>NW_021025912.1:722174-790192 GCF_004153795.1 Camellia sinensis | reverse complement strand
AAAAAAAAAAAAATTGTTGTTATGAACAGATCTGTTCAAATTAGATCTGTTGTGTTTTGTGTTTTTTATCTATTCAAATTTTGAACAGATTCTTATATTTGTTATGTGTTTTGTGTTTTTTTATCTATTTTTTGGATTCTTCGATCAATTTTTTATCTGTTCAACAGCTAAAGAATTAACATATAGAGGTTCGGAAAATTTTAATTAGATATAGAACGAATCGATTGAATTCAGATAAAAAAAATTGAACATATAATAAAATCTACACAAATATTTCAACAGATAATGGGAAAATTTTGAATAAATAGTTAAAAAAATTGAACATATAGTTAAAAATTTGAACAGATAAATAAAAATTTGAATAAGTAGACAAAAAATTTGAATGGATAGAAAATAATTTGAACAGATAGATGAAAATTTTGAACAAATAGAAAATAATTTGAATAGATAGTCAAAAAAGTCAATAGATAAATTAAGAGGTAAAATTAAAAACAAAATGTCCTTTAAAGCAAATAAAAAGACCTCTCATCAAGCTATTTCACAAATTGTGGATCTTTCACTAATAAAAAAATTACATTGGACCCTTTTTTTTTTTTTTTTGAACGATAATACATTGGACCTAATGCCTTAGACACACTCTAAATTAGATTTATCACCAATTTTCTCGACGCTTAATTGCATTTAATTTGGTAAAACAAAATACGTTATAAATTTTTTTAAATTATTCCAATATCATTTATCTCATAACAATAAAAATATAAAATGCTAATACAATACACATAATAAAATGAGATTTTTTTTTTTTTTAAATTTCCACCAAAAGCAAATAAAGATTCAATGTAGGCCCATTTTCTAGTTGATGCTGTGTTAAATTCGTTAGAAAAAGAATGGGGAAAAATCTTTTTAATTCAACCAACTAATCTATTATTCAACATCTCAAATAAGCCAAAAAAATAAAATAAATTTTTTTATTTTTATTTTTTATAATGGAATAGACAAGTACAGAATTTTATAATAATGCATGTGATATATATATATAAAGGAATCTTATAACAAAATAAAAATTGAAGAACAAATTGTTAGAGTTTTATTGAAAAAGATTAAAAAAAAAATGAACAACAAACAAATTTAGAGGTATATATATCATTCTACAGGGGGGCAAATTGAAAGACTTTTCAAAATTTTAGACTAAAACGTAGTTTTTGAAAAATTGAGTAAGGAAAATTTGTATTATTATATGTAATGTCTTGGTTTCTTCTTTGCTAATTGCAAAGATGGCCTTCCCTCTCAATTTTTTTATTTTTTCTATTTTTTAATTCTCACTACAATTAATTAAATTAAGAACGTTTGGTTAATAATTTATAATTGTGCTGGAGTATAATTGGTAGTGGTTGTTTTTATTTATAAATTTAGTGAGGTAAGATTATGATAAGGTGGTGATGTTTATGACGCAAATAAATCGTACAAATTCAATTTTCAAATATTTTATGGTTAGAATCGTTTCCTAAATTTTATATGTTCAAAACCAAATTAACAATCATGTTTTTACAAGAAAAATGATATATTATCACAATTTTATTACTTTCAAAATAATATAACAGTGACAAAAATTATGTTTATATGTTGTGCGGAGAGTCTCGAAAAAACTCAACCACATCAAAATAGTTGATGGTTTTGAATATAGAGAAGAAGAACTATATAAATCCAAGAGAAAGAAACAATCACAAACTAATAAGACATCAAGATTTACGTGGTTTGGCCTAAACTTATGTCCATGGACAAATCACAAAGAGAAAGATTACAGTAGTAAAGAAAACAATGCTATAAAGAACTACAATGGTGACAAAATATTCTCTCACAAATAACTAAGCTCATCAAGTCCAAAATACAAGTTCTCTCACTAAATCTAATTCCTCTCTACACAATTTCCACATCAATGGTGATACATACCACTAAAAAGAGAGCACTAAGCCAGCTCTAATGAGCTGGCAGTGCAGGAAATAAAAATAAAAAAAATTAAAAAAAAACAATCAAAGAGCAAAACATTAAATGAATTAGAGCTATTAAAACTCATTGTTTTAGAGCTTTTAAACAATTTTCTTCTCACATAAAAGAAGTTTCAAGCAAGACACGCCAAGTGACCAAAAGTCACACCAAAGACTTCAAGGCTTACCAATAAAAACCCCTCATGGGGGTTCCAAGTAACTAAAAAGTCCAATTGAATAAATGAGATTCTCCACTTATCTATTTATAATCAAAGAATGTTGGGAAATTTTCAGAAGTGTTTTAAAAAATATTAGTTTAATGTTTTAGTGTTTTTAAAACCTTTCTTCTTTTTTTAGAAAGCTAGAAACAAGTTTGGAGACTTGTCTCACATTGAAAAAAGAAAAAAACATGAAACATTTAATAAAGAGTTACATAAAATATTCTTTGGGCAAATTACATTAACAATCCCTAGTTAAGGATTTGTATCACTTTGGTTTCTGACTTTTCAATTGTAATACATTTAACAATTTTGAATCTTATTCCAAATTAGGATAATCAAAGATGTTTCCTTTGCAAACAGTCAATTTCAAGGGTAAAGTTGTCACTCAACTTATTTTGTGTTGATTAACTTGTATGTTATTTGAAATGTAATGGAATTTTTTTAAATGACTAGTGTTAAAACTTTTTTGGTTATAAAGTTTAGTTTTGTTTGGTTTGGATGCCAGAAATTTTTTCTAAGAAACTAAAAATTAAATTATTGAAAAATAATTAAAAACACATCATTATTATACAATTCTATCTTTTGAGAGGGTATTAATAATGTTTTTAAATAATTTTTTTGATATTTATTTTTTCAAAAATTAAACATGACGACAATTTTGATATCATTATTAAACTAATCCATTAAATCAAAAAATCCAAAACTAAAAATATTGATAGAATATATTAACTTTATGTATTTGAATGATTGTTTATATGACTTATGTATTTATATGCATTATGTGTAGAGGAGGAGATGGGGGATGTACTCCGCGGTTTAGGGGAAGATGGGGGATGGACCTCTAAACCGTATAGTGTTGGAGGAGATGGGGGATGAACTCCATAGATACAGCTCTTATGCTTGTCTAATGAAGTGTAGATACAGCTCTTATGCTTGTCTAATGAAGTGTAGATACAGCTCTTATGCTTGTCTAATGAAGTGTAGATACAGCTCTTATGCTTGTCTAATGAAGTGTAGATACAGCTCTTATGCTTGTCTAATGAAGTGTAGATACAGCTCTTATGCTTGTCTAATGAAGTGTAGATACAGCTCTTATGCTTGCCTAATGAAGAGTTGATACAGCTCATATGCTTATCTATTGGGAGTGTTGTTTGATTTGATATAGCATTAGAATGTATATTATTTGAGAGATATGGAAATGTTTTTGTTTGACCTTGATACAGTACTAAAATGTGTATCCATCATGAGCTTCGCAAGTATTTTAGTGATGAACTATAATCACATCGAACGTTTTGGCCAAGCTGCTGAGCCTTGTTTTTAAACTAAATTTTGAGGAAGAAATAGAAAGTGAATTGTAACATGGATTTGAATGTCATGAAATCGTAATGTGATGTAAATGAATGTATAAGTGTTGACCATCTATCAACTGTTAATCTCTTAGTCATTATTCATAATTGGTTTAGTATATTTCTACTGGGCTGTGGCTCACCCTATATGGGACACCATTTTCAGGTACATGAAGCATGCCACCTCCAAGGGCATCGCTTGGGAGGCTAGAGGCAGGCAGGCAGACGTTTGTGGTTTGTTATCTTTGTTGTATTACATGTAATTTCAAGCCAAGGGCTTAAATGTGTATTTGAGTTAGTACTCTCCTCTTTGCAACCAAGTGTTAGCTTGGAAAGTTGTAAGCCCATAGGGCATTTGATTCTATTGTTAACATGTAATGTTTCCGGTAAAGAATTACTCTGTGGAATAGAACGATGATTGTTTCTTATATCAATGCATGTCTAAGTTGATGGGTTTAAATGCTATTTTTTTTTAGGGCGTGACAAAGTAAATCAAAACAAAAGCCTCGTCTGTGAGGCAACCTTGGTTGACTTCAAAATCTTGGTAACCTTTCATAATCTCACTAAGGCTGCGGCTAGACATTCCATTGCTCACCTACATATTTATAAATACGAAGTAAGCTAAATCCCAGTGAATAATACAAGAGTAAAGAGGTTAATGAATAAGTTTCGTACATAAATAAATCATACTTATGATTTAAACATTTGAAATACTATTCTCATTCATATGAGATTTATAGATTATAATTCATATTAGATTTATAGATCATAACAAAGCAAAATGACCTTGGGTCTAGTACATCATATCCATATACAAAACTACATTAGGTCCAACTCATTTACAAAACGACCTTAGGTCCATTTTATACAAAATGAGCTTGGGTCTATCTATACAAAACGACCTTGGGTCCAATACTCGTTCATAGACCGACCTTCGGCCTAATGGATTCATACACAAATGACCATTCGGTCCTTCAAAACATGTAACAACCCCGATTTGTGATTAGCCCATGATCCTTGATTAAGACTGCTTAATACGCAATTAAGATGAAATTCTACGTTAATTACATGTGTTATATAATATTTGCATTTCTATATGTCTGTTGTAGAAAGATCTGTCTGTGTTTCTGTTTCACTACACAAATTGAAGACCTTATCGGCCACCGAATGCAAAATTGACTAGGTCAAAGGGTAATTTGGAATTTTTAGAGCATTATTGTAGGTTTAATTGAAATTGGATTCAGAACAAATTAATTAGAATAATATGCTACCAATTGATTAACTTTAAATAAGTTTAATTAAGCTCCCTAATCAAGCCTATATAAGGCTATACAACACTCTTTAATCATCTCATCTTCACCATTTTGAGCATCAAAACGTGAGCGAGAGGGAGATTAACTGATAGAGCTTGAAACCAAGGAACAGGAAGAAGAATTGGAAGAATTTGACTTGAGAGCTCAACCAACTTAGCATTTAGGACAGAATTGAACACCTAAGGTAAGAATTCAAGCCTTTAGTCTTGTAATTGTGTTGGTTAAAGCATGAATTAAAGAGTGTTAAGCTAGGAAATGCAAGAATCAAGCTAAGAGGCAGGAAAGAAGACCATAACATATATGCATGCATAATTCATAGATTTTGAGTTTTGATTTCAACAAATTCTCACATGCAAGGGAATATTTTTGTTCTATTATGGGAGCTCATTGTGGTTTTACACTGAAACACTCCATTTGTGCTTGTTTTGGAAGCTAAGATTTCAAGTCATTGTTTGTATGTTATGTTTTCAAAATGTCAAGTTTGCTTTTGATTAATTCACCTGCTTTTGGTCATGATTTTGGCAAAACGGCTTTCAATTCATGAAGTCCTATGAGTATACAAGTGTTTTCTAAAGTTTTGGCCCAAAAGTATGTGTTTTGATGCATTGAAATTAAGTTTTGAAGCCGGGAGTGCAATCTAGAAATTCCAGAATTCACAGGCCTCGCTCAAGCAGTGAAGTCTGCGCTCGAGCAAAGAATGCGAGCTCCCAATACTTTTGCAGAGTTTGGTGGTTGGCTCGAGCAGCAGAACCTACGTTCGAGCGACCATCCTTATTTTTAATCCTCCGCTCAAGTATAGTAAGTTGTGCTCAAGCATAAAATGAGAGCTCCCAAAAGTTTTCCAGAGTTTTGCAGACCGCTCAATTGTAAGGAGTTGCACTCGAGCGGATACCCTGTTTACTTAGTCTTTGGCTCGAGCGGCTGTCCAGCGACTGTCAAGCGTACAAGTCATGCAACCAATACTTTTGCAGACCTCTTATTTTTTATCCTCCGCTCAAGCATAGTAAGTTGTGCTCAAGCGTAAAATGAGAACTCCCAAAAGTTTTCCAGAGTTTTGCAGACCGCTCAATTGTAAGGAGTTGCACTCGAGCGGATACCCTGTTTACTTAGTCTTTGGCTTGAGCGGCTGTCAAGCGTACAAGTCATGCAACCAATACTTTTGCAGACCTTGCAGACCGCTCGAGCGACTAAAGTTGCGCTCAAGCGGACTGCCTTATTTTTTAAAATTTAACTAAGTGTTTCAACTCATATTTTGGCATCCTTGTTGCATCTTAGGCATTCCTAAGCCTTAATTAAGACACAATAATGAGGATAAGGATTAGAAACACACCAAGATAGAAAAGAAATGAGCTAAGTATTTTCTGAGGATGTGTTTCAGTGTGTACCCACTATGTGTTTGTGTAGGTCACGCGCCATAGATTGTTGATTCGACTGTTCAGACCCTTCTACTATTGGAGCTATCTGTGAGTAACAACTCTGTAAAGCTATGTTTGACTATAAGTATTTTTAGAATGATAAGATATCATCTGTTTTACGAAATACTATTTTATGAATCATGAATGAATGTCCAAGAGCCAATTTTACAAGATTGAAGTATTTTACGAAATACTATTTTATGAATCATGAATGAATGTTCAACTTGCATGTTATGTTCTATTTTTCGACCATACAACTACTAACATGAATATAAGAGCTAATTTTACAAGATTGAAGTTCAAATCATCATGAATTCATCATGGAAGTCCCAAATCATTTCAAATTCTTAATGGATTATGCATGTATGTGAAATATAGTCCATCTTAAATGGTATAAATGATACTTATATTCATGAGACTCATGAAATTATGCATGCATGTGTGATTTAATATCAAATTCTTCATATTAAACTCATATCTTGCACGAAGTCACCAATTCTTCTTGAATTCTCAAATTATGTGATTTCAATATACAATTTGAGGTTCATTTACTCACCTAAAGTCTTCAACTCTCCCAAATTTAGCTAGAACTTGAGTTAATCTTTCTAATATCCAAGCTTTCTTCTCCTCTCCCTTGAATTCTCACCTCTCTCTCTCTCTCTCTCTCGTGTATAATTTTCGCCAAGACTTGAAGAAGAGCACAAAAAATATGAGCTTAAGCACTAACTTAACATATATATAGAAGTGATTAGCTTAAACTAATGAAACTTGCTTACAGTTAATCAATTTCACTTATTTTAATCAATTTAATCTAATTATTTTTATCTGAATCAGTTTTTAATTAAATTCCACCATAGGCTCTAAAAATTATGCTAATCACAATGTATAATCAATTTCGGTTTCTACTGCCTCTACAGCCCTCGATTTCACACTTAGAGCAGAAATTGTAACAGATGTTTCTATAATCAATAGATAGGCATCAAAAAATCACATAGAACACATAATTAACATTCAAATTCATATTAGGCATATACATAATTAAGGACTTAAAAGCCTAATATGAAACAGGGTTGTCATATTCTTTCCCCCTTTAGGAAGTTTAGTCCTCCAAACTTATGTTATCTTTAGTCGAAAACAATTTAGAATGCTCTTCTTGAACGATTTCAATTCCTTTGGTAGTTATTTAGTTGGTCTCAAAATCTAGTAACACTCTGTCCTCAACCAATCAGAGATCCACTTTTTATGCCTTACAAGGCTTCGTACGGTGCCATACCAAAACTAGAGTAAAAGTAGTTGTCATCAACAAAGTCTGCCAACGATGAGTAGGTTTTTCCAACTTCCTTGAAAGTCTAATTCACTCATTTGGAGCATTTTATCCAAAATATGAATAGTTCTTTTCGATTGTCCATTATTTTGCGGACGGAAAGCGGTGTTGAATCTCAATTCGATTTCTATTCCCCTATGTCAACGAAATTCAATTCATTACTTATCCAATCTACAGTTCATGATTCAATTCAGTATTTGGTGCAATAACTCATCATAGTTATCCAAGGTTAGTCGGTAGTCATCAGGAATATAAAGTGGATCCAGCTACTACTTCTCGAGTCAGCAAAGGTAACAACGAAGCAATCAACCACACGACGTACATAATTCACATATTCTCATAGCATCGATTGTAAGGTACAATAATACTGAAGCAGTCAATTTCTAACATAATACATATGTTCTTAATCATTCACCAGTTTACAGTTCAGTTCAATATTCGATTCACTATTTCATCAAGTCTTTCTACATTATCTGATAGTCGTCAAGTGTATAAAGTAATTCATATATTAATCCCACAACAGCAAAGGTAATATCAAAGTAGTCAGCCACATGTTAAACACAATTCACATATCCGTAAAGCCCTAATTGCATAATACGATGACACTGAGCAGTCAATTACATGGCGCACTGAATTCACACACTTTCAGATAATTGAGGTTTTCTAATACCAATAGTGTTCAAAATCAAAACCATTCGTGGTAGTAGAGGTTCTTGTCGTAGCGGTAACTGATGTTGTTGTCTTAAAATAAACAAAGATATACATAGGCACGTAGTCTCTTATTCACATCGTGAGTGCACAAATAATCATATGCATAACAGATGGTTGCATACTTAACCATATTTATACTTTCACATGTTCGCATATTTGCAGAGTTGGAATGCACATAAGCAATAATTCATGATTATTAATATGGGGCCAGATACGGAAACAGAACTTTAAATTTTGTCCAATGAGCTATGCATATATGACATAACAAAAACTTTTCACTTATGTAATAACTCACACCCAACAGAACATAAAAGATTATATATGTCCAGGACCATTCAGAAATTGGCAACCAAAAACCAAGGTTATATACAGGCCTAGTCTTACATGACCATCGAAAGTAAGCAAAAGAAAATCAAAACAAAAGCCTCGTGCATGAGGCAACCTTGGCTGACTCCAAAATCTTGGTAACCTTTCATAATCTCACTAAGGCTCGGGCTAGACATCCCGCTACATATATATAAATACGGAGTAGGCTAAAGCCCAGTGAATAATACTAGAGTAAAGAGGTAAATGAATGAGATTCGTACATAAATAAATCATACTTATGATTTAAACATTTGAAACACTATTCTTATTCATATCAGATTTATAGATCATAACAAAGCAAAACGACCTCGGGTCTAGTACATCATATCTATATACAAAACAACCACAGGTCCAACTCATATACAAAGCGACCTTACGTCCATTTTATGTAAAACAACCTTGGGTCCATCTATACAAAAAGACCTCGGGTCCAATACTTGTTCATAGACCGACCTCAGGTCTAATGGATCTATACACAAATGACCATCTGGTCCTTCAAAACACGTGTACAAAACGACCTTTGGTCCAACCAATTTTGTATTCAAAATGACTACATGTCCATTTAAATGAATATACAAAACGACCGTAGGTCCAATTCATGTAAAAATGATCTTAGGTCCATCTTGTCAACTGTACTAAACGGCCTTGGGCCCATTCTGCAATCTTGTCCAATATTCCAAACGGTCTTGGGCCCATTTCATATTCTTGTCAAATATTCCAAACGGCCTTGGGCCTACTTCGTATTCTTGTCAAATATTCCAAACAACCTTGGTTCCATTTCGTATTCTTGTCAAATATTCCAAACAACCTTGGTTCCATTTCGTATTCTTGTCAAATATTCCAAACAACCTTGGTTCCATTTCGTATTCTTGTCAAATATTCCAAACAACCTTGGTTCCATTTCGTATTCTTGTCAAATATTCCAAACAACCTTGGTTCCATTTCGTATTCTTGTCAAATATTCCAAACAACCATGGGCCCATTTCGTATTCTTGTCAAATATTCCAAACGACCTTGGGCACATTTTGTATTCTTGTCAAATATATCAAACAGATAGAACACTCATTCATATCACAAATTCATAAGTTCAGAAAACTTACCACATGGGTAGTAATTAGAAAATAAGATAGACAAAAATATATTTACTAAGATATTACTCACAGTGGTCAGATGGTCGAATTGTCCTCAAAGTTGACCCTACACAATTCATAACACAAATAAAAAATTGGGTCACAATACAATTCAATATGTTCTTTTATTTCGTTTATCTTTCTTAGGCTTCTTTCTAACTCTTTCGTTCATTTGGAATGCTCAATGTATGCTCAAGAATGCTTAGAAATGGAATAGAATGGAAATTGAAACATAAAACAACTTTTCAAAATTTCCTAAAACAGGGCCCTTCGCTCGAGCGCAACTTTGGTTGCTCAAGCGGTCGGCAAAGCACTGCAAAAGTACTGGTTGTTTGAATTTTATGCTTGAACGCAAGTTTTGGTCGCTCAAGTCATGAGCAATTCAAAACAGGATTCGCTCGAGCACAAGTTTTGCCAATAGAGCCATCGTGCAATTGTCTGCAAAAATACTAAGAGCTTGAATTTTACGCTCAAGCGACACTTGCTTCGCTCGAGCGACCTGCTCGAATTCTGGATTTTCCAGAATGTTGCTTGAGGTTCAAAACATGATTTTAAATGGTTCAACTTACATATTATATTCTAGTTTTCAACCATACAACTACTAACATGAATATAAGAGCCAATTTTACAAGATTGAAGTTTAAATCATCATGAATTCATCATATAAGTCTCAAATCATTTCAATTTCTTCTTTATTACTTCAAAACTCATGCAATCAAGTTCCATAACTTCATGGATTATGCATCCATGTGAAATATAGCCTCTAATTCCATCTCAAATGGTATAAATGATACTTATATTCATGAGACTCGACAAAATTATGTATACATGTGTGATTCAATACCAAATTCTTCATATTAAATTCATATCTTGCACTAAGTCACCAATTCTTCTTGAATTCTCAAATTATGTGATTTCAATATACAATTTGAGGTACATTTACTCACCTAATGTAATCACCCGACCCTCTTATATGCATTACATTTCTAGTTATATGGGTTATTACATGTTTAATGTGAAATTTTATGTGGAGTTGTGCTTACATATACAAATTATTTAGTTATGCCATTCTATCTATTGGTTATTGGAGAAAATCTGTTAAAGTTAGGATGTTTGAACTTGAAATTGAAAGCTTTAGAGGCGCGATAACCCGAAATTAACTTTACAGTTTTAATCAACATGATTTTAAGTCATAATATAAAGTTTTGTAAAAATTTGATTCGTAACAAATTAAATTGAATTAATTGGGCTAACCTTAGTTAACCTCAACTTGTAGGCTCAAAATAAGCCTTTGTTAGAGACATATATATGAGTACATGAATCAGAAACCACTATGGTAGAAAAGCTATCTCCTGGAGAGAGAGAGAGAGAGAGAGAGAGAGAGAATGAGAGAAAGGAAGAAAGAGAAAGAGAGAATCAACTAAGATCTTGAAGAAGTTTGAAGAGATTCAAAAATTAAAGTTCAAGGTGAGTATGATCAACTTCAACACCCTAAATCCTTCCACGATTGATGAGATTAAAGCCCTAAAGTAAAGGTTTGCACTTATGAGAGTTAGGGTTTGACATCATAAGTTTGTTTGAATGATATTCATATTGTTCTCTTTAGTTAGAGAGTTGATTCATGTGTGGTGAGCCTCATTTGAAAGGAATCATCTTTTAATTGTCATTATTTACATATTTTGACTCCTATATGAATATAAATGCTAGTATCTACAGTGAGTAACCATCAAGAGATGAAGGAATGAAAGGACATGTGAATATTAGGAATGTATCGGTTTCATTAAAATGAGCTATGAACTCTTTGAGCTTGAAACCCATGTTTATTATGTCTATAATTATGATATTGTAGAGAAGTTGTTTGTATTTTGGCATGGAAATATGTTTGGCAAGCCTAATCTTGATGGAGTTGTGGACTGCTCAAAACAGGTTACACGACCGCACGTGCGGGAGGCACGACCGTAGGTGTGGAGCTCACAGCCACATGTACGGAAAACAGGGGAGCAGAATTGGACCACACTGAAATAAAAGCATGTACGGCCCACATGTGCAGTGGGGACTTTCGCACGTGCGGCCCAAGCTGAAAAATTCTGTAACCTTCTTTTGTTCTGTTTAACCCTCTGAATGTATCAAAAAGCACATTTGATGTTTCTTTAATGCATTTAATTACGTGGAACTTAACGAATCGGACATTTTGGAATTAAAAGGAAATTAAGAAAAAGTGATATGCTTGATGTACTTACAAGTCATATGCTTTGTATAGGGCACGCACGGGAGGGGACCATTGTTCATCCATATCACAGTGAGTGATAATGAAGTAATGTTATGTTTTATTCTTGTACTATGTTTATATGAATGATTCGACACCCTATTTACTCCTTTAGTAAAAGACATATGCTATATAAATAACATATTTGATATGAGATCTATTTGAGATATGTTGGAACTTTGGCACATACGATATGTACCCAAGGTCGTTCTGGTTACTAATGTGATGGGCCCGAAGCCGTTTTGCTAAACTAATGGACTTAAGGTCGTTTTGTATTTCACTAGGCCCGAGGCCGTTCTGTATTACGATGGGCCTAAGGCTGTTTTGCATTACGTTGGGCCTGAGGTCGTTCTGTCTTATATGGGTCGAGGCCATTCAAAAACTTATGATTAAGAATATGCATTGTTCAACTGTGCTCGTACTCTTCATCTATTTGTATGGCTATCATTCAGTAAGCCTTGCTCACTTCATTTTTTTTTTATGGACATTTTGTAGGTAATTAGCTCGTGAGACAACCATAGGTCAGCCCAAGAGCTTTTTGCTGAACCCATTTTGCTGAGTCACCCGAAGTGACTCTTGTTTAATTTTGGGAAACTTGTACTTTAACATGTTTGGTTGAAATTATAAGGAATAGACATGTGTATATGCTTGACATTACTTAACTTTTGGTTGTTATCCCTTCCACACAAACCATAAAGTAAACGGTGTATGAAATGTTATGTACTTATGTATGGTAATGCATTAGGATCCTGGCATGTAGTCACAGCTCCTTGAATGTTTGATTCTATTATTTGGCTTCCGTTCTGACCCTAATGTCGAGTAAAATTTATTATAGTAAAAATTGAGGCCTTAGAATAGGCCGGTCAGGTCCAAACATTTAGGGGTAGGTTTGGGTCATGACATCTAAAGTCTTCAAGTCTCCCAAATTTAGCTAGAACTTGAGTTAATCTTTCTAATCTCCAAGCTTTCTTCTTCTCTCCCTTGAATTCTCACTTCTCACTCTCTCTAAAGTGTATAATTTCAGCCAAGACTTCAAGAAGAGCTAAAAAATATGAGCATAAGCACTAACATAACATATATATAGAAGTGATTAGCTTAAACTAATCAAACTTGCTTAAAGTTAATCAATTGCACTTATTTTAATCAATTTAATCTAATTATTTTGATCTGAATCAATTTTTAATTAAATTTCACCATAGGCTCTAAAAATTATGCTAATCACAATGGTATAGTCAATTTTAGTTTCTATCGCCTCTACAGCCCTTAATTTCTGATTCAGAGCAGAAATTGTAACAGATTTTTCCATAATCAACAGATAGGCATCCAAAAATCATGTAGAACACATAATTAGCATTCAAATTCATATTAGGCATATAAACACATACATAATTAAGGAATTAAAAGCCTAATACAGAACAGGGTTGCCACACTTTCAGTATATTTGCAAGTCTGCAAATATACTGGGAGGGTGTTTTTTTTCTGCTCGAGCGGTCTTGGCTGGAACGGTCTTTGGGAACTCTGAGTACTTTTGTAGGCCTGCAAAAGTACTAGAAAGGTGGTGTTTATAAATGTGGTTGAGTTGTGATAAAAGGGTGGAATTTTATCCTTGGAGTTGGTTTATAAAGAAAATGAGATTTTGCTCCAAAATGTTAATATTTGATTTTGTACAGAGGAAATGGAAATGATATTAGAATTTATGAAATTGGAATGATGATGATGATAATGGTAGAGTTGGATATGCATTATCACTCCCACTTTAAATTTTGAATAGCTTATCTTTATTGGAAATTATCTATCTATTTAGAAATATCTATTTTGGGCTATCGGTAGAGGATAGCTATGATTGTTATAGAAATGACATGATAATTAGGAGAATTGAAACTACTTTTTCATCCATTTTTATTGAGCATTGTTGCATACTTAACTCATTGAAAATGTTTATCGTTTTGAGAAAAGGGGTGAATACATTAGTGAATTTGGATAGGAGGTGTGGTTATGGTATTATTGTTGGCCTGTGTGTCATTGGTGTAAGTCTAGAAACCCACGCGGTTAGGTGCCTGTAGACACCCCATTTTTGACTGTGCTCAAGACTTGGACGTTGTCGTTTGAACACTCGATGATTTTGTATACTCATGCTCATGTTGAGTGCCCGAAGATCTTGGCCGAGCGCCTCGTCTTTGAGCCTGTGAACCTTATCTGTTTTGTGCTTGGTTGTGGACCAAGAGCTTGTTGTTTCAAATTTGGAGGAGAGGGTGGCCTGTCGGCCATCCCCATAGTTTATCGGCCATGACTTGTGCCTGTCGGCCACTAGTGGTGGCCGACGGTCATTTTTCTCCTTTTTCAGATATTTGTTTGCCAGTTGTGCCAACTATTGTTCACTGAAGCGCATCTCTATACATGTGTATGGTAGGATAAATACAAGCTCCAATCTTGATTTTCTATATATAGGGGGTGCTCTCTCCCATTTGGAAGGGTTAGAAAATTTGCATCAAATTTCTCTCTCTCTCTCTTCTTGTTTTGTGCCTTAAAGCCTTGTTTCTCTACACCTTTGTACATCAAGCCTTAGCCAAACACCCTTACCTTTGAGCTGAAGTTCTTTGGGGTCTAGTTTGAGCTCTTGAAGGAGATTTGAGCCTAGATTTGTGCCTACTTTTGTGTTATGCTTCAAGAGGTATAAGACTTACCTTTCAAGCTTTGTTTTGACTACTTGTTTTACCATCTTTCTGTGCTATTTTTGAGCTGGTTTTCAGCTATAAAACTCTGTTTTTTAAGGCTTAACATGCTGGTTTGAGGTCATTTTGTGTAAAGGGGTAGTCCACCCTTCTTGTTGCCTAATTGTGTAAGCTTTTGCACCATCTTTTAGTATATTCACATCAAACTTTTTGAGCCTTTAAATCACTAAAATTCAGAGTTATTTCAGTGGCAAAAATCTTGTTTTGAAGTCCAAAATTGGAGGGGGTAGCCTCCCCTCCTTGTGTCTCGTTTGCAAGCCTAGATAGCTTAACATGTGGGCATGGTTTTCTAGCATTTTGTACCTCAATCTCAGCATGTCTTTGCTATTGTTTTGACTCGTTTCAGCTCTGTTTTAAGCTGGTTTGGTCCTTTGAGGCTTGTATTGTGCGATTATAGTGCAATTTCCTTCATTAGCTTAATGTTTTGGGCTTTTAAGCATGAATTGCATGAGTTGCTTGCATGTTTTAATGTCACTTTGCACTCCATTTCAGCATTGAAATCTCTGCAACCTCCCTCTATTCTTCACTCTTTCATTTGTTTTAAAAGTGGCTTTGAGCCCCTTGTTGGCTTGAGTGTGGAATTGAGACCCTTATGCCTAATGGTTTAATTCATTGGGGAGTTCATTACCAACATCACGAGGCCTCTTTCATGCTCAAGGTACTTGTGGTTTAAACCCTCTTTCCAATATAGTACACTCACCTTTTGGACTAATCAATTAAAGAATGGATTGGTAAGTTAAAATGTGTAAACAAAATGAACAAACTAAAAGAACCAAGATTAAGCATCTTCATGTTGCATTGCATGTGTTCAGATCGAACGTTAACTCGAACACGAGAAAAATGATACGTTTCATACTCAAAGTGATAAAACGTGTCACTTTTCTTGGTCACCATCACCCTTGATCATGCACGATAGGGTTGTGGTTTTGTCGAGTCTTGTTTTGCATTCATTAACTTGTGCAAGATTGGCTCCTTAGCCATCATGTATTGAAAATGCTTGGTTGATGGTTTGAGGACCGAGAATTACACTCTTTTGAACTTGTGTAATGATAAAGAGAGTAGCAATGTACACAAACCTTGAGAATACACCGCTTTGCCTCTGTTTGCTCTCTGTTGTAGAAAAAAAGGGAAATTTAGGGAAAGGGTGGCGGACCGGCCACCAGTAGTTGCTGACCGGCCACCAGCAGCAACCGACCGGCCACCAATGGTAGCCGACAGCCACCGTTGGTAGCTGACCCACCAGGAATGAAATTTTGCACAAGTGTGTTCCTGAGTTAGAGCAGAGGTGTTCTGGAAGTTAGCGACACTGTTGGTGTTTAAGCGAGTGCAAATAGAGGCATCTGATGGCAAGGCGATGGTATTTTCGGGTGGAGCAACCAAGCATGCATGCGTCCCTCGCCCTCGAGGCCATTTAATTACTTTAGTTAGTTTAGAATAGCTAGTTAATTCAAATGTTGTAACTATTTCGTTAATTAATTCATTTTGTAATTAATTAGCTTAATTCGGTTTGTAATAGTTAGCTAGCTTAGAATAGTTAGTTAATTTATTTCAATTGTTGTAATTAGCTGGAATAGGTAATTAGTTTTTGGTTTGTAATAGTTAGCCTAATTAGCGTAGCTAGTTAGCTTATTCATTTGGACCCTCCTTCGCGAGGGCGTAATGTTGTAATAAGTGTGCGTGTGTGTGTATGTCTTCCAACCCCACGTCTTTCTCCCTTTTATTTAATCGCTTTCGATGGTTAGATTAGAGACATATTTTAATTAGCATACCTTATATTTACATGATTGCATTCATTCTTTGTATTGCATGCATCGAGGCTCGGCGCATCATTCAAACTGCATCGTAATTTCAATACTTCTTTGAATACATGTTTCAATATATGCTATCAAAGTGTTGCAAATACCATGTTAAATAGCCGAGCCTATTAATTGCATTATTGCATGTGTTGCATTAGGCATTTTGTATAGTTTGGATCATGCATATTTCTAACTAGTTTATGTTTTGGCTTGGAGTACTTGGTGAGTTTTATGCTTTATCATACTTGCATGAGTGTGATTGCCATATTTCCATGTTTTGCATGCTTACCATGAGGCTATGTGCTTATTTGTTAAACTGCATGAATGCCTATGGATGAAGACTTTGTTGTTTGACTTGGAACAATTCAACGAATGTGAGTTTTAAGTTCACTTAGTTGTGGCAAAATCCTGTTTTAAGCCCACTTGATGGTGGCAAACTCAAACCATTTTTGCAAATAAACGTGAGTTGAATTGTTCCAATACTTGCGATTTTAGTCTATACTTGCTTGTGTGCGTCATATAGTAAAGTTAGCTAATAACCGAAATAAGAACACATAATGTTTATAAAATGACATATCATGGTTAGTAGAGGCTGATCTTTGATCAGGCGAGCGGGGGTGCTCATTTCATGACCTTCCCCCCTCGTACCCAAGTTCCCGAGCCGAGGCAACTTTGGTGATGACGGACACGTGGCCTTTGGCATGAGTTAGGGTTTCCTAAATTTCTCTAAGGGTTTCCTAAATTTCTCTAAAAATAAAATATTTAGGTGGCAACTCTGTAATCTGGCAAAGTAGTCCAATTTTGACATTATTTGATTTAAAATTGATTTTCCAAAAAGGTTTACCGGATTTGGACTCCTTGGTGATTACCAGTTTCACACTGTACTTTGTGAGACTAGATACAGAACTGCGGGAGTCCGAATTGTGAGGCCTTCTTTTCAAACTCTTTCCAAAAGGTCGGGGCGCGGAAAAAGGCGAGTCCACAGTTTTTGGCGACTCTGCTGGGGATTTAGAGAACTTGACTTGAACTCATGATATGTTGTTTTATCTACATTTATGTGTTTCTTTGCATTGCATTTGCATCAGTTCACCTAAGTCACAGTGTTTTCCATTTGCTATTCCTGAACGGTTTACCGGAGGCTTGCTTAGAAAAGCTTGCCAAAAGGTTGACCAGTTGCGGGATCTACCACGATGGGAACACAATCCTTGGATCTGGACTACCATTGTACCGTTTGATCCTCCTTTCACTTCTCGGTGTTAAGTGTGAGAGGTGTATTAGGTAGCCTTGCTGAGGTACCCTTTTTGACCAATCAGCCTTGTTGCATATCGGAAGCCATAGAGACTGTTCCAAACTAGGACAGGTTGCTCACCTGAATGCAGGATTGTATGACACCGCTTGTTTGCGTAGTGAATCCCTAGTTCCTGACGAAATTAGGACAGGGTAACCCTACCCCACCATAGGGGTGTTTTGGCTCTCACTTGCTTGATACATGTTTTTGGAGTGAAACTCTGCAGGAATGTATGTATCAGTTGCAAGTCTGGCTATCAGTTTGAGGGTATCAGTTTTAAGGGTATTTGTTTTGAGGCAGCAATTTGGGACAAAAATCAGTGTTTGAGTATAGTCGTCCAGCTTAAGATTACAACTGGGTGTTGTTTCTGTCTGAGCCGAGGTGCTGTGCGTTTTCAGATTTTTGTTTCTTTTGCTTTATTTTCTTTTTGCAAGGTAGTGTTTCACAATTGCTTCAGACGAGGTAGTTACCTCCCAAGCTCTCTGGACTCGAGTAAGGCGACTTTATCGATCTGGAGATCTTGTAAGAGGACAACCAGTGTTTGCTTCGCTAAACCCGGTTACAAGACGGAGGAGAGTCAGGCATAACTCACTGATTCGACAGTTACCTTCCTTCAGCAAAGTCCAGTTTTCTACTTCCACCTCGGAAAGAGAGTACATACCAGTTCTGATAGATCAACACCCCTTAGATAGCATGGAAGAAATGCTCTGCCAACTTCAACAGACTATTGAGAATATGCAGCTTGACGCTGCCTGCTAAGCGGAAGTCACCGCTCGCCAAGCAGAAATTGCAGCCCAGCAGGCTGAGTTGATAGCTAGGCTATAGCAACAACAGCCGCAGCAGGCAATAACCTCTGCATCCCATCCACCTCCTGCAAACATTCCAGTACCCAGAGCTCCTGCTCCCACAGCCAATGTCCAGGAAAATGCGGACATCCCAGTGGATTTGATTCCATCCCAGACTTCTAAAGCACCGGTTTACCCAACAAAGGCGCCCTTTGAGTTTGAGGCTGACCGTACTTCGTTGAAAGTAAGCAAAGCTTTTTAAACGAGCTCAGGGTGTTAATTCGATCCCGAATATAAAGGACGGCTATACTGATACAGCGGTGACCTTACCAGACAGGTTTAAAATACCGCATATTGACCGCTTTGATGGCTCGGGTGATCCCATGGTCCACTTCCAGCTATTTTCAGACATTCTGTGGCCGATGGGCCCGTCTAGATTGCAGAAGTTATCCCTCTTTGGCCGGACCCTATCGGGTATTGTGGCCTTTTAGTATGCTAAGCTGGAAGATTCTATGAAGAGGAGCTGGGAAGAGATGGCTGAGGCCTTTATTGCTCAATATTCTTACAACACTCAAATCGTGGTCATAACTCGTGATCTCGAAGTAACTCGTCAAGAGCTGAATGAGGGCTTCTCCGATTCTGTCACTCGGTGGAGGGCCAGGGCCTCCATGATGACCACCCGGCCAGCTAAAAAGGACCATATAAGAATGGTCGTTCGTAATCTGCAACTGAGACTGCTACAGAAAATGATAGTCATACCTCTGCCTACTTTCGCTGACCCCCATGAAATAGGGGTGCAGATAGAGAATGCAATGAAACAAGGTCTGATAGACCATGAGAAAGAGTAGCCTAAGAGGGCTTTCAGACGCAGTTCCAATGCGGCTACGAGTAGTAGTGCAGCTACAAGGCCTTCT
This sequence comes from Camellia sinensis, assembly GCF_004153795.1. Taxonomy (NCBI): domain Eukaryota; kingdom Viridiplantae; phylum Streptophyta; class Magnoliopsida; order Ericales; family Theaceae; genus Camellia; species Camellia sinensis. The sequence continues at coordinate 770,600 of NW_021025912.1, read as the reverse complement.
GATATTGGTATGGTCACCACCACAGTGAAAACTGCCAATCCCTTTGCCGGTACATCCGAAACCACCTCACAACCTGTAAAACACCAGCGCCGAGGCCAAAGGGTCTTTACCACTTTATACATGTCCTTATCCGCAGTTCTGAGAGTCCCGACCAAAAAAGGACACCTGAAGCCGCTAGAGCCTCGTCCTTTACCCGACTCTCTTCCCTCAAAATATAACCCGGCCAAGTACTGCGCCTTCCACCAACAGCATGGTCATGACACCGACTTATGCTTCAGATTACGTCATGAGATTCAGGATCTCATTGACAACAAAGTGATAGCGCCTTCTCAAAAGCCTAACGTCACTACAAACCCCCTTCCACCACATAACCAGGTCCTCCCACCTCGGCCAGTAAACCTTAACCAAACAATGGCCATCCCTTACGACGCCCGTATATACATCACCCCCTCCCACCTACCTAAGCCGGCGCTGTTCATCTCGGAAAGCACAAATTTGTGCATGATGAGCACGTCCATATCCAAACCCAAACCTGTGGGGGTGATTGTGGAAGAGGAAGGTAGGGAAACCTCGGTGGAGGATATGAATGTTAGTTCAGAACCTGAGGGATCTGTGGACTTAGCAGAAGAGGAATACAACCCTTGCCGCTACATTGTGACGACCAATCTGACCAGACCAGACCAGAGGTGGAGTTGCCAACAGGGCTGGAGGTCAATGTAGTCAAGAAGGACGGACCAAGCCAAGGACTGGATGACTTAGCTAACCTTGAGGAGGATATCAGCAATCTGCAATTCTTCGATGAACAAGATCTGGAGAGTGTACAAATTGACTAGTTTGATATGAACGGATCAGTGGATAATTTGGCGTGGCTCAGTGATGAACCGGATGTGGATGAGGGGTCTCAACCAAAGCTAGAACAACCGGAATTAGGAATTGCTACAGGGACCAGAACGGCCGATGACAAGGGAAAGTTGCCGGAGAGCACCGATACTAAGAATTTTGCTCAGGAATTGAGTAGTGTTAGTACAACTGATACAGAGTAGGAGGCCGTGTTGAAGTGGTTTGAATATGAAAAAGCTGAGCATAGTCAAAAAACTAGGAAAGCCAAATGCCCTACGGGGATTGATTGTGATATGGATTCGAGAATACTTACAGCGGAACCGGACAGTTGCTTGTTAGTTGCCGGAGGAACATGGTGAGAAAATGATGACCTGTATCTTGCCCATACTGATGAAGATTGGGGACAGAATCTGCCAGATGATACTTGGTATTCTGAGGAAGTAGATCACATGACTAAGAGCGGGCGGTACTTCAAGCCCCCATACCTGGACCAACCGGAAGGATCTGGAAAGGATAAGGAAGCTGAGAAAAAGAAGGATAAACTGTTGGAAGAGGAAGCTATACTAAAGCAGCTGAAGAACATTCAGGCGAACATATCTATCTGGGGGTTGCTCATGGCTTCGCGCGTGCACCGACAAGCTGTATTGTCTGTGTGGGGAATTGATTTGGAAATACTCTTCAGATCTTGGGGGACGCTTGCGATCCTCAGATTGTCACTTGAACAGAAATGAACACTCCGGTTGGGGGTGCCAGAATTAGCACTCCGACGGATAAATTAGTCTCTACTCTCTCTGGATTACTTATGTTTTAAGTTAAGCATATTGATTCTCACATACCTTGTTCTGGCTGATGTTCTTCTATTTATATCTTTTCTTCCTTGGGCCTCGGGATTGGGCCCACTTTTAATTTTCCATTCGGCTTCTTTTGTAGCAAACAGCTTTTCACTTGGCCCCTTGCTCAACTGACTATTTGGCCGAATAGGGTAGGATTTGAATGCGCGAGACAGGGCCGAGTGCTATATATATTTTGACTCTCCAAGTTCAACTACTCAGCCTCTTTACGACTCCCAATATTCGGCCCCCACAATTGCCCCCCAAGCACTCCACTAACGACAGTTGGCTGGAGTGTTTGGTTTAGAACTCGAAAAGTCAGAGCCAAAATTCGGCGGCTGACCTCATTCTAACGCAGATGTCTGAGCACACACTTCTCGGTTATCATTTCAACTTCCCGCCCGTTCGTACACTTCTATTTATTGTGATTTAAAATTTCAACATCTTTTCCAATACATACACATTTTTAGATGCTCGTCGCTGGTCTACCTTCTGAATTACCTCTGTAACTTCCTTTCCTTCACTATCCTCTTCGTCTCTTGTAAGTTCTCTCCCTCTCTACTTTGAATCATTTTTCCTGGTTTGTTTTTGGTTTAAAATATTCCTATAGGCTAAAGGAAATGGCAAAACATTTGAAAGATCTCCTCTCCTCGGATCGAATTTCTGGCTTCCGATGCCATTTTTCCATTCCTGATGACGTCCGTCTGTCACTCATGACAGACAACACCCTCGATATCGAGAGGGCTGAAGAAACCACGATCGTCTTCCCTCTCCTATCAATCGCAGAGGGTGGAGTCCGTTTCCCCCTTTACCCATTCCTTAGGGCTGTGCTTTGCCATTGGGGTCTAATCCCTTCCCAACCTAATGTCTTTAATCCCTTCCCAACCCAATGTCAACTTTTTAGAATCGTAATGGAGATTATAGAGTTAAACCGTCGCCTTAGGATTAACCTCTACATGCCAGCTATCCGGCATTGTTATGCCTTGGCCAAGTCTTCTGGTCGGCACGGACGTTATTTCCTTAGGGCCAAGGACATCGACCATCAATTAGTGACTATGCTTTCTAGTTCTGGGAAGGGAGTCGATGATGTTATGGTTGTTGTCCAAGGTAACTAGGAATTCAGTGAAGGCGAGGATCGCCTCGATCATATTCCTAGACGGAGGGGCGAACCAGGTGGCCGTATAGCTTTTTGTGTTTATTATTATTATTATTATTTTTTTTGTTATATTTATAAAGCTTCATTTTTGAGATCTCATTGTTTTGCTTGTGCAGGAAATGATTTGAAGAAAGTCCTGACTTCAACCAACGACGCCATTCTTTCGAAAATCAAAGTCGCGCTCAAATATTTCGATCGTTCGAGTCTTCAGAAACAGGAGAGGGCGGCCCACGTTCTGCTTTGCTACGAGATGACATATACGACCTCCTCGGTGGCAGAAAACATCCCAATTTCAAAGGGTGAAGAGTTTCTTACCGCTCTTATTTTGACCGACTTGAAAAACTTGGGGCAAGTTGGTTTCGAGGGGTCTGATTCGGAGCGGGCAGAAGTAGCTAAGGTCGCCGAGTCAGATCAGTCCGAAGCGGAAGTAGATGAAGCTTTGAAGTTGGCCTTTAAGGAAGCCGGCCTCAATTCAGCCGACCCTCCGTCTACTTCGGGCCGAGGGGACCTTCCATTTGACGACGTTTTTAACGGTTTAGAGGACCTTCCCGACGCATACCCCGAAGACATGGCTGGGTTAAGCCTCACACAACTTGCCAAAAAGAAAAACACGGAAAGGATGGCCGCCCTACGAAGAGTAGAGGCCATTCGATCTGAAGTGCCACCTGTCGTTGAATCTCAGCCCTCCCCGCCTGTTGCCGAATCTCAGCCCTCCTTGCTTGTTATTGAGGAAATGACAAAAAACCGAAGTGCCGAGTCCGAGGTGGTTGTGCAGGCCGATCAAGAGGCTGAGGAAAGGACAGAGAAGCGTCCTGCCGAGGTCGAGGTCGGCTCAGAAGAAAACCGTGCCGACAAACAGCCTCGTTTAGAGAAATCGGATGTGATTGTGCCTTTTGTCATTCAACCGAAGATAAAAAAAAACACGTTGATCTCCTCTGATGCTTCGGCAATTAAAGACCCAGCTATCGCACTCAGCATGGCTACATCCGTCTCATTGCTGGCTGACAAGGCGGCTTTCCAGGCAGAGCTGGATTGGTTGGCAATAGCGCTTGCCGCTCCTTCGGCTCTCCTGGTATATACCTTGACCTTGTCTTTCCTTTTTATGCAAATATTGTTTTGCTTTAATTTCCTGTTTCGCAGTCGGTCGGGAGAATAGCCGAGATAGGTCGTCGCCAGCATGACGCCGTCGAATGACTTGGTCGTTTACAAACGAAAGTAGAGGGCCAAAGGAGCAGCGTTGATTTCGAGGCGGCGAGGGAAAAAATGGAAAGCGCCAAGGCCGAGGCCGAGATGGAGAGGGCGAGAAATGCGGATCAGCTGAGATTGGCTGCCGAGAAGAGGGCAGACGAGAGCCAAGACGTGCTCAAGTTAGCCCAAGAGGTGATCGCCAAACTGGAGGCTGAGTTGGAAGAACTAAAGAAGGCGAAGGAAGCAGCCGACTCAGAAGCTTCCAAGACATTCGAGGCCGGGCAAAGCGCTGCTCTCGCCAACTATGTGGAAGAAGTCCCCAAGTTTGAAAATCAGGGATTCAAACACGGCTGGCGCAAAGCCCTTGCTGCTGCTTATGTGACATTGGCTATGCCGATTCCATACGAGCTAGTAGAAGTTGAGTCGCTAGAGTCTGACTCCAAGGATTAATTTGGGTGACACTTGTTTTTGTTTTAGGATTTTGAATGTATTCTTACAGTTTTTCGCTTAGTAGTTTTCATGTATTGCTACAGTCATAGTTTTTTATTAGGCATTTTCGTGCGAACTTGTAGCTTTTTCTTTAGTAGTTTTCATATGTAAAATGGCTACAATTTGTGCCCAATTTACTAATGAAAATTTCCTTTGTACTTTGCTATTATTTGTGCTAAATTTTGTTATTGATGAATGGTATTGTTTTTTGCTATTTTGGATAAAACATTCATGTATACTTGCCGATTAGATTACTAAATCTGCCCTTGCCCCAGCCAATGCATCAACTTCAAAAAGCCGAATACTAATAGTTCATGGAGTGGTTGTGGCACACAATGATCGGCATCGGGCTTAGGTGCTTGGCTAATCAGATTAATAAATCTGCCCTTGCCCCAACCAATGCATGAACTCTAAAAGGCCGAATGCTAATAGTTCATGGAGTGGCTATGGCACACATCGATTGGCATCGGGCTTAGATGCTTAGCCGATCAGATTAATAAATCTGCTCTTGCCCCTGCCAATGCATGAACTCCAAAAAGCCAAATGCTAATAGTTTATGGAGTGGCTGTGGCACACATCGATCGACATCAGACTTAAATGCTTGGCCGATCAAATTAATAAATCTGCCCTTGTCCCAGCCAATACATGAACCCCAAAAAGATGAATACTAATAGTTTATGGACTGGTTGCGGTGTACGTCGATCGGTATCTATAGTGATCCCGGTTTTCCCTTTCAATATCTGTTGTATTCTGGACTTTGGTTCCGTGGAGTTGGTAGTTGTATCTATCTTATTGTCATCCTTTGATTCCATTTATTTGAGTTTTAGGGTGTGCTGGGCATGTTTCGAGCAGGTGGGTTGAGCCTTGGTCTAAAATCTTGTTGCCAGGTTTTTGGTCGTTCCGCTCGAGCGGGTCGTCTAGCGCTCGAGCGGAGATTGCACACTCCCGGTATTTTTGGTGCTCTGCAAAACTTCTGCAGGTGTGATTTCTACGCTCGAGCGGATTTCCTGCGCTCGAGCGGGTCGCGCTCGAGCAAGCTTGTTAGAGCTCGAGCGGGTAATACATTTTTGATGTAAGTTCTGGGAGGGGGAAATCTACGCTCGAGCGGACTGGTTTTCGCGCTCGAGCGGATGTACTTTATTCTTGTGTCTTGGTGCTCGAGCGGGCCTTCTTGCGTTCGAGCGTGTCCAGATTTTTGTGCTTGACGCTCGAGCGTCCTGTTCTCCGCTCGAGCGGGAATGTCGTATATCAGAAGGCAGTTAGGCATTTTTGAATCACTTTTTACATTCACTCTCTCTCTCTTACTTTCCCAAAACTGATTTTGAGAGCCTCTCTCTCTAGAAATTCCCTTCTCTCTAGGGTTTGATCTAGTTAGAGTGCTTCCCTTTCCTTTGGCCTTTGTAAAAGTTGTGTTGATCGTCGAGGGCTTCGTTTTGATCCGTGGATCTTGGAGTTTGGAGCATTTTGGTTTTCTTCATCTCCTTCCCTTGGGCTTCGAATTTGAGGTAGGGATTCCTACTCACTTTTATGGGTTTTGACCTAGATATTGAGTTTTTGTATAAATGGTTTTGGGTTTTGGAAACTAGGGTTTCAAATGTATACTTTTGAAAAGGGGGTTTTGTTTATTTCGGACCATAAATACGTATTTGGGTTTCAAAATGAGTATATTGATGTTGTTGGTAATATATGGACTCTTGGAGTCAATATTAGGAATAAAGGGGAAAATGCTATGTTTGGGTATTTTTGGGTCATTAGTGTAATTAATGAGAAGTGTTGAGAAAATATGGAATTGAGTTGAATATAATGAAATTGGCTCATTATGAGTTGGATTAGTGAAGTTGGATTTATTAATCGCTCACTTTTGGTAATATGGATAAATTATCTGTTGACGCATTTATTATCTGTTTAGAAATAATTGCCTTGGGCTACCGGTGGAGGGTAGTTGTGATTGTTGTAGACAATGCATGATGATTAGGCAAACTAAAACTAATCAATGGAATGTGCCATCGTATATGACAGTTGAAAGAATACATTAACGTTATGTATTGTTTGATGATGTATATGATAATTGTTTATATGCATTGTGTTATATGAGAGGAGATAGGGGATGTACTCCACGGTTTAGGAGAAGATAGGGGATGGACCTCTAAATCGGTTAATGTTTGGGAGAAGATAGGAGATGGACTCCGGTGATACAGCTCATATGCTTATCCGTTGAAGTGTTGATATAGCTCATATGCTTATCTATGGAAGTGTTGATATAGCTCATATGCTCATCTTGTAGATACCCCATTTTTGACCGTCCTCAAGACTTGGACGTCACCGTTTGAACACTCGGTGATCATCCATGTTTGTGTTCGTTTGGAGTTCCCGGAGGTCTCAGCTATACGCCTTGCCTCAGGATCTCCGAACTCGACCGTTTAGTGTCTGGTTTTGCACCAAACACTCGTATTTTGCCTTGGAGGGGTAGGGAATACCTTGTGAGGCACCCCCACATACAACCGGCCATGGCCAAAGGCCACCGGCTAGTTTTTGTCTCTATCGGCACTGAAGTTTGTCGGTCGGCATCTTTTTTTTGCCGGTCGGCACCTTTTGTTGCCGGTCGGCACTAAATTTAGTCAAAATGGCATTTTTGGGCAGCCGACTACTGTTCATCTACTTTATGTAGATATTTTGTGCCAGCTGTGATAGCTGGCACCAACTCTGCCTCCCTCCATACACGTGTATGGAGGGATCTCCCTCTAAGCAAGCTTGTTGAATAAGCTTTGCAAGAGGGACTTCTATAAGAGGAGGAGCCTTCTCCTTGTTCTAGGTTAGAAACTTTGAAGGCAAAACCAGAGCTTATTCATATAGATACACCCTCTCTCTATACTTCCCTCTCTCTCCTCCTTTGTGTGTGTTTCTTGGCCCAAAAGTGTGATTTTCCCTTACTTTTGCACTAATACACACACTATTACACCTTGCTTCGAGATTGTGGGACTTTGAGGGTTGATTCTTGAGTTTTGGGGCTGTTTTTTATCAGAAGAAGAGGATTGCATTGGCTGTTCTTGAGGTGTGCTTCAAGGGTGAGCATCTTGCTTTAGTTTCCCCAAACTTGCACTAGTCTTTTACCTATCTTTCTTGCAGATTTAGTTTTTGTGCATAACATAAAAAAGGCTTATATTTTCATGCTTTAGAACTTTCATTAAGGGTCTTTAGTGGTTTGAGTTCAAACTCACCCTCTTAGGCCTCATTTGGCCTTTTTGTAGCCTCTTTGGTAAGGCCTTATTTGCTTAAGTGTTTTGGTCTCCACACCACTGAAAACCAGTGGATTTTCAGTGGTAAGGAAAGTGGTTTGAAGTCTTGCATAGGGGAGGGACACCCCTCCCTTCATTATTTTATTTCCTTGCATTTTGGCTTAAAGGGTAACATGCATGCTTGATTGGTTTTAGCCCTTTTTCAGAGGTTTTTGGGTGTTTTTAGGTCGAGGTTTTTGGGTGTTTTTAGGTCATTTGTAATCTCTGTTTTTAGTCGGATTTGTGGCCTTTTGCATGCTTAATATACTTGCTTTACATCTCCCTATTTGGCCTAGAAATGTATCTCATGATCAGGCCATGATTCTTGCATGTGTTGCCTTAGTTCCATGAAGGTGTTGGCACTATTTTACCATGTTTAAGGTCTGTTGGCCATCTATTTCAGTCATACTTGCCTTATTTGGTATCCTCTATTTGTGTTTTGGCTTGTAAGCTTTGAACATTTTGACCTCTAGCATGTGAAGCCATGACCATCCTCATGATTTGGCACCATTTAGGACCATATTTCAGTCCAAAAATCATGTTTATATGTGCGCATGTGTGACCTCTTTCATGCCTTGAGAGTGTGCCTTTTTATGCCTAAATATGAGTTTTGGTGCATGCATCCCATTGGAGCCATTTAAGCTGCCATATCAGTAGGTTTGGAGTCCATTTTGCATGCTAAGTTTCTGTTTTGGCTTGTCCAATTCATGCCATGAGTGGTCATGTTGGTGGAGGTGAAATGCCCTCCTTTTGCGCCTTAACTTTAGGACCATTGGCTTGCTTGTTGGCATGGGTTTTCGTCCACCTTTCTAGGCGCTTTTGGTCACTGTTTTGGGGTGGATCAATGTCTGCCCCTTTATGGTTCAAGGCCTTCTTGCATGCTTGTCTCATGTCCATTGCATGATTGCTTCATTAAGTGTTGTAATATGTTGATCCCATTCCTTAAATGGTCCATGTTTGCATCGCACTTGCATCTTGCATGCCTAGCATTACATACGTGTCATATTAGTTGCATGACATTTGGCATGCCTTGCATAATTAGTATCTTGTTGCATTTTGAGCCATGTGAGCATAACATGCATTGCATTACTTGGTTTGGGGTGTCAAGCCAAGTGCGAGGGTAAAGGAACATTCATACTATGAGTGGTGCAACGTGCCTTGATTCTCGGTCATCGGGACCCTTGACTTCGGCAAGATAGGGTCTCGGTCCTCATTTGTGTGGTTGCATGCATCTTTACATCAAGTGGCAAACTTGATCCCTTGGGCTACCACGCACCATTGATGGCTCGAGGATCGAGGGCCATGCTTCCCTGAGTTCAAAGCATGATGGGAAGCATGACCATGCTTACATGTGCCTGAAATCCCATGCCATATACTGTCTGTTCTCTGTTGCTGTCAAAACTGTCCTCTGCAGGAAGTTTCTGCCGACCAGCAGAATTCAGTGCCGGCCGGCCATTGGTGAATGGCCGATAAATCCAAAAACAGCCGATGGAAATTCTGCAGTGCCGGTGGGAATTTCCCCTAGCCGGTGGTACTCTTCAGCATGCAAGGAACCTGTCCTAGGGCTTTGGCAATTTTTAGGGAAGACAAGGCAGTATAAACAGAGGTAGCAGGGGTATGGTACGAGTTTTCCAGGCGAGTCGGGTTTCGAGCATGCATCATTCGCGCATCCCGAGGCAGAGGCTGCGGCCATCCTTGTCCTTTCTTTCTATTAATTAATTAGAAATTCTGTAATAATTAATGTATTTGTTATTCGGTCTGTAATATTTATTTGGTCCCTCCGAGCGAGGGCAATTATGTAATAAGTGTGCGTGAGTGTGTGTATGTCTTCCAACCTCACGTCTTTCTTCCCTTTTATTTACCTGCTTATGATGGTAGACTAGGGCATTTTTTAAAATTAGCATACCTTATGCTATGCATGCGTGCATTCATGCATTTGTATTGCATGCATTAGGCTCGGTACATCACGTTAACTGCATTTGTACTTCAATTCAAAATTGAATACGTGCATCAAATTGATCGCATTTCACATGCCATGTTTAGGTTAGCCGGGCCTACTCTAATTGCATTTTTGCATGTGATACATTAGCCATTTTTAAACATGAACTAGGGCATGCATGTTTGCTAACTAGTTTATTGTTTTGGCACGGAGTACGATGTAAGTATTTATGCTTCAGCATCCCGCATGCGTGTGAGTATTGCCATGACAGTATGCTTGCTATGCGGCTAAGTGCTTATGTGATAAAACTGTTTGAATGCCTGTGGGTGAAGGTTGGACTGCCTGAGTTGGAAAAAACTCGTTGAAATCCGTGTTTTAGCCTACTTGCGAGTAGCAAATTCCAAAGCACTTTTCAAAACAAACGGATATGCAATGCTTGTTTCCAAATTAGGCAATCTAGTCTATACTTGTTTGCTGTGTGCATAACATAGTAATTCTAGGCTAATAAACGGATTAAGAACACATAACGTTTTCAAAACTGGATATCACGGTTAGTAGAGGCCGGTCTTCAGGCCGGGTGAGAGGGGGTGCTCATAGCTGACCTTCCCCAATCGTACCCAAGCTCCCGAGCCGAGGCAACTTTGGCAATGACGGACACGTGGCCTTTGGCACCGAGTCAGGGTTTCCTAAATTTCCCCATTTAAAAAATATTTAGGTGGCGACTCTGTATCTGGCAAAAGCAGTCCATGTTTGGCACTTCTTTTTCTAAAAATCTGTTTTTCTCAAAACGGTTTGCCAGATTTGGACTCTTTGGTTCAGATTAAGAACCGTGACAAATCGAGTCCGAACTGTAACGAGGGTCCCATGCGGGCGGGTCTACACTTATCTGTTGAGATGGTGATACAGCTAGTATGTTATCTATTGTGAAATGGGGAACGTTTAATATAAATTATTATCTCATTTAGAGTGTTTGGCCAGGTTCTGAGCCATGGCTGTGAATTTAGAATTGAATAAGTAATGGAAAATGAAATGAAACATGGTCACAGTTGTCATGTAATGGAAATGGTTTATGAATTGACCTATGTGAGTCAAACATTTATCAATTGCTAATGTCTTAGTTACTGCTCATATTGTGTTTAGCATATCTCTATTGGGCATTGGCTCAACCTTTATGGGACATCATTTTCAGGTACAGGTAGCATGCCACCTCCAAGGACATAGCTTGGATGGTTATGGGAGTTAAAGACTCTTTCTGATTATTTTGTTTGTATTACATGTATGTCAAGCCCAGGGCTTATTTGTATAGAGTTAGTACTCTTCTTTTTTTGTAACCAGGTGTTGATTTGAAAAGCTGTAAGCCCGTAGGGCATTTGCTTTTGCTGTTAACATGTAATACTGTTGTAAGAACTACTCTGATGAATAGAAAGGTGTTGATTTCTCTTATACCATTGCATGTATAAAATGATGGGTTTTATGTATTTTTTTGAGGGCGTTACACATATGTCACATGTATGTTTTTAAAGTTTTAATATTTCTGTCCCATATATGTCTCCACAGCTCAATGGACTATGTATGTTTCTATATTTGCTTCTGTGGCCCCTAATTATAAGTCAATCTGTTAAGAGGCCTTCGGTAATCCAAGGGTTACTGGCTGGTTACGACGCTAAACCTATAGGAGGCTTTTGTAACCAAGTGTTGATTTGAAAAGCTGTAAGCCCGTAGGGCATTTGTTTTTGTTGTTAACATGTAATACTGTTGTAAGAACTACTCTGATGAATAGAAAGGTGTTGATTTCTCTTATACCATTGCATGTATAAAAATGATGGGTTTTATGTATTTTTTTGAGGGCGTTACAGTATCAGTCTTTTGGAGTTTAGCATTAATGAAATCGCCTCGGGGGCGCTGTAAGCATTATAAATAAATGGGATGGACTCTTCACGCCAGTGACTCCACTTATTGTGTTCAGACTCAATTTAAAACAATTTGTTGCGTAAGGTTAGATAAGTGCGAATGTCAAATAGACTATTCTTCAATAGCAGAGGAGAAGCACGAACATTGGCTGAGCTTGACACTGCAATGAATCATAGTAGCGAACCCACCCGTGCGGGAGATAGGACGTCCAAAGAACGGGAAAAACGTCAGCCTCCAAGTCGTCGAAGTAGATCACCCTGAAAGGAAAAACAACAACGGAGAAGCTCCCCACGACTGCGACCGAGAAATGAGGCCGTTGAGTTTTGCGGTTTTTGTGGGGAATAAACCGATGATGGAGGCAGACTCCATTGTTAACGACCCAGGTGTAGCAGTCGAGTTTGCTCGACAGATTTTTTCACCGGAAGTCCAGCAGTCGATGGTTGGTCGACAGGATTTCGAAGTATTTCAAGAGGGCATCCACGGGGCGGTGAAAGTGTTGTATACCACTTATGAAGTCGGCATGCGCCTGTGCGCCGCGCGGCGAGAAATAAAGAAAAAGGACAAACGAATTCTGCACTTGGAGGCTCACACGGAGAAGGCCGAGCGTGAGCTTAGGGAACTTAGGAAGGCTCAAACCACTGAGCCGCATGTGGCAGGTCAATCTGACCCGGTCGTGGAGGAGAGAGTGACCCAACGGCTATTAAGCCACGCGATAGCTGATCAGGATACGGCAAGCATGTTTGCCGTGAAAAATGCAAGGACCGTGGGTTATGAAAAAGGCTTCCACGACGGCCGAAGAGTCAGGATAGACAAGACCAAGGAGAAACTCGCAGAGAAGGTGTGCCGATGTGAGAATCGGGGCTTTAGGCATGGGCGAATTAAGGCTCTCCAAGCCTCAGAGGCACTCCAAGGAGCAGGAGTGGAATCAGCATCGCCATTATATCATCGTCACGACTTTCCTTTTGACGCTTTCAACATTGAGAAGAGCGATGACGAGGGCGATGCCAAATAGAACTAAACATATATTGTAAACGTTCCAACACAGATTGGGCGTCAACTATGTATCTATTGGATAATTTAATAAAATATTTTATTTTAAATGTTTGTGTTTGATTTTGAATGTTTACATGCCTAATTGGGCATCTCGTTTCGAATGTTTCCATATTTTAATTTTGTTTATGCGGTTGCACCGGCCCAACTTATTCAAGCATTTCATTTTCAATGTTTGTATGCTTTTAAAGTGTAAATGGTTTTTGTCGGCTCAGCTTAACAAAACATTCCACTTTGAATATTTATATGCCTTAATCTTCGTCGTGAAAGGCACTCCAAATCCGGAGTCTTAATCGGCCCAAATGTGTTATGCACGACTGGGGCTTCGGATTCAGAGGCTTTATTTGGCCAATTGTGATATCCATGAAGGGCGCTCCAAATCCGGAGTCGTATTCAGCCCAAAGGTGTCATGTATCGATATGGCTCCGAATCCAGAGACTTAATTTGGCCAATCGTGAAATCCACGAAGGGCGCTCCGAATCCAGAGGCTTAATGGGCCCAAGGGTGTCATTCACCGATGGGGCTTCGAATCCGGAGACTTTATTTGGCCAATCGTGATATTCACGACGGGCGCTCTGAATTTGGAGGCTTAATCGGCCCAAGGGTGTCATTCACCGATGGGGCTCCGAATTCGGAGACTTAATTTGGCCAATCGTGATGTCCACGAAGGGCGCTCCAAATCTGGAGGCTTAATCAGCCCAAGGGTGTCATTCACCGATGGGGCTCCGAATCCGAAGACTTAATTTGGCCAATCGTGATATCCACGATGGGCGCTCCGAATTCAGAGGCTTTAATCGGCCCAAAGGTGTCATGCACTAATGGGGATCCGAATCCAGAGACTTAATTTGGCCAATCGTGATATCGACAAAGGGCACTCTGAATACGGAGGATTAATCGGACCAAGGGTGTTATTCACCGATGGGGCTCCGAATTCGGAGACTTAATTTGGCCAATCGTGATATCCATGAAGGGCACTCCGAATCTGGAGGCTTTAATCGGCCCAAAGATGTCATGCGCCGATGGGGCTCCGAATCTGGAGACCTAATTTGGCCAATCGTGATATCCATGAAGGGCACTTTGAATCCGAAGGCTTTAATCGGCCCAAAGGTGTCATGCACCGATGGGCTCTGAATCCGAAGACTTTTGAACTGAATTGCGCGATGAGAAAAAGGGAGACTTTGCATTGCAATAGTGACATATGTACATGGTGAACCATTCAAACCTAGTATCATTCCCTACAGGTCAGGTTTAATGATAAAATTTATGTAAGTGCATTGAATTCCAAGGCCGTGGCAGGCTCTTTCCAGGCATGTCATTGAGCCGATATGCTCCTACTCTAGCAATCAAATCGACCTGATATGGGCCATCCCAGTTTGGACCCAATTTTCTATCAGCCAATTTCCTGGCAGTTGGGAGTACTTTCTTCAGGACCAACTCTCCTGGTGTGTAGCGGCGCAGCTGAACACGTTGATTATATGACTTAGCAAGCTGCTGCTGGTACCGTGCCATGGACGCAACGGCACGGTCTCTTCGTTCTTCAATCAGAGTCAAATCCAAGCCCAGCATCATGTCATCTTGGCCTATGTCAAAAACTTTCGACTTCAAGATTGGAAGGCCGATCTTCTGGGGTATAATTGCCTGGGTTCCAAAGGATAAAGCAAACGGCGTTTCCCTAGTGGATCGCCTCAACGTAGTTCGATGAGCCCACAACACACTTGGTAATTCTTCTACCCATTTGCCTTTAGCTTTCTCCAGCCTCTTCTTGATGCCACTCAAGATGGATTTGTTAGAGGCTTCAGCTTGACCATTGCTTTGTGGGTAAGCCGGCGTGGAAAAGTAAGGCCGGATACCATACTTGCTACACAGATCTCGGTAGACGCTGTAATCAAATTGGGTGCCGTTGTTTGAGATAGTGCTCTTGGAATGCCAAATCGTGTTATGATATTTCTCCACACAAAGCGCTTAACATCAGCATCTCGAATGTGCGTTAATGCCTCCGCTTCAACCCATTTTGTGAAGTTATCTGTCGCGACAATCAGGTATCGTTTGTTCCCTGGGGCCCTCGGCAATGGTCCGACGATGTCAAGTTCCCATTGGGCGAACGGCCACGGACTGGTTATGGAGCTTAGCTCTTCAGCAGGCAGATGGGTCAAGCGAGAGAACTTCTGGCACTATTCACACTTTTTCACGTAACATTCGGCATCGGCTCTCATTGTCAGCCAGTAATACCCCTGTGTCACGGCTCGATGAGCTAAAGAGCGCCCGCCAGAATGGGCGCCACAACTGCCTTCATGTGTTTCAGTCAGAAGCTCTTCGACTTTGTCCAGATGCATGCATTCCAAATATGGACCAGAAAGGGATTTTTTATAAAGCTTTCCTTGCAGATCCAAGTAGTATCATAGGGCTTTGTTTTGCAGCTTGTGCGCTTCTTTCTTGTCCTCTGGGAGCTGTTAAGATGACAGGAATGCAGTAATGGGATCCATCTAACTCGGTCCAGATTCTATGACATTGACCTGGATTTCCTCTGAAGGGCCAATGCTCAGCTCCGGAATGAAACCTACTTTGATGGTCCGTTTAATCTCTGAGTTAATAGTAGAGGCTAGGCAAGTCAAGGCATCTGCATGTGTGTTCTGATCATGTGTTATCTGATTCAATTCATGATGGTCAAATTTTGCCAGCAAGGAGTTAGTCGTTTTCATGTAAGCTGCCATACGGTCGTTTCTGGCCACATACTCCCCCTTTAGCTGATTGATCACCAGTTTTGAATCGTGAAATACAAGCAAATGCTGAGCACCCAAAAGATGTGCATTCCACAAACCGGTTAAAAGGGCTTCGTATTCGGCTTCGTTATTTGAAGCTTTGAAGCCGAGCTTGACGGCCTACTCAATTATTGCACCGTTTGGAGCCATGATTACTACTCCGGTTCCACTGCCCCGCTGATTGGATGATCCATCATAATACAACTACCAAATGTCCCCAACATAAATTCTCCATTTCGGCTTCGATCGAATTTATCAGACTTGAAGTCGGTAAGACCCCCAGTGAATTCGGCAACAAAGTCTGCAAGCACCTGTCCCTTGATTGGGGTTCTAGGTTGAAACTAAATATCGTACTGGCCAAGTTCATGGGCCCACTTTGAAACACATCCTGATGCTTCTGCACTACGTAGTACTGATCGGAGGGGATAATCTGTTAGCACCCTGATGCTATGTCCCTGGAAGTAATGCATCAATCTTCTTGCCGTCATGACTAGGGCTAGGATGAGTTTTTCTAGCGGAAGGTAGCGTGTTTCGGCGTCAACCATTGCCTTGCTCACATAATACACTGGCCGCTGCTCCCCCAGCTCTTCTTTTATCAGTACGGCGCTGACGGCCCGGTCGAAAACTGCTAGATACAAAATGGGTGGGTCGCCAGCCGATGGTGTTGTCAAGAGTGGAACTGATCGGAGGCAGGTTTTGAGGCAGTTGAAAGCGGCTTCGCACTCGGCGAACCATTCAAAAGCCTTGCCCTGCCGTAGTGTATGGAAGAATTGTCGGCAGCGATCTGTAAATCGACTGATGAACCTGCTGAGTGCGGCGGCCATCCCCATCAACTTTTGAACCTCTTTTTACTGAACGAGGGCAGCCGAGCTCCAAGATTGCTGTGATTTGCCTCAGGTTGGCTTCGATTCCATGATGGTTGACAATGTAACCCAAGAATTTGTTAGAGCCGATCCCAAACGCACATTTGGAAGCTTTCAACTTCGTTTTGTACTTGCGTAAAATGCCGAATGTCTCTTCCAGATCGGCTAGATGAGTTTGCTCTTTTTTGGACTTGACCACCATGTCATCAATGTACACTTCCATAGTCTGGCCGAGTTACTTCTTGAACATGGAAGTGACCAGTCTTTGATAAGTTGCCCCTGCATTCTTCAGCTCAAAAGGCATAACCTTATAGCAGTAGGTTCCTCTTGGGGTGAGGAATGCAGTTTTGTCTTGGTCCTCCAGATGCATGGCGATTTGATGGGACTGGTTATGGAGCTTAGCTCTTCAGCAGGCAGATGGGTCAAGCGAGAGAACTTCTGGCACTATTCACACTTTTTCACGTAACATTTGGCATCGACTCTCATTGTCAGCCAGTAATACCCCTGTGTCACGGCTCGATGAGCTAAAGAGCGCCCGCCAAAATGGGCGCCACAACTGCCTTCATGTATTTCAGTCAGAAGCTCTTCGACTTTGTCCAGATGCATGCATTCCAAATATGGACCAGAAAGGGATTTTTTATAAAGCTTTCCTTGCAGATCCAAGTAGTATCATAGGGCTTTGTTTTGCAGCTTGTGCGCTTCTTTCTTGTCCTCTGGGAGCTGTTAAGATGACAGGAATGCAGTAATGGGATCCATCTAACTCGGTCCAGATTCTATGACATTGACCTGGATTTCCTCTGAAGGGCCAATGCTCAGCTCCGGAATGAAACCTACTTTGATGGTCCGTTTAATCTCTGAGTTAATAGTAGAGGCTAGGCAAGTCAAGGCATCTGCATGTGTGTTCTGATCATGTGTTATCTGATTCAATTCATGATGGTCAAATTTTGCCAGCAAGGAGTTAGTCGTTTTCATGTAAGCTGCCATACGGTCGTTTCTGGCCACGTACTCCCCCTTTAGCTGATTGATCACCAGTTTTGAATCGTAAAATACAAGCAAGCGTTGAGCACCCAAAAGATTTGCATTGCACAAACCGGTTAAAAGGGCTTCGTATTCGGCTTCGTTATTTGAAGCTTTGAAGCCGAGCTTGACGGCCTACTCAATTATTGCACCGTTTGGAGCCATGATTACTACTCCGGTTCCACTGCCCCGCTGATTGGATGATCCATCATAATACAACTACCAAATGTCCCCAACATAAATTCTCCATTTCGGCTTCGATCGAATTTATCAGACTTGAAGTCGGTAAGACCCCCAGTGAATTCGGCAACAAAGTCGGCAAGCACCTGTCCCTTGATTGGGGTTCTAGGTTGAAACTAAATATCGTACTGGCCATGTTCAAGGGCCCACTTTGAAACACGTCCTGATGCTTCTGCACTACGTAGTACTGATCGGAGGGGATAATCTGTTAGCACCCTGATGCTATGCCCCTGGAAGTACTGCATCAATCTTCTTGCCGTCATGACTAGGGCTAGGATGAGTTTTTCTAGCGGAAGGTAGCGTGTTTCGGCATCAACCATTGCCTTGCTCACATAATACACTGGTCGCTGCTCCCCCAGCTCTTCTTTTATCAGTACGGCGCTGACGGCCCGGTCGGAAACTGCCAGATACAAAATGAGTGGGTCGCCAGCCGATGGTGTTGTCAAGAGTGGAACTGATCGGAGGTAGGTTTTGAGGCAGTTGAAAGCGGCTTCGCACTCGACGGACCATTCAAAAGCCTTGCCCTGCCGTAGTGTATGGAAGAATTGTCGGCAGCGATCTGTAAATCGACTAATGAACCTGCTGAGTGCGGCGGCCATCCCCATCAACTTTTGAACCTCTTTTTATTGAACGAGGGCAGCCGAGCTCCAAGATTGCTGTGATTTGCCTCGGGTTGGCTTCGATTCCATGATGGTTGACAATGTAACCCAAGAATTTGTTAGAGCCGATCCCAAACGCACATTTGGAAGCGTTCAACTTCATTTTATATTTGCGTAGAATGCCGAACGTCTCTTCCAAATCGGCTGGTCACTGCCATGTCCAAAGAATCCTTGGGGCAGGCTTTGTTTAGGTAGAAGAGCAAACTGGTCACTGCCCTAAAGACTGGTCACTGCCCGAAAGACTTTCCCTGCCCCAAAGACTGGTCACTGCCATGTTCAAGGAGCAACTTACGGTAGGGAGTGACCAGCCGATTTGGAAGAATCTTTGGGGCTGGTCAATTCTGGGTAGGGAAAACAATCCTTGGGGCAGGCTTTGTTTAGGTCCACGAAATCAACGCACACTCGCCAAATCCCATTTTTCTTCTTCACAACCACAGTATTAGAGAGCCGTGTAGGGTAGGTCACTTCCCTGATTGCCCCAGTGTCAAGCAACCTGTCGACCTCTTCAACAACGGCGGCTATATGCTCTGCGGCTGACCGTCGACTTTTCTGAATGATTGGCTTGCAGTCATGGTCAACATTCAAATGGTGCTGTGAAACAGACGGATCTATACCCGACATCTTGTATGGAATCCACGCAAAGACATCAAGGTTGCTGAGCAGGATGGAAATTAGCTGCTATCTGTCGGCTTGATTCAGGGAGGCACCGACCATGAAGAACTTGTCTGTGTTTCCGTCGATTTCTACTCGATCTAGGGCTTCCGTGGCCTTTTTACTTGGGAGCCGCCCAACATCGTCGAGGCTCTCCCGATCCGGCACCTCGATAGAATTCACTTGCAACTCCTTTGGCGCCTTTTCGTCAAGGAGATAGCATGCTTGTGTCGACTTCTGGGAGCCACAGATTTGCTCAATGTCGCGTTCTGTCGAGAAGCATAGCAGCTGATGATAGGTGCTTGGCACGGCCTGCATAGTATGCAGCCAAGTTCGCCCCATGATGAGATTATACGGCAATGGCAGTTTGACGACTAAGAACTCCACATCCACTGTTCGGGAGCCCGCTTGAATGGGTAGTGTGATTTTCCCCAACGGGTATTCTGGATTGACATTGAAGCCGAATAGTGGATAAAGAGCCAGAGAGAGATCTGATTCGGAGCAGCCGAGTTTGGTGAATGTCTTGTAATACATAACTTTTGATGTGCTTCTTGGGTCAATGAGTACGCGCTCAACGGTGAATCGGTTTACGCGTAACTCGATTACCAAGGGATCAATGTAGGGAAGTGTCACTCCGGCCAAATATGAATCATCAAAAGCAATGCTCACAGCTTCATGGGGCCGTTTAGCCGGAGTGAGTTGATTTTGAGAGTCAGGATTCGACTGAATCATATGCACCGTGGATGACATTGGCAAGCTGTATATCATGTGGATCACACCGAGTGGAGGTGAATCCGGTCTTGAAGTTATTGCTTTGGTTGAGTTGCCTTTTCGGACGTACTGTTGTAGTCGACCATCTTGTACCAATTCCACCAGGTGATCCTTCAATGCATAATAACTCTCAGTATCATGGCCATGATCCTTGTGATACTCGCACCGCCTATCCCGTCTTTGCGTGTCGGGAGGTCCCACCATTTTCGACGCCCATTTGAACAATGGAAGATGTTAGATTTTGGACATGGCCGCGCTGATCGGCTCTAACAACTCCGTATATTTCTTGTTGGCGTGCCTTGTGCGCCTACTATCGACTTGCAATTGTTCATTTACTCGATGGGAGCATTGGTCGCTTGATCAGCAAGAATCCCGTCTCTTCTCTCATTTAGCCCAATGTCGTGGTTTAGGGCTCTAAGGTGGTAAAGAATTTAATCGCTGAGTAATTTCAGAAGGAGTTGTCTTGTTGGTCACATTTCCGGCTTTAATCCGTAAGGCGTCATCTTCCACTTTATAGTATTCCTCAACTTTCTTCATCAACGACCAGACTGTTTTAGGGGGCCGTCCGGTCAAAGAGCTGCAGAGGGCACTGTCGGGATGCAACCCCATCTTGAAGGCGGTAATGGCCATGGAGTCATTCCAAGCATCATCTACCAGATTAAAGCACTCCCAATACCGCGTTGAATACACACGAAGGGTTTCCTCCGGTTGAATCTGTATTGCCCAAAGGGAATCAGCTTCATTTGGCTGGACCTCATTAGTGATAAACCTTGCCCTAAAGGATTTTTGGAGTTAGTGGAAGCTCCTGATCGAAGCTAGCTCCAGTTTATAATACCACCTGAGAACCAGTGGTCCCAGACTACTCGAAAATATTCTGCACATGAGAGCCTCGTCGTCTGCATGCAGCGTCATGGCTTGCTTGTAATAGCGGATGTGATCGGTGGGGTCTGATTTACCGTCGTACAAGGTGAATGACGGTGCTTTGAATTTCTTAGGTAGCACTGCCCTTGCAATCCGTCATACAAAGGGATCGTGCTGGTCTTCTTCGTCTGAACTATTTCATCTTCGCTTATGCCTTATTCGTGGAGAATCAGCTTGCTTTGGCTGGACCTCATTAGTGATAAACCTTGCCCTAAAGGATTTTTGGAGTTAGTGGAAGCTCCTTATCGAAGCTGGCTCCTGTTTATAATACCACCTGAGAACCAGTGGTCCCAGACTGCTCGAAAATATTCTGCACATGAGAGCCTCGTCGTCTGCATGCAGCGTCATGGCTAGCTTGTAATAGCGGATGTGATCGGTGGGGTCTGATTTACCGTCGTACAAGGTGAATGACGGTGCTTTGAATTTCTTAGGTAGCACTGCCCTTGCAATCCGTCATACAAAGGGATCGTGCTGGTCTTCTTCGTCTGAACTATTTCATCTTCGCTTATGCCTTATTCGTGGACTTTCTTCAGAGGAACTGGTAGTTTCGGGTCGCCCTTTTTTCTTGGGCTCCGGGGATAATGAGTCGGAGTCGCTATCAGTGTCTTCTTGTCGGGCTCGAGGTCGTCGACCCCCTGCCCTCAGAGGTCGTTCCAGATCTTGGCGTACAGCTTGTTTGGACTTCGCCACTTCCAAGGACAAATCCTGACAGAGACGTTCGTTCTCAGTGATCATGTTCGTTTTGCTTTGCTTGTTCCATGATCGCTTGCATTGTCTCATGCACTGAAGTCGAGGGTGAGGCAAAGTTCAAAGTGCGTCTTGCAGCAATAGTCTCTGGTCCAAGCATGTTTGTTGGAGTGAGGTCGTCTCTCTATGTGGTTTCGTTAGTGACTATCGGAGGGTCTTTTGTTACGCCTGCCATGGATGTATTTCAATATTCCCACAGATGGCGCCAATTGTGGGGAATTGGTTTGGAAATAATCTTTAGATCCTGGGGGACGCTTGCGATCCTCAGATTGTCACCTGAAAAGAAATGAGCACTCCGGTCGGGGGTGCCAGAATTTGCACTATGACAGACAAGTTAGTCTCTACTCTCTCTGGATTACTTGTATTTTAAGTTAAGCATATTGATTCTCACATGCCTCTTTCTGGATGAAGTTCATCTATTTATATCTTTTCTTTCTTGGGCCTCGGGATTGGGCCCACTTTCAATTCGCCATTTGGCTTCTTTTGTAGCAAACCGCTTTTCACTCGGCCCCTTGCTCGACTAGTATTTGGCCAAATAGGGTAGGATTTGAACGCGCGAGACAGGGCCGAGTGCTATATATATTTCGACTCTCCAAGTTTAACTATTCGGCCTCTTTACGACTCCCAATATTCGGCCCCCACAGTCTGCAATGGATAAGGCCAAGCTATCTATCGACACAACTCCAGAAGAGTTAGTGGGGCTGGTCTTCCCAGGAGACGTTTCGCTGACTTTGACTTTCACAGATAAGGAACCACCGCCTGAGGGCTCTGAGCATAACAAACCATTATACATCTCAGTTAAATGCAAAGAGAAGTGGGTACTCGTTGTACTGGTTGATGCTGGGTCTGCAATTAACGTGTGTCCATCTGAAAATAAAATTCTAAACATTTAAGACCATGTATTTAGAAGAGAAAATAGAAGAATGTGTTGTATTGTGTCTTACTTGAAGCTTTATGAAGAGTTGCAAAAAATTTCTCTCTTTTTTCTCTTAAAACAAAATTTTCTCTCCTTTTTTTTTATTTTTTATTTTTTTATTTCCTTTCTTCTCTTCAAAACATCAAAATGAGGGGATATTTATAGAATTCCAAAACCACCTAAAACACATGGTTAGCCATGTGGTATTTCCAAAAACATGTGATTTGCCGTGTGGTATCTCAAAACCATGTGGTTTGCCATGTGTTATGTGATTTGAGGGAATTTTTCAATCTATTGTAGTGTACAAATTCATCTTAAAATAGTGTTGATATTTGTAGAAAATATTATTATAATGGCTTGTAATTATATATATATATATATAAAGAAATGATTTTGAGGCTATTGTGCAATATTAATAAAGTATGAGGGTATGGTCTTAATTTATGAATTAGGATATCTATTTCAAGTGAAGAATTAATTAAATTAGTGATAGGAAAAATAATTCGGTTTGGGTTTCTCTTTTTCTAATTAAAAGATGATCAGCCGAATGAACCTTTCGAGAATTGGAAATCTAGGGCTTTGAGTGATTATTCTACAATTAGGGGGTTATTTAATTATTATTAGAATAATAGAAATTATTCCTGAGTTATCGAGATTGATTAGGGTTTGCATGGTTCCAATCGGGACGCGTTCTCGATTCTACGGTTAAAATTGAATTTAAATAAGGAATTGAGGGTCTTTATATAAATAATTCAAAATTAAGGGACAAAAAAAATTACAAAAATCAGGGCCTCACTGTGTATATATTTTGGAAGTGGGTTATTAATGTTTAAATTATATGTTTATGACATTTATGCACAGCTCAATGGACAAATTTATTATTCATTTATTTATCTACTTCTGCTACAGGCCTTGTATAATTACTTATATTTTTAAATTCTATCTGAGGCCGTAGGTATGATTACTGGCCGATCATGATTCAAACCTCTACGGACTGGTTCGGGTCGTGACAATTTTTTGCTAGAGTAAGGCATATAGAGAGCAATGGATATTACTACGTCAGAAACCAGAAATAGTTAGAAAGACTTGGATAAAGGTGAACGGAAAAAAAGTGGGACTACTATGAATTTAGGAATACAATAAGGTTTAAAGTATTTTGAAAACATTGTTTAAGGTTGTTTTTATAATAGTTTGGTTGGAACTTTATTTTTCAATTAATATATTTAGAATTGATGGATTTATTTGCAATGTTTTAAGTATAACATCTTTGCAATATTTTAATTTTGATGTGTATTTTTAATTAATATTTTGTTTTATGTTAATCTAATTGGATATTATTAAAATACCAGCAATATGTTGTCTAGAAGCAAAAGAGTGCATTACAGATTATTGCGATTATTTTGATAATAAAAATATTGAGAAAAAAATGTACTAGAAGGGGAGAAAGGAGGTCAAATACTGAATCTTGGTTGAGACGAGCTAGATATTTAAAAGAAATTCTTGATGGAAATGAATAACATTGTCAAGAAATGTTAAGGATGAAAAAAGAAGCATTTGTACATATGTGTGACCATTTTCAGGCTAGAGGGTGGCTTGAAGATAGTCGTTATATATTTGTAGTGTTAGTCTAGCAATATAATAAATAGAATATTTTAGCATGAATAATATGATAATAATGACAATAAATAATATACATTAAAATAGACAAAATCAAGAGTAAAGAAATATGGCTATGAGACTCTAGGAGTCGCGTTGTCACTGTCCACGTGAAGGTACAACTGGAGTGAAGCAATTCCAAGATGAAACTCAAGTTGCTCACAACGTCCCTTATCTAGTGTTTGCAACCACCAGGAGGCTTGAACCAAGTCATGAACCAGAGTTGCCCAAAATATATAAAAACAGATGAACAACACTATTAGAAAATCCTCTCTTAAGTATATAAATCTCTATATCTTTTGTTTACAAAAATACTTTTCATCTCTCAAATCTCCTTTTCTTTGTCTCCTTTTTTCTACAAAAAATCATCACTCCTCTATCTTCCTACACAACTCATGTGAGTATATATATAGATTATATATATATATTAAACATAACATAATTACAATAATAAAACCTAATAAAGTTTTTGTAACCAAAAAGATTAAAACCAATATTAATGTTGTGGTCAAACAAATTAAGTAGTAATAATAATAATCCAATTTTTATTAAAAATTCCTAACATGTAGAAGAAAATGTGGAATCTTTCTCATAGTGTTGAGTTAGAATATACAAAATCATTTTGTTAAGCGAAGATTCAATCATTCAACACAAACAATACATAAATACTTCTATGAAGTGTTATGTGCTATGCTCAATTTCTCAAAAGAAATGATTGTTCCCACTTCATACAATCCCCCTACAAATCAAATTCGACATAATCGTCATCTAAGATAAATATTTAAGGTAATATTATAAGTTTTAGTTACGAAAATTTTCATTTCTTAAAATTATATAAAATATGGAATTCTCTCTAGCTTATCAGAAATGTTAAAGTTTTTACATTGATAAATTTATACTTTTAAAGGGTGGAGTGGCTGCACTTGATGGAACACTTATTTCTGTTGTCATACCACCTGACCAACAAGTTCCTTACAGAGGAAGAAGAAGGGACAATTGTTACCAAAATGTACTTGCTTTATGTGATTTTGATATGGTGTTCACATTTGTTTGAGCTTGTTAGGAAAGGGTAGCACATGACTTTTTGAGTGCTTAAAGAGACCATGAGTAATCCAACTAACAACTTTCTAGTTCTTCCTCCAGGTTAAGAGATTATTTTATATTAATTGCTCATTTTATATCTTATGATAATTTTTTATTCTTTTGTGGATAGAAGTACTTTTTATGTGATGCAGCATATACACATCCTCGTAGACTTATGGCACCTTATTGTAATGTGCAATACGGGTTATTTGAATTTCAAAATAGTTGTTGTTCTAGAACAAAAGAAGAGCAATTCATCCAAGCACATGCTAAGTTAAGGAATGTGATTGAACGTGCTTTTGGAGTACTAGATGCTCATTTTCCAATACTAAAGAAGATGTCAGCATATACGTTTACTACGCAAAGGAATATTGCAATTGCTTGTGTAATAATACACAATTTTCTTAAGAGAATTTGCATCACCGACCGATTTTTTGATGAGTTCAACAATGTGAATGGCTTGGGTAACAACCCCCAACAACGTGAGAATAATTTAGAAAGCTTAGAAATAGGAGGGGGATCGACACAAACTTATCAAAATTTTAAGCTCAACTTACGTGAGCAAATTGCAATGCAATTGCACTCTTTACATTGAGATATAAATGTAATTATTATATTTGCACATTAACGCTTTTTTAGTGATTAATAGAAATTAAAGAACAATTTTTTTTTTATCTCCAATTTTCTAAGGGGTAGTAAGGAGGACAATGACGGGGCCACCAACCAGCTTGATGGTTTGCCCTTTAGTTTGGGCGGTCTCTATGGTGGAAGAAGGTTGTTTAGTGATGAGGGTTTTGAGGTTTCTTCTTTTTTCTATGTCTTGCTCCTCGGTCAGGGGTACAGGAATTACTTCAGGGAGTGAAGGATTTGGCTTTGGCGAAGGCTTTAGGAGAAAGTTTGCGACCATACTCTTTCGTTTGCCGCTATACCGGTAGGTTAGTTCGAAATTGAACAGGTCGGTCCAATCTCCCTGCCTATGTTTTAGCATGGTTTGGAGTGCCTCTTGGTTTGCGTAGGCATAGGTGGACTTCAAGTGATCTAAATCTGCAAAAAATAGACAAGTGTTAGCACGGTGCAAACTAAAGAAACAATTAAAACATAAAAAGGGAAACTGGGCTACTAGGTATACGAGTTGATCCTTTCTTGTGGTTTATGTACCTGCCTAGCACTAGAGCCTCAACATCTTCATAATTCCCAAAGACCCACATGAAGTCGTCATCATGCAAGTCTTTGTCCAGTGTTCTATTGACGATCTTCTTACAGTTACTTTTTATTTTTAAATAATAACATCAACCATCGTTGGTTTGGCTTAGGGTGTACTGGTAGAATAGCTCAACAAGGCCTAAATTGAGGCTAGGAGAGGTTTAGCTCGACCATGCCATTTATTATCCTATATGTGTTGGTAGAAAGCTGAGTTGGGCAAAGTCTTGTCTGCCTGAGGAATGCACATATAAGGGGTTAAACTTGGAAGTGCAACCCTCCTTCGACAATGGATATCACGGTGAAGGGGAAAACCCCTCTCAATTCCATGGCAGTATCCCTTCCTTAGCCAGTTCGCTATTTACATTGGTCAGAATACTGTAATTTTTACGAAATTCAGAAATGACGCTAGGGTAGCTCACCATAAAACAATACTTGCCCATGAAATTTGGCTTTATACAAATAAGTTAAAAGGGTTGTTTGGTCGCTCAAGTTGGCCTCAATTGGTTTTGTGTTTGTTCAACTGTTGGGAGTCGCCAAGGGCCAATATTGAAGCTGTGCTTGGCCGATCCTAGTTGAGTTTGCACGGTTGAAAAGGAAATGCGTTATGCTTAAGTGTGGACCGAGCTGAACAATAGTGCAATTTGACAAGGGATAGATATAGGCCCACGCTCAAAGGGGTTGCCTGGTTGGGTCAAGCGTGCACTGTGGCATTGGTTTAGCTCGGTCGTTAAGCAGATCTAGTTAATTGTTAGCCCAAGGGCATAAGCAAGGTTTTAGCTCAGCCCAGCTTATGAGCATGTTTTTAATTCAGCTGTTGAGTTGACTTATTTTTAGCCATGTTAGCTTTGTCTCGTAAACCAACAATTTTTACCTCAGTCACCCAAGCCAATAGGGTTTTGGCCTATTCGAATGCCTGAGTAAAGGCTACAGCTCGGTTGAAGCCTATCCTAGTTCATTCATGGGTTGTCTATGAAATTATGGAAGTTCAAGGGTTATCTAGGGTTTAAACTCAGTTTTTAGCTTCATTTTTCCAAATCTTAGTTGAAATTAATACCATAACTTCATTATTAGGAGTTATTAATGAGTTTTGGGTTCAAGAATGAGAAGAACAATATGAATGTCAATGGAAAAATACTAAAAGATGCAGAGAACGTACAAATTTGGGTGTTAAAATGGATTCCAATCGATAGAGATGCTCTTTCAATGATGGCGAGTCAATTGTTGCAGCAAACATGCTTCGATCTGGGACTAGAATGTGAGAAATCAAGGGGTTGGTGCTTTGGTTTTTAGAGTTTTTTGCTTGAGAAGATGATGAACAGTGGAGGATGAATCTGTATCTATTGACGGTATATATATGGTGAATGAAAAGATGCGATGATTTAAATTTTCGAAAAATGTGCACAATAGTTGGAGAAGGCGTACGGGTTCAATCAATGTGGGCCACGTGTCCCAGGAAGAACGCGATGTCAGGGTGGTTGGTGAACATATTGCACGGGTGAAAAGACTGTTTTAGACCGAACAAGTTTCGTGTCGAGCAATCTTGATTAGCTCGGTGGAATGGAGCACTTTAGCTTGGTTCGACAGAGTAATCTTAATCATGCATTGCAGATGGAATTAAGAGGCAATTGAGAGAGTAATTTGTGTAGCCAAATTGGGCCGAGCTAGGTGAAAGTGGACTTAAGATTTGTGTTGTGTTGGGAGATTGAGCTGTGTTTTGGAGATAGCCTGGTTTGGGCCGAATAGCGGTCAAGCTAGTCAAAGGAGTTTGATCGGACTGGTGAATGCCAACATTCTAGGACCGAGCTACCTCACAGTGGCATTCAAGAGTTTGACTGAACTAGGAGAGGAGCCACACAGCATCAGCATGGTGGCATGCCGTGCAAGGTTTGCACGGTGTTGCGTGTTGCATGACTAATTTAGAGACGGACAAAAAAGTTGGCTGGGATGCTCAGCTGGAAGCCATGCAAAGAGTCATGCCATCTCACTTAGCTTGCAGTAAGAAGGATGTTAAAGGATAAGCATTATCCTATAGGAATGTGATTCCTAGAAAGATTCTACAAAGGAAAGTTAGAGTCTTAGTAAGATTGTGCCACGCGAAACTTACAAAAGCTCAAACCAAACCTTAATTCCAGGAATTGCAATTATTATTCCCTAATTCACAGAGCTTTTCTCTCTTTAATCTATTTGCTGACTTAGGCATCGGAAAGGTTTCCGGCATATACCTGCGGCTAGCTTACGTTTATGATTTTAAGTGTTATGACGATGTTTAAAGGAGCGCGAACTTGTTTAATAGGGTTATACATGTCACCACCCCATTCCGCCCCTAGTAGAATGGTGCCATGATGGCCAGTAATCCGAGATTACCAAAGGCCAACTTGCAAAGATTCACACACAATCAGAGTATACATATGGGGCCTACATGTGCGGAAGCAATAAATTTAAATCCAATTAGTCCATAAGAGCTGTGCATAGGTTAAATGAAATGACATACATCTTATCAAGGTCTTACAACTTCAATACAAATAAAATAAGTACATAATACATCTTGATCAAAAGGCTTCTCAAGCCGACATAAACAAAGAAGTGAATTACAAAGCCAAGAAGCATAATCTTCAAGATGCTACAAAATAGGAATCCAAAATCATCTTGCAAAACACATCTAGGCGTCACCACCTTCTTACTCGTCACCTACATATATATAAGGAGAGGGTGAGCTTTGATACTCAGTGAATGATATAATTAATAAAGGGTTAAATGAATGATATCCGAGAAGATCTTTATCAAAACAATACATGTTATAACTTATGCAAAATCAAGGGATGAACCAGGTTCATCTATCAAATCTTTCAAAGCTTCAAGGGATGCTTACTAGCATCAATATAATAGAAGGGATGACATTCCGGACAAACAAAACCACGCGGAAAACCGTTAGTGGCAAAACAAGGGTGCAGTTGCATTATAGTCCCCTGGCACTAAGGACTTTCAAAACAAGGGTGTAGTTGCATTATAGTCCCCTGGCACAAAGGACTTTCCCAGAATGTCATCAAAACAAAGCTAATACTTTATACAAAACTAAGGACAATCATTCATGCTTGATCAAATACTTTTCCAAAACGAAAGAAGGCTTTATCAAAACTTTACAACATAGCTTTATTAAAAATACCACTCACATAGCTCTTCGGGCGTGGGGGTTACAAGCAAGGATCCAAGGCCTACAAGTACATAATAAATTCCATTGAATGCATTTCAAGAAGATAAGAAGAGATGCTCAAAGATGGATATGAAATGCACTCTCAATACAAGCTTTACATGTGTGCAAATGATCTCAGCACTTCTTTCAAACTAAGTCAAAACAAGGCAATCTTGTGCTAGGGATCAAACACTGCTTTTCATCTCGGAAAATATGCTGGGTACCAACCAGGTCTTGGCCGAGGTCCCACACCTCTTTGGCCGAGGTATGGTCCCGACGACCACATTCAAGGAAATGAAGTCTGGAAAAAATCTGGGTTTCCTTTGGAGAACACGAAGAATATGAACATGAAGAACACGGATGCTAAAACCATAACTTCTTTATTCAAAATCTAAGATTTCATGAGATGAGTTCGAAAAAATGGACCTGGGTACCCATACTTGAAGATCTTATGAAAACAAACACAAAAACATGGATCTTGATACAAACTTTCGGATCAAAACATGGTTTTCTTTCAAGAACACAAGAACATTATTTTCTCTTTCTAAAACAAACTTTAAACCAATGCATGGCTCATGAATCATGCTAAATCATGTAATGCGATCGAATAAACATAAAGAATAACAAGAGTAGATCAAGATTCTCACCTCAGGACACGGATCTAACGGCTCAAACTCTAAGGATCAAGCTTGGAAATCTACTCTCACTCTAAGAAGTTCTTCCTCTTCTTCCTTGAGCTTCTCTCTCTACCATGCAAAATATGACACAAAATGATATGTTTTCTCCCACTGCCGGCTGACTTAAACCTCTGCTGGGGCACATGGCACTACCGGATTGGGTTTCCTAAAAAAGGTGACTGAATGACAAGACAAGAGCATGACCAAGGGTGTTCAACAAGTAAGGTGACATGGGCACTCTGGCAGGTAAGGACCTCGGATTAGGACAAGGCTTCGGCAAGTAAGGTCTCAATGATCTCGGCTAGGAAGGTTAACACTTGGCCTAGATATGCCACACCTCAGCCTAGATGTGCCACACCTCGGTGCAGATCATACCAGTCCAGGAACAAGATCACCAGGTGCAGGGATCAAAGATTTAAAATACCTAAAGGATAACATCTTGGCTTAGATGATACATATCTTGGCCTCGGTGATGCATACCTCGGCCTAGACGATGACATCTCGGCCAATATGCCAGGGTGAAGGTGGAGGTCAGCCAAAGTGGTTCCAAGATGGTCCTAGGTGTAAAAGGTCTAAAGGCGTGACCTAGGCTTAAGATGACCTCGGCTACACACACCAAGCAAGGGACAAAACGTACAAACAATACTCAAGCCAAAACACATAGGTACAAAACAAGACGGAACCCTTACTTTAGGAAAAACAAGTCAAAACCACAAGTGCAAGCTTAACAAAACAAAAAATGCAGATGCACATGGACATGACTAAGACGAGGATGAGGGTCACTACAATACAAGTGATGATTATTTCACTCTCGTATAATAGGTACTGCGAGACATTCAACTAAATTGACGATTGCCCTACTGACCTAGCCATTGCCCAGTATAAACGCGGACTGTCGGTTGGGCATAGATTGAGGAATTCAATGACTATGACTCCGCCTCTTACCATGAAAGCCTTGATGAAAAGAGTGCACCAACATATTAGGGTGGAGGAGGTCGTTGCCTAGGCTAAGGCGAAGTCCGGCACAACAGTGATGTTGGATAAAAAAGCTTCGGCTAAGGTTAACATAGTTGGCAAGAAAGGAAAATCAAGCTACAACAACCGAGGTGACCCTCCCCAAAGTAGTGAAGAGAACAAGGCAAGGAAATTGAAAGTTTGCACTGCTATCATTACAGTACTCAAGAAGCCCATCTACCGCATTCTCAATGAGATTTGCAACGAGCCCTTTGTTTGGTGGCCTGCCAAATTGGGAGAAGCACATAGGGGTTATGACAAAAGGTACGGATGCATATTCCACAATGAAGTTGGGGACATAACTAAGGATTGTATGCCATTGAAGAAACACTTGGAAGAATTGATGGCAACAGGGCACCCGGACCGTTACATCAAAGGGGGAGCTTGGCTAACTCCTCAAGACAAGAATATGGTTGATGAAATGCCATTAGACAGTCCACCTCAAGGCATGATTAATGTGATCCATGGGATCATTGAGACCGAGCGAGTCTACGAGCTTAGAGGAATGATAAAAAAAGCAAAACACATGAGGGAGGTACTTAGTGTTCAGCCGAATTTGAAGAAGGGAAAGACAGAGGCAAGAAATGTGATTTTTTCTCCAATAGAGACTTAGCAAGATTGTAGAACCCCTACAACAACACGCTAGTGGTCACCCTGTGCATCAAGAATTTTGACCTCAAGAGGATCTTGATTGATTAGAGGAGTTCATACGAAATCATGTACTATGAAACCTTCAAACAATTGAAACTGGAGGACAAAGACTTGGCGCCAGCCATGTCTCTTTGGTGGGTTTCAACTCTATGCCTGAATGGCTAGTTGGCAAGATCACTTTGTCAGTTAAAGTAGACTTAATGGTTAAACAAGTGGAGTTCTGAATTTTGAAAGTTTCATCCACTTACAACATCATTTTGGAAAGAGCATAGTTGCACGCCATGCGAGCTGTATCGTCAACCTACTATCAAGTAATGTAGTTCTCAAATGAAGCTAGGGTGAATGAAGAGGTCTTGAGAGACCAAATCATGTCAAAGCCATGTTTTGTGACAGTGAACGGTAATCGCGCTGCTAAAGGATTTGTACAGATAGTTGAGGAATCTGAGAACAAAAAGATGTTTGAAGACATCGGTAAGGCGGCCGAACAAAAGGCCGTGGAGGAGCTAGTGGAAGGAAGGTGTCACGACCCAAACCCACCCCTATAGGTTTAACGTCATAACCAGTCAGTAATCCTGGGATTACCAAAGGCCTCTGACCTTAAAATCATATAAATAGAGGGGTTGTAAAGCAAATACACAAAATACAACGTCCATTGAGCTGTGCAGACATACATGAGATAGATAATTACAACTTTATATAAATATATGATGTCAAAAGTTCATAAGTCATGCAATACCATACAGGTATCATCAGAAGGGACTGAGCCCAGCGTATGGATGAACAAAAACAAAACAGAACAAAACATCCTTAACATGATTCACAAAACTTGACTTCTTCAAACGGGAACCTCCCCGAGAGGCATGATGGCTGGCTGGCTGACAAAACCAAAACTCTCCAGGCAACAGCTTTGGCTTGGTCACGTGCTTGCTCACCCACATACATAATATAAATAGTGAACTAAAGCGCAATGAATAATAACATAGTAAAGGGTTTAATGAATGATGTCCCATAACAGATTCAGAAAGCAGAAACAGAGTTCTAATTCTTATTCTGGTCCAAAATCATTTACAAAAATCAGAATTCGTGCTTAATCATACATAGTACATCCATTAGCACTAATAGATCAGATACAGAGCTTTAAGGATCATGCTTGACCAGTTCCATAAAGGAACCTCTGGTGCAAAGAATAGATAACATGCTTAAGCCACTGTATTGTTACCCCTAGGTGAGGGCCATGAAACCACAGTATTATTACCCCCGGGCAAGGGCTATGAGACCACGATATTATTACCCATAGGCAAGGGCCTTGTGCTCATAGACCACAGTATTGTTACCTCTGGGCTAGGGCCTTGTGCTAAGTATGCCACGAGTACATGTTAGAAATTGGACAATCATTCATTGTACAAAATATATCATTTTATGAAACAGATCTTATTTCATCATACACAAAATAAATAAAGTTGAACATAGCTTTACTAAGTTATAACTCACAGAAGCTCCACTTGTAGAACATATTAAACAGATAAACCAGACTGTCTATGGCGCATGACTTACACAAACATAGAACGGATATGTATTGACTCACACACCCGGAATCATTAACTTAGTTCTTCTTATCTTGGTGTGTTTCTAATCTTTATCCTCATTATTATGTCTTAATTATGGCCTAGGAATGCCTAGGATACAATGAGAATGCCAGAACATGTTGTTCAACACTTAGTCAAATCTGTTGAAAACAGGGTTCTCGCTCGAGCATAACTTTCTTCGCTCGAGCGGACGTTCAAAAATGTAAGTGGTCTCTTGAGTGCAACTTCCTTCACTCGAGCGGTCTGTAGACTTTGCAAAAGTACTGGTTGCTTGATTTTTCTACTCGACGGTCGCTCGAGCGTGGGACTGAGGTCTTCGCTCGAACGGTCTGCAAAAATGGTAAACTTTTAGGAGCATGCATTTTACGCTCAAGCCAACTTTTGGTCGCTCGAGCGGAAATGAAAAACAAAGGGTGGTCGCTCGAGCGGTAAGGCAGAGTTCTGGAATTTTCATATTGCACTTCCAAGCTCAAAACTCGAATTTAACACATCAAAACTCATCATTTTGGGCCAAAACTCAAGAAAACATTTAGAAACTTGTAGAATATCAGGAATTAAAGATCATTTTGCAAAATGAAGGCCCAAAAGCATGTCAATTGTTCAAAATCAACTTGAAACTTTGAAACCACAACATGCATGCAATGGTATGAACTCCAACCATCTAAAACATGACCAAATGAGGTGTTTAACTCAAAGATATGTTGAATTCTTAGACCAAGACTAAAATAAGGACATGCAAGAGGGAAATTCTTTGAAGTCAACTTCTCAATGCCATGAACTATGCATGCATGCATGGTTTGAGTTACAATTCTTTAATTCTAGCTTAATTCTCATGTCAATCCACCTCTTTCACTTGAATTCTTACATGAACTAACTCAATTACACAACTAAGAGATTGATTTCTTACCTTAGATGCTTAATTGTGTCCTTGAGGTTCAATTGCTTGAGTGTCCAAGTCCAAACCTTCAATTCTCTACAATACTTACACCATCTCTTGAGCTCAAACTCTCTCTAGGCTTCTTTCTCTCACTCCCACATTTTGCCCTCAAGGAAATGAAATGAGAGTGTAAAAAATGTATTCTAGATCCCACTTATGCCTTATATAGGCTTAATTAAGAAGACTTAATTAAACTTGGCTTAAACTAAGCAAATGGGTATTATTTATTCTAATTAATTAGTTTCGAATCAAATTTCAATTAGACCAACCATAAAATTCTAAAAATCCTAAATAACACATAACCTAAGTCAATTTCTTGATCGGACACCGATAAGGCCTTCAATTCACAGAACAAAATAGAAACATGAACCAATCTTTCTACGATAGACAAATATGAAAACAAATACTGCAACACACATGCAATTATTTCAGAATTTTATCTTAATTACTTATTAAGCATCCTTATTCATGGTTTAACAGTTAATCATAAGTTGGGGTTGTTACATAAGGGTTGATGAGAGCGATCCAGAGAAGTTCTTTTTTGGTTAGCTCATCTTTGTCTAGCACTGAAATAAATGAGATAATGGATTTTTTGATCTCCAATCTCGAAGTGTTTGCCTGGACGCCATATGACATGCCTAGTGTTGATCCGAATTTTATCTGCCATCAACTTAATGTCAACCCTCATGCCAGATTGGTTATATAGAGAACTGGAAATTTGGTTATATACCATGCCGAAGTAGTGGTCGAAGAGATAAAGAACTTGCTGAAAGCAGGGGCTTTCAGAGAGGTTCATTATCCATAATGGATCTCAAACACTGTAGTGGTTCTAAAGAAGAACAGAAAATGGTGCGTTTGCATTGATTATAAGACAGTCGATAAGACGTGTCCAAAAGACAGCTTTCCTTTGCCAAAGATCGATCAGTTGGTGGACCTAACAACAAGACACAACCGGCTCAGCTTCTGGACGCGTATCATGGATATCACCAGATCACCATGTATGAACCAGACCAAAGGATCACTTATTTCACAACTCCAAGGGGGGTGTATTGCTACAAGGTCATGTCCTTTGGCCTAAAAAATGTAGGGGCGACATTTCAAAAGATGGTCACCAAGATGTTTCTGCTATTGTTAGGCAAAATAATGGAGGCATACATCAACGAGATGATGATCAAGAGCAAGGATGAGTCAGACCATCTCAGCAACCTGGCTGAGACGTTCCAAATCTTGAAGACTCACAAGCTACATTTGAATGCCTCTAAGTGTGCATTTGGCGTGGGATCAGGCAAATTCTTGAGCTTCTTAGTGACTAACCGTGGAATAGAAACAAACTGCTTCCAACCTAAGTCCATTCAAGAGTTGGAGAGACCAAACACCATGAAGAAGTTGCAACATCTGATGGGGTTGGCAGTCGCCCTAAACAGATTCATAAGTTGGCCTTTAGATCGTTGCAGACCATTCTTCCAAGTGCTTAAGTCAAAGTTTAGTTGGGATGAAGAGTGCAGCCTTGCTTTGGAAGAATTAAAACGATACTTGTCTTTTCCATCACTTTTAGCAACCTTAGTACCTGGAGAAAAGTTGTACTTGTACTTAGCAGTCTCTCATCACATCGTTAACGCAGTATTAGTGTGCATACAGAAGGAATACAACACTTGCTCATCTTTTATGTGAGCAAGACAATGTTGGGCACTAAGACGAGATACTTGTCATTAAGGAAGCATGCCTTAGTGTTAATGATGGCATCTAGAAAGTTACTGCACTGCTTTCATGTGCATACAATTGTCTTCTTGACCACATTTCCTTTGAAGGCTTGGGGCAAATTTTTCAGGAAGGCTACTGAAGTAGGCCGTGGAGTTGGGACAATTCGACATCAAGTTCTGACCTAGAACAACAATAAAGACCCAGCTATTAGCAGACTTTTGTGGCAGAGTTTGCTCTAGGAAGTCATTATATTTTCCCAGTTGACCTGACTGGAGAAACCGAACAAGGGGGTAGGTGCCGCAATAATAGCACCCTTAACTACCTTGTTGCAAACTGAAGCTCCACTTCAAGTGGATGAACCGCGCAATGCAACATTGAGTCTAGTAGTGGTTACACCATTCAGTGAGTTCAATGATACATTGCAGAGAGGTGATTAGTTGAACCACATAATAGAGAGCGAGATTTGCGATGACGTGCTTGAAAAGGAAATAGTAGGGTAATCGAACAAAGAGATTGGTGAACAAGCAGCAACTCTGCAGTTGGCCGATGTGGCTGAAGAAATAATTAAAGTACCTGATCCCAAGACATCTTCAGACCCATCTATTTGTTGGAAGTTATTCGTGGTAGAGATGTGGAAGCTTTTTGTGGATGGAACTTCTAATAGACATAGAACTGGACTTGGAATTATGTCGTCTCGCCAGATGGCCTGACCATTGAACAGGCTATTAGACTTGGGTTCCTAACATCCAATAATGAAGCAGAGTATGAAGCGCTCTTAGCTGATCTGAAATTCGCCTTCCGAATGATGGCTACCAAGCTAATGGTGTACAATTACTTCCAATTGGTTATTAATCAAATATCTAGGGAGTATAAAGTGAAAGGCGATAGGATGGCCAAGTATTAGGAGCTGGTTAGAGAAGAAATCAAGAAGTTTGAAGTTGTTAGGATAGAACAAATCAGCCAAGATAAAATCTGCATGGCAAATAAGTTAGCTAGTTTTATATGAATGTCAGGCACTTCCATTCCAAACCCTTTGCTGATTAACTTTCTACCAAGGCCAAGAAATGAAGAACCCAAAGTGGCGGAGGTACTGCGCACCGAGTTAGGACCCTCCTGGATGGACCCCATTATCACTTTTTTGATAGTCAGGATTTTGCTAGACGACAAGAATGAGGCAAACAAAATTCTAGCAAAGTTACAACGGTTTTGGCTTTCCCTATCTCTGGCGTTGTATAAAAAGTCTTTCACTTGGCCATACTTGAAGTGTGTCCACCTTAGCAAGGTTGCGGCCTTTCTGTTCGAAATTCATGAAGAAATATGTGGAAGTCACCAATGGGGGCGATCATTGGCTTATCGAGTTATTTTGCAAGGATATCAGTGGCCATGCATGCAGGCAGATGCATAGAAGTATGTTAAAAAGTATGAAAAGTGCCAGAAGGTTGCGTATCAAATCCACCAACTAGCTAAAGAAGTCTTATGTTTGACAAGTCCTTGGCCTTTCGCCATGTGGGGTTCGGACATAGTGAGACCACTCCTAATTGCGGCTGGCAATAGAAAATTCTTCATTGCAGTGACAGACTACTTCACTGAGTAGGTTGAAGCTGAAGCACTCACATCTATCAAAGAGAAAGACGTATAGAAATTTGTCTGGTTGAACATCATTACATAGTTTAGAATTCCAAAAGCTTTAATATCAGACAACGACATTCAGTTCGATGAGAGGATCTTTATAGGTTTCTGTGAAGAGCACAAGATAGAATTCTATAACTCTACACCGGCTTACCCTCAGGCTAACAGGCAGGCTAAAGCTTCAAACAAGGTAATCTTTAACGGCTTGAAGAAACAATTGGAGAAAGCAAATGGAGAGTAGGTTGAAGAACTACCCCGCGATTTATGGGCCTACTGAATAAGCCCAAGGCGGTCAACTAGGAAAATGCCACTCGCCTTAGCCTATGGCATGAAAGCGGTCATCCCTTTAGAAGTTGGCCTTTCCACTATCAGAAGTGAGAACTTTGACCCAGACTTGGGCGAAGCGATAGCTTGGGAACTTGATCTCATAAAGAAAAGAAAGGAGAAAGCTCTAATCCACATCACGTCTTACCAGCAAGAGCTCTCCAGAAAATATAACAAAACCATGCATCCAAGGCAATTCAAAGTCAGCGATTAGGTTCTACAGAAAGTCATGGGTAACACTATAGTCCCTGGTGACGGCAAGCTAGGATCTAATTGGGAAGGTCCTTACAAAGTGGTGGGGTTAGCTGGAAAAGGAGCATACAATTTAGAAGATATGGATGGCCAAGTTGTGCCAAGACTATAGAATACGGCCAATTTAAAACTATTTTATTTCTAACTTTTACACTTGTAATTTTTTCTTTTTTAGCTCGGCATTAATAAAATAAGTAGACTATTTTCTTTTAAGACTTTGTTTTATTATAGCTCCATTATATGATTGTAATGAATATAGACGTCCCGAAGTAGACTAACCGTGAAACAGTAGAACGGCCTAGGGGCGGCCACTTCAGTATGAACTTTGGAAAATCTTTGACCGAGCTGGTTAGCTCGACAATATAGGTTGGCAAGTTTGTCCAACTTTGGATAAATCTTTGCTCAGCTGGTTAGCTCGACAAAGTAGGTTGACAAGTTTGTCCAACTTTGAAAAAATATGTGATTGAGCTAGTTAGCTTGGCAAAGTATGTTGGCAAAATTGTCCAACTTTGGAAAATCTTTGCTTAGCCGTTTATCTTGCAAAATAAGTTGGCAGATTTGTTCAACTTTGGAAAATATTTGACTAAGCAGGTTAGCTTGGCAAAGTAGGTTGGTAGGATTGTCCAAATTTGAAAAATCTTTGCCCAAGCTGGTTACCTCATCAAAGTAGGTTGGCAGAATTATCCAACTTTGAAAAATCTTTGCCTGACTAATTAGCTCAGCAAAGTAGGTTGATAGGATTTACCAACTTTAAAAAAAATTGGCCAACCTAGTTTTGCTCAGCGAAGTAGTCTAGACGTTTGGTCAAACTTTGGAAGTCTCTACCGAGCTGGTTTAGTTCGACAAAGCAAATTGAAGGACCTAGTTCATTTAGGGAATGTAAAAACACATGCAAGCCGAGCAAAAAGTTGTCATTTTTCTATTAGTAGTAAGAAAACATTACAAAAGGTGGGGCAACTACCCAGTTACAAAAGTAAGGGCCAACAACTTGGTTCCAGCTAAGAGAACAAAGAAAAAATGTTACGGTTAGGTGCTGGCCTCCCCTTGTGTCAACGTGGCGCCAGCACCGTCGCGGACAGTTAGATTGGTGATTCCTTCTACGGTGGCGACACTCCGCTGAGTCTAGCCAGCTTCCTCCTATCGTGCTGGGGCATCCACTTGCTGAGCTAGGGCAACATGATCCTTATCTACTGGGCTCACCTCTTCATCTACCTCAAGCAATTTTTCTGCACGGCGTTGGCAAAAATCGCCATGTAGTCAAGGATAAAGTGCGGTAGTGGGTTGTTGAAGAATTTAGAGTCTGGAGCTTGCCCAAGCTTCTCGACCACTGCCTTCTAGCCGCAATGAAAGAAGATGTCTTTCATGGCCTTACATTGGCGCTCATATGCCTTTTCGCCTTCTACGTAGCCACAGTCCTCAGCATTCTTCATCTTCTTTTCAAACGCTTTCGTGATGGCCTTGTAACCATCTTTTAGCTTCTTCAGCTCACGGAGATATCGGGTTTTCTTATCAACTAAGGCTTTCTATTTGTCCACCTTAGCTATGTGAACTTGCTTGGCCAGCTGATCTCGGTTAGTGGTCATGTTGGCCAGATTTGCCTTTAAGTCCTTCAGCTCGGCATTCTTGGCATCATTGTTCGCTATTACGGCCCTCAAACTCTTCTTTAAATCCAACAATCGCTAATAAGCGAAGTGGGCTTCTTGCGCAGCTTGAAAAATAAAATAGCATCAGGAGCCAAACAAAGACTTAGACGAAAAAAGGAAAAGTTGTGCAATGCCCCAATTTTTATACCCAAATGACAATACGATAACCATGGTTCTTTAAAGTAAAACTGAAAATAAATCCCCACATTTGCATTACATGATACAAATACTCTTCAGGCAATAATACATTCATTTCAAATCAAAATAACATAAACAAATAGATACCCCTAAGGGTTTACAAGTTTCCAAGGCTTAGGCCTAGTTACACAAAATGGTTATTCAAACCCACACAAATGCAGCCCTAGGCTTACGAACAGAGTTACAGCAAAATGAAAGCCTTGTACTCTCAACACATATTTCCACGCCTTTAGTTAGGTGGAATCACCACATCTTTTCCTACACAAAAATCCTATAGGGTGAGCATAAAGCCCAGTAAGAAATCCTTAACAAAGTATATACATTTTATACAAGTCTCAAGAGATGAATGTACATGCCATGCTATGTCTTTTTGCAAATAAATCATATCTTCATCTTTTGAAAACCATCATGCTCAATGATGCCATGAAATGTCCATTGTTCAAAACTTAACAATTTAATTCAAGGGGCGGTAAATACAACTCTGGTAATCCTTAGGTCGGTGTTTGCAAGTAGACTATACAAGTACTGCGAAATTGTCATTTTTACCGGTATTAACCGGAAGGCTCGACACCTATCCGCACGTGTTTTTGGTTTTTCACCCCGGACTCTCAGGCCAACTTATTCAATATCATCTATACCACCTATCAAGACTTACCAACGTATTTATCCCAAAACCATTCCATGAAAACTTGTTTCTCAACATTCTTTTCTCAATGCAAGTTTTCAAATCAACTTTCAAAGTTTAATGTAATCAAATGAATTGATATGCCAATTTCACAAGATGAATATAAATACTTTTATTCCAATTCATCATCCAAGGAATAACAAAATTCTCCCTTCTCAAGTACCCTCAACAATTAGTCATTTCAAGACTATTTCAACGTTTTGAACAATAATTTCCAATATGAACAACAATTCTCATATTCCATGAAATTCATCATTTATATAAATATAAATAAGAAATGTTCCAAACATCCATTTATTTTGACACCCAAAATAAATATAACAACATCATTCATAGATTTTCAATCTCTTTTAAAAATCCCCAATTTCTAGGTTTTCTCACAAAAACTATACAACTTAAATCTTTTGAAAGAAAACTTTCCAAAATCATCTTTTCTTTAATCAACGAAGATCAAAACCTATAAGATCATTTTAAAAGAACAAGAGACAAACCCACTTTCAAATTTTCTCAACTTCTTGAATCAACAATCAATTTTCAAAGCTATTGAAGGATGATTTCGAAAATCATCTAGATCTTGCAAAAATATATATATAACTCTAATAAAATCCCTACCTCAAGTATTGAAAAAGATTTGAGATGCAACCCCAAAATCAACGATGGCTAAACTCGATCTTCACCACACACAACGAAGCCCTCGAGATGATAACTGTAATAACCCGACCCTTGTACATGTTCTTTGTTATATTTTTAGATCCTATTTTGTGATTTTGGATGCTTACTGTGTAATTCCATGAGAAATTAGGGATAAGAAAGTGAACTCCATGTTTAAAGCATATGTTTAAGGATGTCTATCTGTTCAACAAGAAAGTATTTGTTACATTAGAAGGTTTGAATCAGAAATTGGAGGCCGAAAAGGCTTAATTATCTGAAATTGATTTTATACATGTGATTAGCATAATTTTTAGGTAATATTAAGCATTTTTGGGAAATTTCAATTTCGGATGTTTAAACGATTGACTTTTGTTTTATTAGCTCTTATAGCTCTTATATATATATATGTGTGTGTGTGTTCTTTGAGCTTTGGACTTAGTTCAACACATTTCATGGAAAAGGATAGTGAGAGTAAGAGTAGAGAGAAATGAGAAGGGAGTTTCAATAAAGGCTAGAGATTGAATAACCTAGAGAGACTTTGGGAGATCTCAACTCAAGGTAAGTTTGTCTAACTTTATAATTCCTCTCTTGAATTTGAGGGTGATACAACCATGATAATTGAACCCAAGGTGTAATTGGATCATGTTTTATCCATTGGATGAGTTTAAACTAAGTTGCTTATGTATGTATGTGGAGAAATTAGCTTTGATTTCTTACTTTTTCATGAAAGATCGTGAAGAACCTGCCTTATATATATGTGTGATGGTATATGTGATGTTGATGCAAAAAGGAAATTTGATTATAGTTAAGAATTCAAGAACTAGTGTTCATCTAGTTTAATATATGTATTTGAAGTCTTTGTAACATGAATTTTAGGCTATGTATTGTCAACTAAAAATGTTAAAATGAGCCTTGTGAGGATGTACCAAAAGATTGGGATTTCGTAAGAATTTCGGACAATTTTGGGCAGAATCACCGCACGTGCGGGGGCCCTGGCCGCATGTGTGGGAGGTGCTGCCGCACGTGCGGGAGTGATGGCCGCACATGCGGGAAATTGTGAAAAACAGGGGGCTTGGCCACTGTCTAAAAGGCACGTGCGGGACATTTTGCCGCACGTGTGGGAGAGCTTGCCGCACGTGTGGGAGAGCTTGCCGCACGTGCAGGGCTCACAGCCGCACGTGCGGCCCATGCTGAAAAACGTGGATCGCTTCGTTTTGCGTGTAGAACCCTCTAATTTTGTCGGAATATGTATTTGATGCCTTTTAATATGTATAAATTCCTTAGAAGTAAAACAAAACAGAAAGTAATCTGATATGAAAAAGAAACTAAATTGTAAAGGTTGAATGTGTGCTGGGCACACTCCGGGAGGAACAAGCACATCATCGCAACACTGTGAGTAGTAGTATCATTATCTGCTTTACATATGGCTAATGATTTTCATTAGCATTTCGTTTACGCAACTATGTTAATGTTTCAAGTACGCAACTATGTTAATGTTCAAGAATGTTCCAAGTATGTAAAGAAAGAAATAGGAAAGATAAAATACCTTTATTCTATAGACTCTGGGCCTACGGCCATTCAATATAAGTTATTATGATATGAAACAAAGTGCTACACGGAACTAAGTGCTACGGCGTGAGACACCTCTTGAGTTCGTATAAGTATATTCACGGGCTTAGTGCCAAATTATCTAAGGGCATCATGCCACCATGTTTAAGGGCATCATGCCACCATGTTTAAGGGCCTCATGCCACCATGTTTAAGGGCATCATGCCACCATGTTTAAGGGCATCATGCCACCATGTTTAAGG
Source organism: Camellia sinensis (assembly GCF_004153795.1). Classification (NCBI taxonomy): domain Eukaryota; kingdom Viridiplantae; phylum Streptophyta; class Magnoliopsida; order Ericales; family Theaceae; genus Camellia; species Camellia sinensis. The sequence goes on along the minus strand of NW_021025912.1, from coordinate 727,487 downwards.
GCATCATGCCACCATGTTTAAGGGCATCATGCCACCATGTTTAAGGGCATCATGCCACCATGTTTAAGGGCATTATGCCACCATGTTCAAGGGCTTCAAGCCATTATGAATTAAGAATGTGATATGTCAAGCTGTTATGTTCAAGAATGAAAGGAGATTGTACACTTCGTTCTAAGTGTTGCCAGTGTCAGCAAGTGAAAGCGGAGCATCAAAAAACAGCAGGATTATTACAACCCCTTCCAATCCGGAATGGAAGTGGGAACATCTAACCCATGGATTTCGTGGTGGGATTACCACGGCACCTCGGGGTATGAAATCATATGGTCATTTGCCGACCCGATTGACTAAGTCCGCCCACTTTCTACCAGTGAAGACTCAGTACAATGCAGATAGACTGGCGGTCATTTATGTGAATGAAATTGTAAGACTGCATGGTGTACCGGTCTCGATTATATCGGATAGGGATCGAAGTTCGTTTCAGATTTTGGCAAAGTTTACAAGAAGCCATGGGTACAATTAAAGTTCAGCACAGCTTTCCATCCTCAAACTGACGGTCAATCTCGAGAGAACGATACAAAACTCTGGAAGATATGCTCCGGATGTGTGTGCTAGAGTTTTCAAGAAAGTTGGAAACCCATATTACCGCTGGTAGAGTTCGCATACACAATAGTTACCATCAAGTATTGCAATGGCACCCTATGAAGCTTTGTATGGAAGACCGTGTCGTTCTCCCATATGTTGGGCTAGAATTGGAGACAAATCCTTGCTAGGGCCTGAAATTGTTCAGTTAACAACTGAAAAAGTTAAAGTTATTCGGGAAGATTAAAAACGGCTCAAAGTAGACAAAAAGTTATGCGGATAACCAGGAGAGATTTGGATTTGAAGTGGCCTCACGTCTTTATAAAAGTTACCCGATAAAGGCCATCCTAAGATTTCGGAAAAGGGGTAAGTTAACGCCCCGCTAACGTTGGTCCCTTTCAAATTTTTGAAAAGGGTGTGTCTGTGGCTTACCGGGTTGCCCTTCCACCACATATGAGTCAAGTACATAATGTGTTTATGTCTCTATGCTTCGGGGTATCTTGCGAATCCGTCTCATGTTATTGATTATCACCAATGAACTAGATGATAAGTTAACTTATGAGGAGAAACCAATCGCATTTTGGATCGGCAAGTGAAACAGTTACGAACCGAGAATTCCAATGGTAAAAAGCGGAAGGCAAGAAACATTACGAAACCAGACGCAACTGGGAAGAGAAGAGGAAATGCAACATCAGTATCCACATTTGTTTCTACCTTAAGGTAAAACAAGTTTGAGGGACCAAACTTATTTAAGGGGGGGAAGAGGATTCAATGCCGACTTGTCCGGAATGTGGGAAGAAGCATCGTGGGACGTGCTATCGGAAATCTGGAGCCTGTTTTCAGTGTGGTTAGATGGGTCATTTGATCAAGGATTGCCCTCAAAGAAATCAACAAAGCAATAATAGAACCACTACAAGTTCAGCGGGGTCTGCACCAACTTCCAACACCAAGACGACTGTTAAACCTACTAATAATAAAGACACTGCGAGACAAGGCACGGTGTTCTCATTGGTTCTGGAAGATGTGCAAAATGCAGCAACGGTGGTGTCAGGTACATTTATCGTTCACGGTCATTTCGCTCATGTATTATTTGATTATGGCTCCACCCACTCTTTTGTGTCGAAACTATTTGCTCCTAATTTAGATAAAACTGAAGAAAAACTGTCTTATATGTTGTGTGTGTCTTCACCTTTGGGAGGCCCTATGATTTGTACTTCTGTATATGCTGCTTATGAACTCCAACTTGGGGATATCCGGGTATATGCCGATCTGTTACCTCCTGACATGGCCTATTTTGATATTATTCTGGGAATGGACTGGTTGGGTGAATATGGTGCAACTATAGATTGTTTGACTAAACAAATCAGTTTCCACCCTCCGGGACAATCAGAGTCTACCTTTCAGGGACATGGAGTGACTTCTCCACCTTATTTAATTTCCGTAGCAAGGGCTTGTAAATTAATTCAGAAAGGGTGTCAGGGGTATTTATGCAGTGTTCTAGAGAGGCAAGTGGTGAATGGGAATACCGACATGATCCCAGTTGTCTGTGAATTTCCGGACGTCTTTCTAGAAGAATTACCAGGGCAGTTAATAGACCGTGAAATTGAGTTTACCATTGAAGTAGCACCGGGAACTCAACCCATTTCCAAGACTCCATATAGAATGTCGCCAGTTGGGATGAAAGAATTGAAAATGCAGTTGCAAGATTTATTGGACAAAGGATTTATCCGTCCGAGTGTATCTCTGTGGGGTGCACCAGTTTTGTTTGTAAAGAAGAAGGATTGAACACTCCGACTTTGTATCGATTACAGAGAACTTAACAAAGTCACAATCAAGAATAAGTATCCATTGCCAAGAATCGATGACTTATTTGATCAGCTTCAAGGGGCACAGGTCTTTTCTAAGATTGATCTACGGTCTGGATACCATCAATTAAAAGTCAAGGCTGATGATGATGAGAAGACAGCCTTTCGAACCCGGTACGGTCACTATGAATTTTTGGTTATGCCCTTTGGAGTTACTAATGCCCCAGCAGCCTTTATGGATTTGATGAACCGCGTCTTTAAGTCCTATTTGGATGAATTTGTGGTGGTCTTTATTGACGATATCCTCATTTATTCAAAGAATGCGGAAGCTCATGAGACCCATCTTCGCTTAATTCTTCAAACCCTCCGGGAAAAGAAATTAGATGCAAAGCTAAAGAAATGTGAATTTTGGCTACTCGAGGTGGCATTTCTGGGGCATATTATCACAAAGGAAGGAGTTTCTGTTGATCCACACAAAATTGAGGCGATTGTGAAATGGCCGACTCCTACCAATGTGACCGAAGTGCGTAGCTTTATGGGGTTAGCTGGCTATTACAGGAGATTCGTTCAAGATTTTTCCAAAGTTACTGGGCCACTTACACAATTGACTCGAAAGGGAGTTGCATTTGAATGGTAAAAAGAGCGGGAATCTGCTTTCCAGGAATTAAAGATGAAATTAACCACAGCTCCAGTTCTGGCTTTACCGTCTGGCACCGAAGGGTTTGTAATTTACAGTGATGCGTCCCATAAAGGATTAGGGTGTGTGCTTATGCAAGGTGGAAGGGTCATTGCCTATGCTTCACGACAGCTTAAACCCAATGAAAAGAATTATCCCACGCATGATCTTGAGCTCGCGGCGGTGGTTTTTGCTCTAAAGATATGGCGGCACTATTTGTATGGTACTACCTGCGAAGTTTACACCGACCACAAAAGCCTTAAGTACCTTTTTACCCAGAAGGAATTGAACATGCGGCAGCGTCGGTGGTTAGAGTTAATTAAAGACTATGATTTACAAATCCATTACCATCTTGGTAAGGCCAACACGGTTGCAGATGCTCTTAGTCGGAAAAATATGGGAGATTTGGCCAACCTGTTTACGGAGCAAAGGGAATTGGTAGATGAATTGGATAAAATGAGGGTGGAATTTAAGATATATGGACAGGAGACAGTCCTAGCAGCAGTAATGGCTCAACCGACTTTACTTGAAGAGATTAAGTTACATCAAATGGAGGATGACATTCTAAAGAAGGTATGTGATGAGTTAGAAACAAAACCACAATCGGGGTTCAGTTTAGTGGATTCGGTACTCAAATTTCAAAACCGAGTATGTGTCCCCAATGTGTTGGAACTTAAACGGAAATTGATGGAAGAAGAACACGCCTCAAGATTTTCCATGCATCCGGGAAGTACTAAGATGTACCGGGATTTGAAACAAAATTTTTGGTGGCCAAGCATGAAAAAGGAGATTACAGACTTCGTCTCTAAGTGTTTGCAGTGTCAGCAAGTGAAAGCGGAGCATCAAAGACCAGCAGGATTATTACAACCCCTTCCAATCCCGGAATGGAAGTGGGAACATCTAACCATGGATTTCGTGGTGGGATTACCACGGACACCTCGGGGTATGAATTCTATATGGGTCATTGTCGACCGATTGACTAAGTCCGCCCACTTTCTACCAGTGAAGACTCAGTACAATGCAGATAGACTGGCGGTCATTTATGTGAATGAAATTGTAAGACTGCATGGTGTACCGGTCTCGATTATATCGGATAGGGATCTGAAGTTCGTTTCCAGATTTTGGCAAAGTTTACAAGAAGCCATGGGTACAGAATTAAAGTTCAGCACAGCTTTCCATCCTCAAACTGACGGTCAATCTGAGAGAACGATACAAACTCTGGAAGATATGCTCCGGATGTGTGTGCTAGAGTTTCAAGAAAGTTGGGAAACCCATTTACCGCTGGTAGAGTTCGCATACAACAATAGTTACCACTCAAGTATTGCAATGGCACCCTATGAAGCTTTGTATGGAAGACCGTGTCGTTCTCCCATATGTTGGGCTGAAGTTGGAGACAAATCCTTGCTAGGGCCTGGAATTGTTCAGTTAACAACTGAAAAAGTTAAAGTTATTCGGGAAAGATTAAAAACGGCTCAAAGTAGACAAAAAAGTTATGCGGATAACCAATGGAGAGATTTGGAATTTGAAGTGGGCAGTCACGTCTTTATAAAAGTTACTCCGATGAAAGGCCATCCAAGATTCGGGAAAAGGGGTAAGTTAACGCCCCGCTACGTTGGTCCCTTTCAAATTTTGGAAAGGGTGGGTCTGGTGGCTTACCGGGTTGCCCTTCCACCACATATGAGTCAAGTACATAATGTGTTTCATGTCTCTATGCTTCGGGGGTATCTTGCGGATCCGTCTCATGTTATTGATTATCACCAAATTGAACTAGATGATAAGTTAACTTATGAGGAAAAACCAATCCGCATTTTGGATCGGCAAGTGAAACAATTACGAAACCAAGAAATTCCAATGGTAAAAGTGGAATGGCAAGAACATTACGAAACCAACGCAACTTGGGAAAGAGAAGAGGAAATGCAACATCAGTATCCACATTTGTTTCTACCTTAAGGTAAAACAAGTTTGAGGGACCAAACTTATTTAAGGGGGGGAGAGTGTAATAACCCGACCCTCGTGCATGTTCTTTGTTATATTTTCGGATCCTATTTTGTGATTTTGAATGCTTATTGTGAAATCCTATGAGGAATTAAAGTTAAGTAAGTGAACCATATGTTTAAGGATGTCTATCTGTTCAACAAGAAAAGTATCTGTTACATGAGAATGCTTAAAGGGCTTTATGCCACTTTCAAGGGCTCCAATGCCAACAAGTTACAAGGGCCTTGTGCCACACGTTTCAAGGGCCTTAGTGCCATA
>NW_021025912.1:698570-721672 GCF_004153795.1 Camellia sinensis | reverse complement strand
GAGAAGAGGAAATGCAACATCAGTATCCGCATTTGTTTCTACCTAAGGTAAAACAAGTTTGAGGGACCAAACTTATTTAAGGGGGGGTTAGTGTAATAACCCGACCCTCGTACATGTTCTTTGTTATATTTTCGGATCCTATTTTGTGATTTTGGATGCTTACTGTGTAATTCCATGAGAAATTAGGGATAAGAAAGTGAACTCCATGTTTAAAGCATATGTTTAAGGATGTCTATCTGTTCAACAAGAAAGTATCAGTTACATTAGAAGGTTTGAATTAGAAATTGGAGGCCAAAAAGGCTTAATTATCTGAAATTGATTTTATACATGTGATTAGCATAATTTTTAGGTAATATTAAGCATTTTTGGGAAATTTCAATTTCGGATGTTTAAACGATTGACTTTTGTCTTATTAGCTCTTATAGCTCTTATATATATATATATATATGTGTGTGTTCTTTGAGCTTTGGACTTAGTTCAACACATTTCACGGAAAAGGATAGTGAGAGTAAGAGTGGAGAGAAATGAGAAGGGAGTTTCAATAAAGGCTAGAGATTGAATAACCTAGAGAGACTTTGGGAGATCTCAACTCAAGGTAAGTTTGTCTAACTTTTATAATTCCTCTCTTGAATTTGAGGGTGATACAACCATGATAATTGAACCCAAGGTGTAATTGGATCATGTTTTATCCATTGGATGAGTTTGAACTAAGTTGCTTATGTATGTATGTGGAGAAATTAGCTTTGATTTCTTAATTTCTCATGAAAGATCATGGAGAACTTACCTTATATATATGTGTGATGGTGTATGTGATGTTGATGCAAAAAGGAAATTTGATTATAGTTAAGAATTCAAGAACTAGTGTTCATCTAGTTTAATGTATGTATTTGAAGTCTTTGTAACATGAATTTTAGGCTATGTATTGTCAACTAAAAATGTTAAAATGAGCCTTGTGAGGATGTACCAAAAGATTGGGATTTTGTAAGAATTTCGGACAATTTTGGGCAGAATCGCCGCACGTGCGGGGGCCATGGCCGCATGTGCGGGAGGTGCTGCCGCACGTGCGGGAGTCATGGCCGCACGTGCGGGAAATGGTGAAAAACAGGGGGCTTGGCCACTGTCTAAAAGGCACGTGCGGGTGAGCTTGCCGCACGTGTGGGGCTCACAGCCGCACGTGCGGCCCATGCTGAAAAACGTGGATCGCTCCGTTTTGCGTGTAGAACCCTCTAATGTTGTCAGAATATGTATTTGATGCCTTTTAATATGTATAAATTCCTTCGAAGTAAAACGAAATAGAAAGTAATCTGATATGAAAAAGAAACTAAATTTTAAAGGTTGAATTTGTGCAGGGCAGACTCCGGGAGGAACAAGCACATCATCGCAACACTGTGAGTAGTATTATCATTATTTGCTTTACATATGGCTAATGATTTTCATTAGCATTTCGTTTACGCAACTATGTTAATGTTTCAAGTACGCAACTATGTTAATGTTTCAAGTATGTATGTTAATGTTCAAGTATGTTCCAAGTATGTAAAGAAAGAAATAGGAAAGATAAAATACCTTCATTCTATAGACTCTGGGCCTACTGCCATTCAATATAAGTTATTATGATATGAAACAAAGTGCTACGCGGAACTAAGTGCTACGACGTGAGCCACCTCTAGAATCCGTGTGAGACACGTCTTGAGTTCGTATAAGTATATTCACAGGCTTAGTGCCAAATTATCTAAGGGCATCATGCCACCATGTTTAAGGGCATCATGCCACCATGTTTAAGGGCCTTGTGCCACCATGTTCAAGGGCATTATGCCACCATGTTCAAGGGCTTCAAGCCATTATGATTTAAGAATGTGATATGTCAAGCTGTTATGTTCAAGATTGGGCCTAAGGCCGTTATAAGATGAATACAGAATCAGGCTAACTTGTAATCTCTGCATTTCCATATGTATTGATATATGTCATGTTTCAAGTTGAGCATTGTTTCATTTATGTATTACTATTCACTGAGCCCGACTCACTTTCTGTTATGTCTGTTTCTGTAGGCAACCAACCAGGTGGTCAACCCTAACCTCTGACACCTGGTTTCTTTTGTCAACCTTCGTGTATCCAGGCACTTACGAGGCCACTTATTTTGTGAAGTTTATTAAGATAATTAGCTTACTTCTTGGCTATCCTTCCAAGGTTGAATGCATATAACTTCAACAATATTTTTGTTACATGCCCGACTATAGGGCTGGGTCTGTATATGTGTTTGTGTATATATACTGCTAAGGAATATTTTTGAACTCTATCAACCTTTTATGGTGCATGTAATGTATGAGATCCTGGCATGTTTGAAATAGCTCAATGGAGTTTGTTTGATTTGGTATTCTTCTAATATTTTGTGCTTCCGTCAAGGCCCCATATGCTATATATACCAGGTTATATGTCTGTTTCTGAATGGGTCATGCCCGAACTTTTAGGGGCGAGTTTGGGGCGTGACAATAACCAACTTTGGTGAAGAACTTAGGCCTAAATCCCAATAGATTTGGAATTCTGGAGAGTTTTAGAGAGAGAGAGAGAGAGAGGACTGAAAAAGTGATCTGAAATATCAGATTCACGAACTGATATAACAATGTCCACTCGAGCGTGGAAAGCCCCGTTCGAGCTTCAAATACACTTTTCCAGTACTTTTGCAAATAGGTCAAACTTTTGGAACCAAACATTCTTCGCTTGAGCGCATAAACGGCCGCACGAGCGAACAAGCAATTTCGAATGCATTTTGCATTTTTGCTTCAGGGGCGCTGTCCTGGACCCGCCAAGGGGCGCTGCCCCGTAGACCTCCGCGAGCTGACCGAGCAGCTCGATCCCTGACATACTTAGTGAAATGGCAAACATGAAAGAATTAACTTCTGATACAACTCTGCAAGGCACAATTCGGGTTGGATTCGCATCTAAAGGTTTGGAGACATTACCTATTCCAAACACACCACTACAACCCAATAACCAAAATAAGGGGAATGCAAGGAAACTAAGATACGTAACATCGTTCAAAACCATACCAACCTGAGCCCGGAACACCACAAAGAGACAGGTCAAAACCAGGATCGCTACAAGTTCAAGTCCTTACCAGAACTATAGACTTGGTGGCCAACGTGATGGCCTACAGGTCGGTCAATTGTTAATGCCACTCTATGTCAACAGGAAACAAAATCGCTTGGCTAGGTTAAAGGCCAGCTAGTTATCTTTCTCTGCATACATGAAGTTAGTTGTGGTCACAGCTCTGCCCTTGTAGGTCAGCGTTGGTGCCCACATCGAGGGAGCAGAGGGACTGGCAATTTCCTCAGTTCCAACTACCTCAAGCTAGACGTCTTGGGTGGCTAATTCAGCATCCTATAGCTCAATGTCGTCTTCATCCACAAGATGCTGCTTGGTTGGGGCCATGTACACTTTTTTGTTAGGCTGAGATGAACCAGCCCTGGCGGTGAGAAGGGCAACAATGGGGCCACCAGATCTTTAATGCTTGACGGAAACAAGATGCACAACAAGGCATCGTTTCTTCTGTGAATAGCCATAATTTTTCGAAAGTGGCTAAGATGCATGCAAGGATTTGACTTCCCGTTGTAGATCGTGAACTTAGGAGGGTTAAAGGCTGCAGGCAAAAGTGCATTCTCTATCACTGGTATGAATAACGAACTCTACAATCTTGTCAACGTTCTATTCACTGGCTCGTAAGCAAGATGTAGCATTGACGTTGCAACCTCGACACTTCTATGCATCCTACGAGCCAACCTCTACAAAGTAGACACCCTTTGGGGTCCTGCACTTGCATGTCTTCTCTCATTCTCAACCTCTCCTCGAGGACAGTCTACAAATCTTCTGATCTGGGTAACTCTGTATATCGAGAAGCAGTTTAATGAGTGTATGAGGGTCGATAGCTACTCCCCTCTGTGTAAGATCTTTCAGATCTCGTCCTCTCAGACTTGGAGTCACGAGGAGGGGGCGAGAAGACTTAGGTGCTCTTTTCTAAACACCTTATTTTGACTAGCCCTAAGACTTAAGTGCTATTTTCCGAACACCCGATAATGAAAGTTGGAATGTGCTATCTTACGAATTCCTTAATAGGAGAGCTGGGTTCAAGGTTTAATCTCAACCTTACACCCATTTTGGCCAAAATATTTTAGACCCTCTTAAACCCCTTTTTAAAGATTTCCACAAAGTTCCGGGGCTCGCATTTTCAAAATTCAAGTGATATATTTTCTTAGTAAATTGAGCAAGGACAAAATGGGAATGAGTGGAAGGAATGAGAATTTTCTAAAAAAAGAAATCATGTTTTTCCCTTTGAAAAGTTGTCTGACCAAACACTTTTTTGTCTGCCCGAATGATTTGTCCGGGTAATAGAGCAGTTTCAAGAAATTCAACATTTTCTCTGAATTTTACACAAATATCTTAGATATTTTGCCTTTGGGCTTCCTCTACAAGTTTCTCGGATATTTGTTTTGCCTCAAAAGTCTATATATACACCTCTCCTTCTTTATTTCAAAGGGGTTACAAAATTGTTTACACCCACACCTCATCTTTAACATCCTTTTCCCTTTTCTTCATTGCTTCTTCACTGATATAACACCCAAAACTCTATTAAAGCTAAAATTAAGGTTGAGAAATATTTTTAACAGGTTACAAAATATTTCTTGTAGCAGCTAATTTTGGGTGACCGCTTGAGTGGTCATTTCGTCGCTTGAGTGTAGATTTGCAGCTCCTAGTATCTCACTTGTTTGTAGGCAAGACCGCTCGAGCGCGAAATTCAAGCAACCAGTATTTTCATTGTAGCTTTTCAAAACTTCTAAGACCATGTGTTTACTGCTCGAGCGGTGGAAAGTTCGATCGAGTGGTCTCTTTGTATTTTGGCACTTCGTTCGACTGATAGAAAGTTCGCTCTTCAACGTAGCAGAGTAATAATGCAATCCAAACACTTTTCTTGCTCATTCTTTTCATACTTCTTCTTTCTCTAACAGCCGTTATTCCAAAACCCTAGCTTGAAAACCCTAGATTTCATATAGTAATAGCAATAATCAATCTTTGGGCCTTCATTAAAGTTGTTACCCTCACCAAGAGCTACATTTTGAACCAATTAGATTGTGTTATTTCAAAAGTTCATTGCGTGGATCTTCATCTCTTTTCTTGCAACCCTTCAGGTAGGAATATTTTTACCCCTGTATATTTATATTTTGGATTAAAGGTGTGTGAATCTTAATGTGTATGTGACTATTGAGAAGGATGATATATATATATATATATATGGATTTTGTGTTGATGATGTGCTTTGTGTGAAACTAATGATGGGTTGGGTAAGCAATTATGGAAAATTGAGTAAATAGACATAAATTAAGGGAAATTGATACTGGGAAAGGAAAAGCCCCAAATTTTAATGTGTAACTTGAAGGGTTGTTCTTGATTTGACTTAATGGATAATTTATAAGTAAAATTGGAAGGTCCATGTGATGTGTTAACATCTTATTGCTTTGAAATATGTTTAAGGTGCCCACTTGCCTGATTTGTGTGAGGACAATGAATGTGGGAATGTGTTTGAAGTGCCCACATGCCCGGTTCGTGTAAGGACGACGAATGTGGAAATTTTTTGAGGTGTCCACTTGCTGTATTGTGTGAGGACGACAAAAGTGGAAAGGTTGAGGTGTCCACTGGCCATCCTTGTGAGGATGGAAAAATGTAAAGATTAAATGTGGATTGTGTGTTGTGTTATAAATTGTAAACAATGTAATTCATGGGTATTGATGAAGATCATGCATAATTTAAATCAAAATATTTATATACTTGGTTAAATATATTCATTATTGGGCAAGTGCTCATTCCTATCTAATAACAATATTTCAAGACATGAAGAGCCCTAGCCCCGCCAATGAAGAAGAGGAAGATGTCTATTTTCTTTAATATCTAAATTTTTGTGAACTTAAAAAATTGTAATAGAACCGTTGAACTTCTTTAGTACTTTTATTTTGAAATTGTATATCTTTCGCATCAAATGGACAATATATTTTTTTATCGTTTTCTCTAACTTATTGAACTATGATCTGTAACTTGTAATTTTGTAAATTGAAATGTATAGTTCAATGAGAAAGAGAAATATTGGATTGATGTCATGACCCAAACTTGCCCCTAAAAGTTTGGACATGACCGCCTGACCTGAGGCCTCGACTATTAACTTAAATTTTATTCAATATTAGGGCCTGAACGGAAGCAAGATAATAGAATAAAACATTCATTGAGCTATGACTACATGCTAGGACCTTAATGCTTCACCATACATAAGTACATAACATTTCATACACCATTCACATTTACTGAATGTGGAAAAGGGTAACAACCCAAAAGTTAGGTATTGACAATATATACACATGTCTATTCTTCCAAATTCCAACAAAACATGCCAACACACAGGTTTTCCAAAAATAAAACAAAAGAGTCACTTCGGGTGACTCAGCAAAAAGGGTCTAGCAAAAGGCTTCTGGGCTAACCTAAGGTTGTCCCGCGACCTGATTACCTACAAAACATCCATAAAAATGGAGTGAGTAAGGCTTAGTGAATAATAGCAATACAAAAAGATCAGGAGAACGAGTATAATTTAACGGTTCAAATTGATGTCCTGTAGCCCCAGAGAGCAAATGGCACTTTGCTTGGCTAGTCCCTGTAAGTTTCCACCATCTTCTGTAGAATATGCTTGATGTTCTTGTTGGCGGCCTCAACAGCTCCGTTGGTTTGTGGCCAATATATGGATGACTTATGAAAAATCACGTTGTGCTTCTCCAACAAGTCGATCACTTCTTTCTTAAAGTGGAAACCATTGTCTAAACTGATCTCATTTAGGAACGCATAACGACAAATGATGTTATTCCTAATGAACTTGGCTACGTGCGACGCTTTCAACACTGCATAGGATTGGGCCTCGACCCATTTTGTAAAATAGTCTATTGCCACCAGGATATACTCATGCCCATTCGAACCTTTTCGTGTAACTACCCCAATAACATCAATTTCCTAGACTGAAAATGACCACGGTGAAGTTATGTTATACAGCTTCGACGGCGGAATGTTGATGCGATTTGTATGAATATAACATTTATGGCATTGCCGAACAAAACCAATACAATCCTCCTCCATGGTTGACCAATAATAGCCCTGCCTAAGAATCTTTCGAGCTAGCATTACTCCACTCATATGTGCTCCACACTCTCCCCCATGGATGGCCTCCATTAGGCGCTTCGACTCTTCTGCATCAATACACAACTTATGCATTCCCAGATGGCCTTGTTTGTACAATTTACCCCTGTAGATGATAAACTGAGTAGCCATTCGCCGTATTTCCCTTTTATCTTTGGCATTTGCCCCTAGTGGATAAGTCTCTTTTTCTAAGAAGTTCCAGATATCATGATACCAGGGGTTCTGATCTTGCACTTCATCTATTGCAGCAATCAACTCGTAGGCCGGCACATACCTTTGTTCAATAATGATCGGACGCATCCGGACTCCTAAAGGGATGTCTATCATGGAAGATAGAGTTGATAATGCTTTGTGAACCTATTGTTCTCTCTTAATAGATGCATGAAGGTCAGCTTCTCAAACTTAGGAATCAAAACATCCAGGGTTTGGTGATAGATTTTCATCCTTTCTTTCTTAACCTTCCAATCTCCTTTTGCTTGAGACACAACCAGGTTCAAGTCCCCAATGGCGTCTAACCGTTTTGCCCCTAGTTCCAGGGCGGCTTCCAAGCCAGCGATACATGCCTCGTATTCTACTTCATTGTTCGATACCTTGAACGGGAGTTTGAATGCTAAAGGTATATGGGAATCGTCAGGTGCTATCAGCAACACCCTTATCCCATAACCATACTGGTTAGACGCTCCGTCAAAGTACATCGTCCAAATCTCTTCCTTAACTTGCAGAATAGCCTCATATGGGAACAAATACTCTACTGCTTCATCCCCTTCCACTGGATGATCGGCTAGGAACTCAGCTACCGCTTTTCCCTTGAGAGACTTGCGCGCCACATATTTCAGATCAAATTCGGAGAGGAGAAGCAACCAATGGGCTAGCCTACCTGCAAGTGCTGGTTTCTCAAAGAGATATTTGATGGGATCTAATCTTGAAACCAGAATTATGGAGTGAGCTAACAGGTAGTGCCTCAACTTCCTGGTAGCCCATACTAAGGCCAAGCAAGCCTTCTCTAGCAGTGTGTAACGGGTTTAATATTCCAGCATCTTCTTCCTTAGGTAATAGATGGCCTTCTCCATTCTATCCTCAGATTCCTGTGCAAGCATGTAGCCCATTGTCGTGTCGGTTACTGACAGATACAAAATCAATGGTTTCTCCAGCTTTGGCAGTGATAACACGGGCGGGTTCTGAATGTACTGCTTGATCTGCTCAAAAGCAACCTGGCGGGTGGCATTTCTAGGATGACCTTGATTTTAGAAGGATCAACCTCAATGCCCCTCTGTGTAATCAAGAACCCTAGCATTTTTCCTATTGTAATGCCAAATGTGCACTTTTGTGGATTGAGCCTCAACCGATATTCTCTGATCCGTTGGAAAAAATTTTTCAAGGTAGTGTAGTGGCCCTCTCTTTCCTTGGACTTGACAATCATATCGTCCATGTACACCTCAACCTCTTTGTGGATCATATCATGCAAGATAGTGGTTGTGGCCCATTGATAAGTAGCCCCAGGATTTTTCAGACCGAACGATATCACCCTGTAGCAGTAGGTTCCCCATGGCGTGGTGAAGGCAGTCTTCTCCCTGTGAGAAATGGAGGTCGAAGATGAGGTGTAAGAGGTGGGCTTTTAAACAAGTCTCTTAGTTTTTAGAAATGTAACATCCGAGAAACAATTCTCAAATGGCAACAACACAATTCAATTGTAATAACCCGACCCTCTTATATGCTTTACATATCTAGTTACATTAATAATTACATGTTTAATATGGAATTCCATGTGGAGTTGTACTTATATATTTGAATTATTTAATTATGTTATTCTATCTGTTGGTTATTAGAGAACATCTGTTAAAATTAGGATGTTTGAACTTGAAATTGGAAGCCTTAGAGGCGTGATAACCCAAACTTGGCTTGACATTTATGTTTAGCGTGATTTTAGGGACATAATATCAAGTTTTGTAAAAATTTGATTCGTAATGAATTAATTGGGAAAATTTAGGTTCAACCCTCTTAATCTTATCCTAGATAGATATAAGAGTCTTGGATGATTTAGTGTCAACACAAAAAAATAAATAAAAAAGATATCTCCTGAGAGAGTGAGAAAGGGGGCTAGAGAAGAAGATGAAAGAGAGGAGGCTTCAACAAGAGTGAGGATTGAAATTCAAGGTGAGTGTAAATCAACTTAAATCCTCTAAAATTTTCCCTTTGGTTGATGAATATCAAGCACTATTGAGGTTTTAGGATCAACCAAGTCAGGGTTTTGACTAAGAGAACTTGTGTTGAGATAAATCCATGGAAGTTATCAAGTTTCATTGTATTTATTTAAACCATGAGTTAAATATCATATTTTGGATTTATTTTGAGTTAACTTGAAGGGATAGCTTCAAGATTTGCATGTTTTGGTATATATATACATATTGTATCCCTTTGGGTTCATCATGGTAAGGTGAGAAAATGCAAAAAATATGATCCCTAAGTTTCATAGATGACCTTTAAATAAGTTATGATCTATTTAGGATTAAGAATCACGTGTGTTACATCCTTATACTGTGTTGAAGAAATGAATTTTGCTTGTATTTGAGCCTTAAAATGCTTTTGAAAGTTGGATTTTGATGAATTTCGGAGTACCCAGAAATAGAGCCAGAACCACACGTGCGGGGGCCTAGGGCCGTACATGCGGGAAGCACAACCGTACGTGCAGGGCTCACAGCCGCACGTGCGGAAAACATGGGAGAAAGATTGGGCTACACTGCAATAAAAGCACGTGCGGTGGGGACTTCTACACATGCGGCCTAAGCTGAAAAATTTTGTGATTTTCTTTCGCTCTTTTTGACCCTTTAAATGTGTTATTACGTCCATTCGATGTTCCTATAATACATTTAATTACATGAAACTTAACGAATTGAATAATTGAGAAATAAGAGGAAACTAAGGAAAGGTGATGTACTTACAAGTTGTGTGCTATGTGTAGGGCACATACAGGAGAGGACCATCGTTCACCCGCATCACAGTGAGTGATAGTAGTGTAATATCAAGTTTTATGCACGTATTGTGTTTATATATGTTGTGCGATATCTTATTCACTCTCTTAGAAAATAACTTACGTTATATGAGACATGTTTGATATATGTTTGAACTTTGGCACATGAGATATGGACCCGAGGTCATTCTGTTTGTCAATATGATGGGTCTAAGGCCATTTTGTATTTCATGGGCCCGATGCCGTGTTGCAATTATGATGGGCCCAAGGCCGTTTTGTTAGTATGATGGGCCTAAGGCCATTTTGCATTTCGTGGGCTTGAGGCCATTTTACTATTATGATGGGCCTAAGGCCGTTCTGTATTACGTTGGGTCTAAGCCGTAAATGAGGTGTTTAAGTTAAACTAATATCATTAAGCTACAATTCCACAGTAAATTCTCTTTCTCAGAGGCAACGCAAGATTAGTTTCAGTTAAACTTGGGCACTTAAGCTAATGAAATAGTTAGTGGCCTAGCTAATTAGTTCCTAGAACAAAAGAGAGAAGGATAGAGAAGGACATAGAATGTTACAGAGAAACTTTCTTCTTTAGAGCTAGAAGAGCAAGTTCAAGAAAAGAAAGAGAAATAGGATGAAAATCAAAAGAAATTCTAATTCAACCTTTTGGACTTGAGAAATGAACACTTTGGTGAATTTGAAAGCCTTAAATGAGGTGCTTTAGTTAAACTAATATCATTAGCCAACAATTACTTAGAAAATTCTTTTTCTTAGAGGCCAAGAAATATTAGTTTGAGTTAAATGTGGCCACTTGTGCTAGTGAAACAATTAGTGGCCTAAGCTAATTAGTTCATAGAAGAAAAGAGAAAAGAGTGGAGAAGGACGCAAAAAGTTAGGGAGAAACTTTCTTTTTCAGAGCTAGAAGAGAAAGTTATAGAAAAGAAAGAGAAATAGGAAGAAAATCAAAGGGGATTTGAATTCATCCTTTTGGAAGTGAGAGCACTTAGGAGATTTGAAAAACCTTAAATAAGGTGCTTAAGTTAAACTAATATCGTTAAGCTATAATCACTGAGTAAATTCTCTTTCTTAGAGGCTAAGCAAGATTAGTTTGAGTTAAACTTGGGCACTTAAGCTAATGAAACAATTAGTGGCCTAAGCTAATTACTTGCTAGAACAAACGAGAAAAAGATGGAGAAGGACAGGGAAAGTAAGGGAGAAAGTTTCTTCTTAAGAGCTAGTAGAGAAAGTTACGGAAAAGAAAGTGAAATTTGAAGAAAATCAAAGGGAACTCAAATTCATCCTTTTGAACATGAGAATATAACACTTAGGTGATTTAGAAAGCCTTAAATGAGTGCTTAAGTTAAACTAATATCCTGAATCTACAATTACTCAGTAAACTCGCTTTCCTAGAGGCTAAGCAATATTAGTTCGAGTTAAACAGGGCCACTTAACCTAATGAAACAATTAGTGGCCTGAGCTAATTAGTTCGTAGAACAAAAGAGAAAAGGATGGAGAAGGACGAAGAAAATTAGGGAGAAACTTTCTTCTTGAGAGCTAGAATAGAAAGTTAAAGAAAAGAAACGGAAATAGGGAGAAAATCAAAGGGAATTCAAATTCATTATTTTGGACATGAGAATTGAACACTTATAAGATTTAGAAAATCTTAAATGAGGTGCTTAACTTAAACTAATGTCGTTAAGCTACAATTACTCATTAAATTCTCTTTCTTACAGACTAAGCAAGATTAGTTACAGTGAAACCTAGCCATTTAAGCTAATAAAATAATTAGTTGCCTAAGCAACTAGTTCCTAGAGCAAAATATAGAAGAATGGAGAAGCATGAAGAGAAACTCTCTTCTTGGGAGCTAGAAGAGAAAGCTAGAGAAAAGAAAGAGAAATTGGAAGAAAATCAATGAGAATTCAAATTTATCCTTTTGGACTTGAGAATTGAACTCTTGGGTGATTTAGAAAACCTAAAATGAGGTGCGTAAGTTAAACTAACATCATTAAGCTACAATTACTCAGGAAATTCTCTTTCTTAGAGGCTAAGTATGATTAGTTTGAGTTAAACCTGGGCACCTAACCTAATGATGCAATTAGTGACCTAAGCTAATTAGTTCCTCTAACAAAAGAGAGATGGATGAAGAAGGCGGATAAAGTTAGAGAGAAATTTTCTTGTAGCGATCTAAAGGAGAAAGTCAGAGAAAAAAAGAGAAATAGGAAGAAAATCAAAGGGAATTTAAATTTAACCTTTTGGACTTGAGAAATGAACACTTATGTGATTTAAACAACCTTAAATGAGGTGCTAAAGTTAACCTAATATCGTTAATCTACAATTCCGTAGTAAATTATCTTTCATTGAGGCTAAGCAAGATTAGTTTCAGTTAAACTTAGGCACTTAAGCTAATGAAACAATTAGTGGCCTAAGGTAATTAGTTCGTAGAACAAAAGAGAAAAGGATGGGGAAAGACAGAGAAACTTAGGGAGAAAGTTTCTTTTGCAGAGCTACAAGAGAAAGTTAGAGAAAAGAAAGGGAAATAGGAAGAAAATCAAAAGAAATTTGAATTCATCCTTTTGGACTTGAGAATTGAACACTTATGTGATTTGGAAAACCTTAATTGAGGTGCTTAAGTTAAATAAATATCGTTAAGCAACAATTACTTAGTAAATTAATCTTTCTTTGATGCTAAGAAAGATTAGTTTGAGTTAAACTTGGGCACTTAAGGAAATGAAGCAATTAGTGGCCTATGCTAATTAGTTCGTAGAACAAAAGAGAAAAGGATAGAGAAGGACGGGGAAAGTTAGGGTGAAATTTTCTTCTTCAAAGCTACAAGAGAAAGTTAGAGGAAAGAAAGAGAAATAGGAAGAAAATCAAAGGGAATTTGAATTCATTCTTTTGGACTTGAGAATTGAACACTTAGGTGATTTAGAAAACTTGAAATGAGGTCCTTAAATTAAACTAATATCGTTAAGCTACAATTACTCTGTAAATTCTCTTTCTTAGAGGCAAAGCAAGATTTGCTTGTGTTAAACTTGGCCACTTAGCCTAATGAAACAATTAGTGGCCTAAGCTAATTAGCTCCTAGAACAAAAAAAGAATACGTTGGGGAAGGACAGAGAAAATTAGGAAGAAACTTTCTTTTTGAGAGCTAGAACAGAAGGTTAGAGGGAAAAAATAGGGAAATAGGAAGAAAATTAAAGGGAATTCAAATTCATCCTTTTGGAGTTGAGAATTGAACACTTGGGAGATTTAAAAAATTTTAAACGATGTGCTAAAGTTAAACTAATGTCGTTAAGCTACAATTACTCATTAAATTCTTTTTCTTAGATGCTAAACAAGATTAGTTTTAGTTAAACCTGGCTGCTTAAGCTAATAAAATAATTATTTGCCTAAGTTAACTAGTTCCTAGAACAAAAGAGAGAAGGATGGAGAAGCACGGAGAAAGCTATAGAGAAACTCTCCTCTTGGGAGCTAGAAGAGAAAGTGAGAGAAAATAAAGTGAAATAAGAAGAAAATTAATGAGAATTCAAATTTATACTTTTGGACTTGAGAATTAAACCCTTAGGTGATTTAGAAAACCTAAAATGAGCTGCTTAAGTGAAACTAATATCGTTAAACTACAATTACTCAGGAAATTATCTTTCTTAGAGGCTAAGCAAGATTAGTTTGAGTTAGACTTGGGCACTTAAACTTTTTTTTTTTTAAAAATTTTTTTTTGGTGAATAAGTAAAAATAAAACAAACGAATTTACATATTTACAAGGGGTATGCCCCTGGCCCTAATAACACTATACATCAAATAGACTATCAACCCTAATCCAGAAACAAACACTACTAGACAAAACAAATGAAGCTACACTGTGAAATTTCCATAAGCCCATCTAGAAGGATGTAGGACATGAACAAAACAGAGGCTTCCATAACCTGTGAACCATGAGCACAAATATGCCTTTACAAACTACATCATACTCCAAAGAACATTTCCAGCACATAGTTGGTGTAGACACCCCATTTTTGACCGACCTCAAGACTTAGATGTCATCGTTTGTGCACTTGATGATTATGCATGTTTGTGTTCGTTTTGAGTGCCCAAAGTTCTCTGCGGAACGCCGTGTCTTTGAGCCTCTAAACCCTCTTTGTTTTGTGCTTGCTTTTGGACCAAACCTTGGTGCCTCTTCGCTTGGAGGGGGGAAGGGCCTTGTCGGCCACTATTGGCTATTACCAGCCACTTTTCCCCCTTGTCGGCCACTTGAAGTTGTCAGTCAGCTAGGGGAGGTGGCCGGCCGGCCACCTGAAGTGGCCAACGGCCATTTTTCTCCTTTTTCAGATATTTTCTTTGCCAGTTGTGCCAGCTGTTGATCACTGATTGCCATCTCCATACACGTGTATGGAGGGATGAAAGCAAGCTTTTATCTTCCATTTCTATATAAGGGGAGGTCTCTCCCCAATTTGAGGGGTTACAAAATTTTGTGAGCAAAATTTCCTCTCTCTCTCTAGAATCCTCTCACTCTCTCTCTCTCTCTCTCTCTCTCTCTCCCTATTTTGTGCCTGAAAGTGAGAATTCTCTACACATTTGCACTAAGACCCTTGACCAAACACCTTCATCTTGGAGCTGTGGTTCTTGGAGGCCTAGTTTGAGTTCTTAAGGCTGGTTTTAGCTCAGAATTGTTGTTGTTTGTTGCCGTGCTTCAAATGTATAAGGCTTCCCCCTTTTAAGCTTTGTTGTAGGTACTTATTTGGCCACCTTTGCATGCTATTTTGAGGCTGGTTTTAACCTCTGAAATCTTTGTTTTTTTATGGTTTAAAATAGTGGTCTGAGGTTTGTTTTGGAGTTAGGGTTGGTCCATCTTCTTTTGTAGCTTGTTTGCTAAAGTGTTGTGCCATTTTTCAAAGCTTTTAAAACAACTTTTTTTGGCCATTTAACCACTGAATTCCAGGGCAATTTTAGTGATAAAAACTTGGTTTTGAGGTCCAAATAGGAGGGGGTGGCCTCCCCTCTGTTGACGCTCGACCTTCTCCGCGCGCCCCCCTTTCAGAGAGGGCATGAATTGGTCTTACTACAGTTCGGACTTCTATTATGGTTCTGAATCTAATCTCACAAAGTGCAATATGAGACTGATGAACACTAAAGAGTCCAAATCCGGCAATTGGTTTTCGAAAATCAATTTTGAATGAAAAAGTGCCAAACATGGACTGCTTTGCCAGATTACAGAGTCGCCACCTAAATATTTTTTTTTTTGGGAAATTTAGGAAACCCTGACTCGTGCCAAAGGCCACATGTCCGTTATCACCAAAGTTGCCTCGGCTCGGGACTTGGGTACGAGAGGGAAAGGTCCTGAAATGAGCACCTATGCTCGCCCGATCAAAGGATCGGCCTCTACTAAGCATGATATGTTGTTTTATAAACACATGTGTTCTTATTTCGGGTATTAGCTAACTTTACTCTTTGATGCACACATCATACCAGCATAGACTAAAATCGCAAGAATTGGAACAAAACAACTCATGTTTGTTTTCGAAAATGGTTTGAAAATGCCACCATCAAGTGGGCTAAAGCGTGGATTTGCCACTCTCAAGTGGGCTTAAAACATGATGATTTGCCACTTCGCCAAGTGGGCTTAAAACTCATATTTGATGAATTGTCCCAATTCAAGCAACAAAGCCTTCATCCACAGGCATTCATGCAGTTAGTCAAATAAGCACATAGCCGCATGGAAAGTATGCTATCATGGCAACACTCACACTCATGCAGGTATGCTAAAGCGTAAAACTTACAGTGCTGTAGATGTCCCCGAACGTCCCGGGAGGGTGAGTCTCGTCCTATTCATATTGGGCTCACTACAGTTCGGACTCTCGAATTGTCACGGTTCTTAATCTAAACCAAAGAGTCCAAATCCGGCAAATCGTTTTGGAAAACAGATTTTTGTAAAGAAGTGCCAAACATGGACTGCTTTGCCAGATACAGAGTCGCCACCTAAATATTTTATTTTGGGGGAATTTAGGAAACTCTGACTCGTTTGCCTAAGGCCACGTGTCCGTCATCACCAAAGTTGCCTCGGCTCGACAACTTGGGTATGATTGGAGAAGGTCAGCTATGAGCACCCCCTCTCGCCAGATCCAATGATTGGCCTCTACTAATCATGATATCTTGTTTTGAAAACATTACGTGTTCCTATTCCGGTTATTAGCCTAGATTTACTCTGCTATGCGCACAGCAAACAAGTATAGACTGGGTCACCTGAATTGGAACGAAACATTTCATGTTTGTTTGTTTGAAAATGGTTTGATGGTGCTACCCACAAGTAGGCTAAGACATGAATTTTGCCACCCTCAAGTGGGCTTAAAACTTGCATTCAATGCATTGTTCCAATTTAGGAATTCACCTTCCATCCACAGCACTCAAGCATTATCACATAAGCAGCTAGCTCATGTAAGTATGCTGCATGCAACACTCACACACATGCAAGGACTAAAGCACAAGAACTTACCGAGTACTCCGAGCCAAAATAGAAACTAGTTAGTAATCATATGCATGATCCTAGTTCATGTTAAGATGGCTAATGCAACACATCAAAATGCAACTAAGATGGCTCGACTAATCTACAATGACATGTAAAGCTACAACTAACACATATTCAATTTGAATTGAAATACAAATGCAGTTATATGATGCGTCGAGCCCGGTGCATGCAAACAATGAATGGATGCGAACGTGCTATCATTGTATGCTAATTGAAACATCCCTAGACTAACCATCGAAAGCTAGTAAATAAAAGGAAGAAAAACGTGGGGTTGGGAGACATACACACACTCACGCACACTTATTACACAATTGCCCTCACTCGGAGGTCCGAATAAATATTACAGTCCGAATAAATAATATTAAATTAATTATTACAGAATTTCTAATTAATAAAAAAATTAAATGCAGAAAGAAGGTGCCACGGTCCCGTCTCGGGAGGCTGAATATGCATGCTCGACTCGCCCCATTCGGAAACTCGCTGCCATAGCACTGTTCCTCTGTTTACACTGCCTTGCCTCTCTGAGGATCACATAAATTTCCGAACTGCTTGAATCACTCCCTGAGTGCTCTAGAGTGTCATCGGCCAGAACAAAATGCACCGGCCATGGGAATGGATTATCGGCCAAATCTTATGCTCTCGGCCAAACATGTTTTGCCGGTCGCACCAACATTGCCGGCCGCCAATTCTTCCTGCTGAAACCGTAGCTGCAGCAGCAGAGGGCAAGCAGTGTATGGCATGGAATTTTCAAGCAAATGTGTGCATGGCCACACTCCCTATCATGTAATGGACTCAAGGAAGTGTGGCCCTCGACCCTCGGGCCATCAATTGCGCATTTCGATGCATGATGGCCTAAGAGGCCAAGTTGCAAATCAATGTAAATGCATGCAAACAAAACAAATGAGTGCCAATGCCCTATCATGTTGAGGTCAAAGGCATCGAAGACTGAGGATCGAGGCGTGTTACGTCACTTTGAGTACGAATGCACCTCAATTCTCATGTTTGGTTTGACACCCCAAACCAAACAATGCAATGCATATATAAAAATATGGCTCAGGTATATAAGATGGCTTGAGTATGCAAACATGCCAAATGTAATGCAAACCAAGCATGCAAACATGCAATGCGATACAAACTATCATACAATGCTATGACATGAAATGCAATTAGCTAAACAATATGCAAGTGTGCAAACATGATACAATGCAAACACGAAACCAAAATAATGTAACATGATCATGCAATGGTGGACTTAAACCAAAGGAGGAAACCTCAGCCCACCCCAAAATAGTGACCAAAATTGGTGCAAGAGGGCACAAATCATGTATGCAAGCATGCACATACCAAGGTTCATCACTTAAGCATGGAAGGGGACAACTCCAAACACACATAAAGACAATATACTTGGACATCAAACACTCATGTTAAACTCTGAAAAGCATGCAAAAGATGGCACCAAAACATGCTAGGGAATGGATGTGAAAAAGGAAGCATTCAAGGCCACAAAAAGGAGTATTCTACTACAACCACCCCAACCTCTCATGGCATGAATCATGCAACCAAAAACAGTGTTTTAATGCATCAAAATATGCCCCAAAACCCACTGATATGGCAGCCCCAAATGACTTAAACACAAGGCATGCACTATGACCCTTTTTAAGGCACAAAAGAACTACCCTTCAAGGCAAGAAAGTGATTATGAATGTAAGCATACAAGCATGGATTAGGGGCTGAAATGGAATGTGAAATTACTCCAAATCATTGAAACAACCCAACTAAAGCATGTGAATGACTCACACACTCAAGGCTCACAAGCCAAAATACAAAGGGGCTATACCAAACATGGAAAATATGATCAAGTTAGCATCCAACAGGCCTCAAGCATGGTAAGACATGGCTAAGAACTTCACAAAGTTAGGCCAAAACATGAGAGCATGGTGCGCTAAATGCATGATGCTCTTCTAGGCAAAATAAGGGAATACAAAGCAAGTATATTATGCATGCAAAAGACCTTTAATCCGACCAAAAACAGAGGCAACATATGACCAAACAACATCCAAAAACCTCTGAAAAGGGGTCAAAAACAATCAAGCACATATGCTACCCTTATGAGCCAAAAACATGTACAAATGAGAGACCAAGGGGAGAGGGGTGTCCTTCCCCTATGCAAGTCCTCAAAACCCCTTCATCACCACTAAAAATCCATTGGATTTCTGTGGTGAGAAGGCCAAAACACAATAGTATTCAAGCTCAACAAAGAGAGCACAAAAAAGGGCCAAACAAGGCCTAAGAGGGGGAGATCGACCCCCAACACCAAAGTGACCTTAATGAGGTATCTTAAGCATGTAAATATAAGACTTTTTTCAGTTATACACAAAGCTTAAATCAGTATGCAAGATAGGCTAAAAGCTAGTGCAAGATTGGGGAAAATAAAGTAAGAATGTTACCCTTGAAGAACACCTCAAGAACAGCAAGGTCAGCCACCTTCTTCTGTCCAAAACCGACCCAAAACTTCAAGAACAAACCCTCAAGACCTCCCAAGTTGAAGTATGGTGTAATGGTGTGTGTTTTAGTGCAAAACTAAGAACAAAACACACTCTTAGGCCCTTAAACACACAAAATGAAGAGAGAGAGGGAGATATAGAGAGAGAAGGTGTATATCAGATATATGTATGTTCTAGGTCAGATTTTGCTAAACCAAAACAAAGGAGAGGGTTGGTGCTCTTATATAGACCATGCCAAGACTAAGCTTCCAAGGGAAGCTATTAAAAGGGATCAAGGCTTCCTAAAGAAGCCAAGGCAAAGGGGCCAAGGCTTCCTCAGGAAGCTGGGACAGGTGTCCAAGCTTCTTGGGGAAGCTAAGACAAAGGTCTAACCTTCCTCAAGAAGCTAGACCAAAAGGGTGCAAAAGGGGCAAAACAGCCACATATGTGCACGGGGGCAGGGTTTGTGCATTCCAACTGGCACAGTTGGCATGAAACATGCCTGAAAAAGGCAAAAGGGTGGTACCGGCCAGAAAAGGAGTCCATCGGCCAAATAGATGGTCGGCCGACCACACCAAATGCCGACCGACCAATGGTGTATTTCACCAATGGCCGGTAGCAAGAAGACACGGCCGGTGGCGTCATGCCAAGGCCGGTGGGGGTCAAGGGTAGCAAACAAGCTACTCTCTACACTCAGGTACAAAAACACACAAGTCCATGGCGCAAAACCAAGCACAGAACAAGCAAGTCGAGAGATCCTGAGGTAAGGCGCGCAGCCAAGACCTCCGGGAACTCAAAACAAACACGGACATAGATGATCACCGAGTGTTCAAGCGGTGACGTCCAAGTCTTTGAGGACGATAAAAAATGGGGTGTCTACAAGTGTACTCCGAGCCAAAGCAGAAGCTAGTTAGAAATCAATGCATGATCCTAACTATGTTAAGATGCCTATTACAAAACATGCAATAATGCAATTAAATAGGCTCGGCTATCTACGATGTCATATGAATGCAACAATTTGATACATGTATTCAAAGAAGTATTCAAATAAGATGTAGTTTGAATGATGCGCCGAGCCCAGTGCATGCATGACAAATGAATGGATGCAAACATGCAAGCATAAGGTATGCTAATTGAAATATGTCCTAATCTAACCACTGGAAGCGGGTAAATAAAAGGGAGAAAGACGTGTGGTTGGAAGACATACACATACGCACGCACACACACTTATTACAACATTGCGCCCTCTCGCAGGAGGGTCTGAATAAATAAGCTAAGCTAATCAAACTAATCTAATTAAACTAACTAGACTAATTATTACATAACCAAATTGAATAACTAGCAAACTACTTACTAATTATTACAACAATCAACTAATTAGCACACTAATTAAATTACAAAACCAACTAAACATGAATGATAATTAAATTAGGTTGCCTCAGATCTGCCTTGGGAATTAGAAGATGCATGCGCTCGGTTACCACCTCGAAACACCTTCCGATTTGCTCTTGAGAGGCTCTGTTTGTAGGGTTACCCAAGAACTTTCTGCTCTGCCTTACCAATTCCATGCTAAGGAATTCACTAGTGCCCTGCCGGCCACGAGAAGCTGCAGTCGGCCATCTGTCGGCCAAGGATGTGCACTGTCGGCCAAGGATGAAGCAGTGCCGGCCATTGATGAAGCAATGCCGGCCACTGGTGTGCTGAATCACCATTCTGCAACAGAGCTCAAACTAGAGGAAAATTGAGGGTCTCCCAAGGGTATGTGTGTACTGTGCCCCTCCTTATCATCTCAAAACATCAAGGGAGAGGCACTATTGGATTCAAAACCATCAATCAATCATTCACAATGCATGATGGCCAAAGATCCAACTTGTACTCATTCAATAAATGCAAGACAAACAAGACTCTAGGACCACTACCTTATCATGGATAATCAAAGGCAATGGAGACAAAGGGGATTGGTTCACTTTCATCATTTTGAGTATGAAATTGACCAATCCACCTTGTGTTCAATATAACGACCAATTGAACACAATGCAATGTAAATACAACATGCTTGTCTTGGCATGTTTTACTTGATTCAATTCTTGTTTGCACATTTTAAGTTACCAAACCATTCTTTAATTGATTTGCCCAATGTGAAAGTCCTCTAATGAGACAGAGGTCAATCAAAAGATGACTTAAGACATGAGAGAGACCATGCCTTTGACTAGGAGGAACCCTCAAAAGAGGGTTAAAGCCATTTAAGCACAAGCCTCAATCCTAAGTTTAAACACAACGTTAAGACTAACCATCCCTCAAAACAAATAGAAAAATGAAGAAATGAGGGAGGTGGCAGAATTTCAGTGCTGAAGTGGCATGAAACACAAGACTCTAACATGCAAACAACTCATGTACAACATGTTAGGGGACTTAAGGATTAAAACTAGTGAAGAGCTTTACACTAGAACCATGCAATATCAAACTCAAAGGACCAAACCAGCTTTGGACAAAGCTCAAACATACCAAAATAGAGGCTAAAATGTGCTGAGATGGTAGCACGAAAAGCAAGAAAAACATGCTCATGTATTGGCTCATAAACAAGGCATAAGGCACAACTCTCAAAAGTGATGAAAGAGTGAAATATGTGAGAGTGTGACAGAGTTATAAGCACTGAAATCACATGCTAAATGATGCTAAAGCATGGAAACAACCCAAGCAAAGCATGCTAGGGGCATCAAAACACAAAGCTAGTAAAGGCTATTTACACTACAACCATACAAAGCATGACTCATATGACTGTAGACACCCCATTTTTGACCGTCCTCAAGACTTGGACGTCACTGTTTGAACACTCGGTGATCATCCATGTCTGTGTTCGTCTTGAGTTCCCGGAGGTCTCGGCTTACGCGCCTTGCCTCAGGACCTCTCGATTCGACTGCGTTGTGTCTGGTTTTGCACCAAACACTTGTGTTTTGCCTTGAAGGGGCAGGGAATGCCTTGTAAGGCATCCCCACACATCACCGGCCATGGCCAGAGGCCACCGGCTGGTATTTTGTTGTAATCGGCAATGTATACTGCCGGCCAGCACTATTTGTTGTTGGTCGGCAGTCCATTTTGTCAAAATGGAAATTTTGAGCAGCCGACTACTGTTCATCTGCTTTTGCAGATATTTTAATACAGCTATATGGCATTTTGTTCCCCTCCGTATGGAGGGATGGCTTCCTTGTTAGCTTACCTTGTAAGCTTTACAAGATTAGCCCCTATATAAGAGGAGCCCTCCCCTCTTGGCTTAAGGTTGGACACTGTAGAGAGAAAAGTTGTGTGAGAGCTTTGGTTTTAGGTCTAGGGTTCCATACATATTCTATCTCTATACCTCTCTCTTATTTGGCCTTTGTGTGTGTTTAAGTGTGTTTGTGTCTTACTATTGCACACAAACACATAGTGTTACACCTTTTCTTGGTTCCTTGAAGAACCAGAGGTTGTTCTTGAGGTTCTTGGGTGGTTTTGAGCTTGAAGAACCAGCTGGTCCACCATTTTCGAAGAAAGTCTTCAAGGGTAAGAAACTTGCCTTTATATTCCCCATTTTTGCATTGTATTTTTGCCTATCTTAGAACTATTTTCGTGCTTAGTGTATAACATAAAAAAGTTCTTTTTTTGGGCCCTCTAAATAGTTTGTTAAGAGTGTTTTGTGGTTTGGAGGTGTTTGACCCCTCTTAGGCCTTGAGAGGCCCCATTTTGTGCTCTTTTGAGTGAGCTCCGGGACCTTGGTGTTTGGGCCTCCTCACCACTGAAATCTTGAGGGATTTCAGAGCTGAGGATGGTGCCTTGAGGTCCTAGGGAGGAGAGGGCCACCCCCTCTCCTTGTTGTCCTTGAAAAGGACCATTTTTGGCCTCTTGAGGAGCACCTAGCTAAGCTCAAATGTTGACCATGCCTTAG
>NW_021025912.1:640825-673681 GCF_004153795.1 Camellia sinensis | reverse complement strand
CATGTGTTAGCTCTACTCCATGCATGTTTTGGCATTGTTTTGACCTGCCTTGGGACTATTTTGAGTCATCTTGGCCCTTTGGGGCTTGCTTGATATGGCTATGGTGCAAGTACCTTAGCTAGTCTTGAGTTTTGAGCACCCAAAATACCTTAGCACGATTTGGATTTCCGAAAGAACATTGTCGTCGGTTGAGGTCAGGATTTTCTTCAAATCGTTTCCTGGATAAGCAAAAATCATAAGGTCTCAAAAATAAAGCTTTATAAATACAACGAAAAATAGACACAAGAAGCTATACAGCCACCTAGTTCGCCCCTCCGTCTAGGAATAGGATCAAGGTGATCCTCGCCTTCGCCGAATTCCCAATTGCCTCGGACAACAACCATAACGTCATCAACTCGCTTTCTAGAGCTGGAAAGCATAGTCACTAGTTGATGGTCAATGTCCTTAGCCCTAAGGAAATAGCGTCCATGCCGACCAGAAGACTTCACCAAGGCGTAACAGTGTCGAATAGCAGGAGTGCCGAGGTTAATCCTAAGGTGACGGTTTAGCTCTATAATCCCCATTACGATTCTAAAAAAATTGACATTGGGTTGAGAGGGGATTAGACCCTAATGGCGAAGGACAGCCCTAAGGAATGAATGAAGCGGGAAACGGATTCCACCATCCGCAATCGATAAAAGAGGGAAAACGATTGTACTTTCATCGTCCCTCTCCATATCGAGAGTGCCGTCTGTCACAAACGACAGACAGACAAACATCATCAGGGATAGAAAATGGCGTCGAAAGCCAGAAATTCGATCCGTAGGAAAAAAGTCTTTTAGATGCTTTGTCATTTCGATCAGCTTATAGGAGTGTGCTAAACTAAGGGCAAAGCAGGAAAAAGGACTCAAAGCAGAGAGAAAGCAGAGAGGAAGGAGACTTATAAGAGATGGAGAAGATAATGGAGGACGAATGGAAGTTGCAGAAAAAAGTCGAAAGGCAGTTCAAAAACTTTAAGCGTCCAAAATGTGCGTGTTCGAAAAGACGACAAGATTTTAAATCATAATAAATGGAGGCGTACGAAGGGGCAGGAAGTTGAAATGATAACCAAGAGGCATGTGCTCTGACAATCGCGTTGAAATGAGGTGAGCCGCCGAATTTCGGCTCTGACCTTTCGAAATTCAAAACCAAACACTACAGCTAACTGTGGTAAGTGAAGTGCTCGGGGGGCAATTGTAGGGGCCGAATATTGGGATTCATGGAGAGGCCGAATAGTTGGACCTAGGTCGAAGCATATATTTCATTCGACCCCATCCTGCAATTTAAATCTTGCCCTATTCGGCCGTATAGCCGATTGAGTAAGGGGCCGAGTGAGAAACGGTTTGCTGCAAACTAAGCCAAATAAATAATTACACGGCAAATTGAAAGTGGGCCCAGTCCCGAGGCTCAAGAAGGAGAGTAATATAAATACAAGATCATCAGTCAGAGGAAGGTATGTGAGAACCATTACGCTTAACTTATAATACAAGTAATCCTGAGTGTAGAGACTAACTTGCCCGTCGGAGTGCTAATTCCGACACCCCCGACCGGAGTGTTTATTCATTTTCAGGTGGTAACCAGAGGATCACGAACATCCCCCAAAATCGAAAGAGTATTTCCAATGTATATCCCCACAACACTACATCCTCAATTGGTACACCAATTGTAACAGTGAACTTGCGGTGTCTAATCCAATATGGATAAAGAATGGCAAACAAGCAACTGAGAAATAAGTTTTGATCTTATCAAGAAAAAATATATATAAAAAGGAGTAAATATAATGTGATGGTCATTGTGATTTAATCATTGATCATAAATTTTCTTGAAAATTGATATTACAGAGTTATGTGATTACTAAGACCAAGCAATCTGATACGGGTATTGTTATTATTCTCTCTTTTTCCTTTGTTTGGTTCATTTAAGAAAAATAAATAAACAAAACTAGAAGTCACAAAGTGAAAATAAAACCACCAATGTCCAATCAAAACATAGCTGTCACTTTTGGTACTTCAAAGAACATCACTACATCTTGCTCTTCTCAAACCATTCTTTAGCTGAAGCCTCGTTCACTGAACCTACTTTAGCAGCAGTCTCTCCCACTGACAATAAGAACTCTACAAAAAAATATTTGAAGAGACCCAACCTACTGAGAATACTAAGAGATAGATCTGTCACCATATCTTCAACCAGCAGGCAAAATTTCCCAAAACCTGTTCAAAACTTCAATGATGCAAACATAGAAGATGTTCTGGCTTTTTCTCTGTTCTACACTGCATCTTCTCACCGAAGAGCTCCTCAAAGATCAAACCACCCACATTAACACATCATTATTCATTCTTCGTCACTGTCACCTCTGTTTTCAGCCACATTCACCTTCTCCATAGCATTGATATCTGGTTCATCTCCTGAATAACAAATAGATGTATCTGAGGATGATCCAACAAATCCCATTTCATGCGGTGTCAGACCATGGGATGATGGGTGAGGAATTGATTGTAAGAAGTTGAAGTAAGCATATTTTACATCGAACTGCATATCATACCCTGCAAGATAACATGTGCGTTAGATTCTTATACTCCTTTTTTTAAGTCAAAGCAAGAAAAAGGAAGAAGCGTCAAATTCGTAATTACAATAGTTCACTGCGATGGTGCATGTCCTCTGCACCAACAACCATGAAAAAAAGGGAGCAACATGTCACAGTTGTCTAAATCCACCAAGCAAATGGGTAATATAAATACAAGATCATCAGTCAGAGGAAGGTATGTGAGAACCATTACGCTTAACTTATAATACAAGTAATCCTGAGTGTAGAGACTAACTTGCCCGTCAGAATGCTAATTCCGACACCCCCGACCGGAGTGTTTATTCATTTTCAGGTGGTAACCAGAGGATCACGAGCATCCCCCAGGATCGAAAGAGTATTTCCAATCTATATCCCCACAACACCACATCCTCAATTGGTACACCAATTGTAAGAGTGAACTTGCGGTGTCTAATCCAATATGGATAAAGAATGGCAAACAAGCAACTGAGAAATAAGTTTTGATCTTATCAAGAAAAAATATATATAAAAAGGAGTAAATATAATGTGATGGTCATTGTGATTTAATCATTGATCATAAATTTTCTTGAAAATTGATATTACAGAGTTATGTGATTACTAAGACCAAGCAATCTGATACGGGTATTGTTATTATTCTCTCTTTTTCCTTTGTTTGGTTCATTTAAGAAAAATAAATAAACAAAACTAGAAGTCACAAAGTGAAAATAAAACCACCAATGTCCAATCAAAACATAGCTGTCACTTTTGGTACTTCAAAGAACATCACTACATCTTGCTCTTCTCAAACCATTCTTTAGCTGGAGCCTCGTTCACTGAACCTACTTTAGCAGCAGTCTCTCCCACTGACAATAAGAACTCTACAAAAAAATATTTGAAGAGACCCAACCTATTGAGAATACTAAGAGAAAGATCTGTCACCATATCTTCAACCAGCAGGCAAAATTCCCCAAAACCTGTTCAAAACTTCAATGATGCAAACATAGAAGATGTTCTGGCTTTTCTCTGTTCTACACTGCATCTTCTCACCGAAGAGCTCCTCAAAGATCAAACCACCCTCATTAACACATCATTATTCATTCTTCGTCACTGTCACCTCTGTTTTCAGCCACATTCACCTTCTCCATAGCATTGATATCTGGTTCATCTCCTGAATAACAAATAGATGTATCTGAGGATGATCCAACAAATCCCATTTCATGCGGTGTCAGACCATGGGATGATGGGTGAGGAATTGATTGTAAG
The DNA here is from genome assembly GCF_004153795.1 of Camellia sinensis. NCBI lineage: Eukaryota > Viridiplantae > Streptophyta > Magnoliopsida > Ericales > Theaceae > Camellia > Camellia sinensis. The sequence goes on along the minus strand of NW_021025912.1, from coordinate 669,858 downwards.
AAGTTGAAGTAAGCATATTTTATATCGAACTGCATATCATACCCTGCAAGATAAAATGCGCTTTAGATTCTTATACTCCTTTTTTTAAGTCGAAGTAAGAAAAAGGAAGAAGCATCAAAGTCATAATTACAATAGTTCACTGCGATAGTGTGTCCTCTGCTGTTTGGACTTTGTCTAACATGATGAAACCACATACTTGGCCTGCATAAACTCCAGCAATTCAGCATCATCTTAACTAATTATCACTAAAAATCTGTTCAGCAATAAGTAGGACATTTTACAATAGGAATAAAAATACAAAAAGCTCATAGGAGGTAATTCCCCACATATTCCAAATTTTTTAAGCCCGGACATTAAGCAGAGATTAAACTTTTTCCCTGACATCCCAAGCATCATATTTCAATATAGTGAGGGGAGGGTCAGGGATATAAATGTACCATTTTGAAAGTGATTCTAAATTTCACAGCAACTTATGATCTAATCTTTTTTGCTGATGATCTATGCATTCAAGCCGATCATCCTATGTAGATTGTGTTGTGTGTGCGCGCGCGCACGGGTACCCAAGGTAATTTGACATTCTTTGGATTAGCTTTGTCATTAGGAACTACCCAAGTAACTCATATGACCCTGGGCAACAAATAACTGGACCAAGAAACAGTTTGGTCCTTCGGACCGAGCCAGGTAACTCGTGTGACTCTTGGGAACAAATATGTGGACCAACACTGTAAGCATCATACTCTTAACAAACCACTGTGGTGGCAACCTAAATTCACTAAAAGTCTAATGCTCTCAAACTTCGGTGGAAGGTTCTTTTGGTGACTCCTCCCGAACTAAAGTTCAGTCAACAATTATTCCTTACTGGCGAACAAGGCATCCAGAAGAGAATCTTCTATCAAAAAACAAAACCTGAAATGGTACTTCACAAAGTATCAAATCACCACATCATGAAAAAAAAAAAATTGATCCTTTCCTAGTCAAGAAAATACTTAAAGAAGCTAGTTCACATGGTTCTAGAAACTATCACTTGCATTTATTGCAATTTCTGGAGGAAAGCTGGAACTACTTGCGACCACTTTTCAAAACTAGGCTACTTAACCCAACATTATTGCTCTTTGACAATTCCAAGCTTGTTAGAATGGCAAATAACCCAAGTACAATTTCAAATGACAGACCAAAATAAAATTAGAATTTCAAATTAAATGACACTCATTGGCAATTGTATCAATGCACCGTAAGAGAAACTGTCAAGGGATGTCCCTTTGGAAATCCCCAACTTATGTATCGTCATGTTGTAAAATTTCAATCCACTGTACCTTCATCCAAAAAGCCTAATTCTTTCTAGAAATCTTCTCAAAAATTTGTTTGGAGACACATTCAATAAATTTATCATCTTTGATTTACAGTATCATTACTAGAGACCAAAGTTCAAACTCGATAGACAAATCCAAATTTCATATAAGCAGTTGAGAACACCCAAAACAACAAAAAGTAGAGTAAAGCTTACAAGTAAAGAATTTCCCCAGCCTTAACCGTGACCTCAAACCGCTTCGGTCCATCAAAATACAGAGGAAATTTTGACATTTCTCTCTCTTTATTCTCCGGTGAAGGGTAAGGATCCACACAGCACCAAGGCACGTACCTCACTGCATCCTCAAGCTCCAATTTGAACTCTCCAGTATCCTGCAAATCATAACCTAAGTCTTACCAACAATGTTCATGAACAAACCAATCCATATACATCCATATATATGTATATATAAGAGCTCTCCAATCATTTACGAATTTTTGCATCAAATTCAAATTTTATAAATAAAGAGCTAAAAGTGAGCTCTAATTATTTCATCGAACTTGTATCAAATCAAATCAAGAAAGATGCAAAATTTTTACCAAATTAAGGATGAATCAAATCCTTCACCAAATTTCCCAACAATCATATTTTTACTCAAAATTGATGAAATTTTAGAGAGAAATGACCTTGTGGTAGGAGTAGTGAGCTGCAGGGTAGTTACGAATGTACATGCGATGAACATCAGTAGGCGGAAGGAGAAGAAAATGCTTCTCTCCGGTGACGACGGCATAGAGATTCTCGTAATGATCTTTGTGGAAGGAAGTCTCAAAGAGGTGGTTTCCAATCCAGAGATTCACAGCCTCAGGGAAGCAACCTAGGGCTTCTGTAGCCCAAGGAATGTGAGATTCGCAATCCTCGGCAAGAGCAGAGTACTCGGATCGAAAGCAATCGTTCTGTTGCTGAGCATGGGCGACGAAATTTGAATCCAAATCGGAAGAATAGATGGATTGGAGAGCGAAAAGGAAGGGCATGGAGGAGATAAAAGCGGAGGCGACGCAGAGGGGAGAGGGAGTCGGCGCGGCCGGTGGGGGTGAGGTGGAGGGAGACGGTGGCGGAAGAGAGGGAGCGGAGGAGGTGGGCGTCGGAGGAGGACCAGAGGGAGGTGGCGGGCCAGTGGAGGGTGGCGTTGGAGATGAGGCAGGGTTTGTTTGGGGAGACGAAGTGGCGGAGGAATTGGAGTGGGGTTGGTGGTGAGTGGAGGCGTTCTACTCCGGTGGTGGCGGTTCCTAGGCTTAGGTCTCTTACTTCTTCCCAAAGCTTTTCAATCTTTCTTTCATGGTGTCTGCTACCATTATCACAGTGCTGCTTACTCTACTGCTTCATTAGCTCAAGAACAGAAATCTACGGAACTTTGTACTACAATTCTTGAACTATAGTATTTTCTTCTAGCAATCATATCAGGATTCATGCAGGTGCTAATTCCAATCAAAAGGATTCTCTCCTCTCTCCGCTCACATTCTGCACATAACTCAATTGAATTTTCCTGCACCCTTCTATTCAATTATAAAATTAAAAAAAAAATCAAATCAATCTAAAATTATTTTTAAAACTCAAACCAAACCAAATCAAGCCTTAAATCCTATCAAATAGAGTCGGCTACATAAATTTTTCTTCTTCACGAGACTCTATCAAAAGCCATTTCGTTAGTCAAATTAAGGGGTTGTTTGAGATGACTTAAATAAGTGTACTTTTTGTCTTTTAATGAAAAAATGTGCAAAAAAGTAAAGAGATGATGTGATGGAAAAAAGATTAAAAAATGGATTATTTTTGGGTTGTCAAACTTGGCCTAAGTATATTCATATCTTTATTTACAATGCTAGCCAACGTTAATCTAGGTCTGTCGGGTCCCCTAACACTTCCATCTACTGTCACTGCATCGCATCTCTTCACTACTGCCTTTGTTGGTCTTTGTTAAATATGACTAAATCATCTCAATCAATTCGCTCTCAACTTATCTTCTATCGGTGTTAAATGTTAATCCTACTCATTCCCGAATACACTCGTTCATAATTCTGTCTTATCTAGTCTTACCACACATCTACCTTAACATCATCATCTCAACCACACTCATCTTATTTACATGTTATTTCTTGGTTGTCCAACACTTCGTCCCATACAATATCACTGGTCTAATAGCCGTTCTATAGAACTTACCTTTTAATTTAACAAAGAATAAAGCAAATTGTTTTCATTTTTTTTTTTATTCTCAAAATTGAAAAATGAAAACTCATGCAAATATATATATATATATATATATTATATTTGACAAATTATTTCTAAAAGTAAGAAAAAAAAATTATTTCTTCAAAAACAATTTTCACACAAATAAAAACCATAATTGTTTTTGAACTTTTCATTGTTTTCATTTCTAAAGGCATGAAAAAAAGAAAAGAAAAAAAAAAGGAAGAACATAAACTAAAATAAAATTAAAAAAAAATGACAAAGATAATAATATACTTTCACAAAGTGGACATGAATTCGATCAAGTTCAAGTGTATAATCCAAAATTTGCTCTGCTTTTCTTACTAGTTTTTGTTGTATTATTTCAGATTGGTCAAATCTACTTGTTTTTCATCATTCAAAATCTGCCTAAGCAAAATCACGGCTATAGACCATAAAAGCATTACCAATCTAAAGCAGGTTTTGTCGAGAAAGAGGACCATGCAATGACATGCTTAAGTCGAGAAGGGCAAATAGTGAAAACTGATGATATAGTTACTACACAACGGGTCTCAGATGGAATGGGTCGGACTAATTCACGCTTCTTCAACCAGTAACTGGGTGTTCAAGCCCACCAAAAAACCTGCACACAAGTTCAACAGGGGAACGAGAAGTCCCCCAGCGAACCCTCCGACGAGCAAGTTAGAGAGAGAGAGAAGTGTAATGTAGAGATATGAATTGGAGATAGAAAAACTTAACCTTCTTCTTGCCTTCAATGTTTGCTTATATTCTTTGGTCATCATTTCGCTGTCCCTTCCGACCTGGCGTCTTGGCCGAAAGTCTATGTGGTACCTTACCTTGTTCAGGGTAAGGGGGTGTTGTTCCGACGGAGAGGTGTTGTCGTAATAAATGTTGTGATGGGCCGCATTAATGGTGATGTGCAGTGGCAATAACTTTGCAGATCTTTGTCTGCTGATGTGGCTTGTCCTTTACCTGCCGTATGTCTGAATGTCATTGGCTCTTTATGCCACGTTGGATTCCAGCTGTTCTGGACTTCACCAGTTGGGTTATGTATTGAGCTCCAAGTGATGGGCTTGGGTTGTTCATAATGGGCTATGGCTTTTATGGGCTTATCCACGTCAGTAGTCCTCCATTTTCGAGTGTAGCTTTAGTCCAACGAATGGAATACTAATGAAGAGAATGAGGGTGTTAGAGATTGGCAGGATGGAGGTCGACCGACAAGGGTGACCGAGTGGGTGGACCGACCGCGAGAAGGGCCGACCGCGAAGGTTGGCCGAGTGGGAGGGCCGACCACGAAGGTTGGCCGAGTGGAAGGGCTGACCATGAGGAGGGCCGACCACGAAGGGTAAGGTGAAGGGGCACGGGGTTCAAGAGGCGGCGTGTCACGTGGTGATTTGAAGTGGAAAAGATAAGGTAAGGGGAGGAGACAGTGGATCGTGGTCGTACACGTGGCAACATCTCGTGAGGGGGAGATTAGGCATTGGATCAGAAATGAGACGATAGGTCATTATGGGTATTGAAAAGACACTTTTGGCGGATGTTTTGAAAAGTTTTCAAACTAGCTCAAATTAATTGCGACCCTTGGAATACGGGCAAGCCTTGGGCTTTTGGCATTATTCGATTTACCTTCTTTGCGAAAAATCAAAACATCCCAAATGTTAACTCCTTTGTTGTTGACGATACACCTCTGCAACATTTTTTCAATTTCTTTGCACCTGCATTCGAAGCGATTCACAGACATACCGTAGAAATGGCCCAAGAAGAATCTGTGAATGTCAAGGTAGATCAGCTTGGTGATGACGACGCAGTGGAGTTAGCAGAGCAGTATAGGACGGAGAGGCAAATAGAGAGGGTGGGGGAACCGGTGGTACAATCTCATGCTTCCACCATGATAGCAGCTCCGAAGCCAATCAGCCAGGCGGAACCAGATCACTGGCACGCGAAGGCTGACAAATCAACGATTACAGCGGCGGAGTTGGAGGCTATTCGCGAAAAATACCAGGTGCCTGCTAAAATAGAATTATTCTTGCCGACGTCAACAAAAAGGCCATCCGACGCAAGGCCGGGGGAGTTTGCCCTTTACGAGAAAGCATTGAACGGAGGACTGAGGCTGTCACTGCCGCAAGTGGTGGTAGATGTCCTAAACCGTTTGGAGGTGGCACCGGGCCAACCAATGCCCAACGCGTGGAAGATTGTACTGGCCTGTGCAAGCGCGTAGCCGAAGGCGAACGAAGGGGCGGCCATGACAGTAGACGAATTCTTCACATGTTATAAGGCCTCAGGACAACAAGAGACTTGGGTGACGTTGCAGGCGCCGGCAGGGAGGGGTCTGGTAGCGGGGCTGCCGTCATCAATTAAAGGTTGGAGGCCGCGGTGGTTTCATGTGTCTGCGAACGGAGGGGCTAGGGTGCGCACGGTGTGGAGAGTGCCCACCAAATCTGTAGAGCCAAAACTGGGAGCAGCGACAGAGGAGAGAATAAAGAAGGTGAAGGCATGGCGGGAGAAGGAGGGGGTCAGGTGGGAGGAACTCGTTCAACCCTCAGCCTTGTTTGGAGCGGGGCTGGGTCCTCAGCCGAGCGGTAGAGATCTAGGGCGAGCTGAATTAGAGGCGAGGAGGAAAGCACAAGAGGCTGAGGATATGGCCATCATCGCCAAAGCCAGTAAGTTCAAAGAGTCCCAAGAAGACCGACCGCCAAAGCCGATTGCGAGGGAGAGGATCCGACCTCGCCCCAAACCCTTGGGGGAAAAAGACTTAGGTGGATTTGTACCCCGACCGCCCTCAGCAGATCCGTTGAAGGAGAGGGCTTTGAAGGAGATAGAGGTGGAGGGTGTGGTAAAGAAGAAGAGGAGGGTGAGGAAGAGTGAAGAAGAGCCTGCCGTGAAGAGGATGAGGGAAGTGATGGCAGAAGAGACCAGCATGGCCAAGGAGGCAGAAAAGAGGGGGAATGGAGGAGACCCCATGAGGGGTGGTCGTCCCAAAAGTGGTGGAGATCGCCTCGGAGAGAGTGGAGGTCGTCTCAATAATGGTGGAGATCACCTCAGAGGTGGCAAGGGTCGCCCTTGAAGTGCAAGTAGAGGGTGGGGCAACTGGCCCTGAGCCAAGGGGAGGAGAACAGCCCCAAAGGGGTCCTGCGCCCCAAGGAGGGGGTGTCAGGCTGACGACCGGGATCTACCACGCTCGCGTAGTGGCTGGGCAGCTGGAGGGAGAAGAAGGCCCAGCCAGGGCAGGTGCAGATCGCCTTGTGGGGATCGTGGATGAGGCAGCCGTGCGCTCAGTAGCCAGATTCAATAAGGCTGAGTTGCTGAGGGGGTTATGCTCTGCTCAAATTGAGGTAACCACCTTAGCAGGAGCTCTGCTGAGAAAGGTGGCGGCTGCAAAGATGAGGGCAGACGAGGCCAAGGCTCAACTTGCGAGTTTGAAGGCAGAGCGTGCAGGCTAGGAGAGTGCCCATGCTGAGCTACGAGCGGTCAAGTTGGAGTTGGAGAACGAACGCCGCCAGGTTGTGTCGCTCGAGTTCCAACTGCTAGGCGAGCAGAAAAAGCTGGGGGATGCTCAAAAAGACTGCGCGGTCGCCATCGAACGATTTGAAGAGGCTATGACCAGCAATGAAAATCTGCGTACCCAGCAGATCAAGGAAAAAGAAGACGCAGACCAGGAGATTGATGAGCTGTAGAAGGAGCTGGAAGATGAGCGTGTTAAGGCAATGGAGGGGAGGGAGGCCCTGCAGAAGGAGTTGCAGGAAGAGAGGGCCAAGGCGATTGCTGAAAAGGCGACCCTGCAAAAGGAGTTGGAGGAGGAGAGGGCTAGGGCAGCCTCTGAAAGGCGGCATACCCCGATCTGTGTGTTGCAGAAGTGGATCAGTTCAAGGGGTCTGCTAAATTTCAGATGGCTGTTGATGCCGCGGTCGCCAGCAGCTTGACGAGGGAGGAGTCTGGGGGGGCGGCCCCATCGAGGACGACCGCTGAAGGCAGGACTGAGGCATAAATTATTGAGAGCTTCCAGCGGTCCGACTTCTATAAACATGAAATAGCTGAGTTCTAGGACAGTGGTTGGAAGATGTTCAAGCGTAAAGCTGAGGAGCTGTTCCCAAACTTAGACCTGAGTAGTGTAAAAATTGACGACGACGATGTGGCCCAGACCCCCCTGGATGAGGGTACTGAAGAAGAAGATCTCGTGTCCAGTGAGGAGGAGTAATTGAAGAAGAAAAAGAAGAAGACCCTGTACTTAGAGTTGTTTTTGTGTTTGTTTTTGTTTTTGAATTACTGTAATGAACTTATGTACAAATTTGTGAGTAAATAAAATTTCAGTTGTGTTTTCATTCGATTATCTGTGCTTATGCATCCGAAATGAATTAGAATGGTGGCTTGTGTACATCTGCAAAGTGGAGGTAAAGTTGTAATAAAAACTAAATTTAAGAACTCAATGTAGAGTGGAAGTGAATCTGTAATAAAAACTTAATGCAGAGTAAAGTTAAAGGCTCCTCAATGCAAAGTGAAATTGAACTTGTAATAAAAACTCAGTGCAGAGTAAAGTTAAGAACTCTTGAATGCAGAGTGGAATTTAAAATGTGATAAAATTATGAGTTTGTGTTTGCCACACTGCTGAAGTGGATGAGAATGGTTTATTGGAGTTAGGCTTGACTAGTAAGGAAAGAGGTTGACTTGTAAAAGTTGATGGAGAAGGAAATAATCTGACTAGTAGAGGAAACATGTACGAACGTCGTTGGAATTTGACTAAGTGAAAAGTGGTGTAAAAACTTGAACCTGGAATTGTGACTAAGTGTGTCTACTAATGCCACAAGTATGCGTGCTCAGTTGGGGCTAAGCTGTGATTTACTGACGTTGCAAGTAACTCAGTTTGGACTTGGAATTGTGGCGCTCAGTTTGGCTGAGACTTGTTATGCTTGGTCTGGCTGAGGCTTGGTCTGGCCGAGTGCTTCATGCTCAGTCTGACTGAGGCTTTTAAAGCTCAGGCTGGCTGAGGCTTTTGGTGCTCAGTCTTGCTGAGGCTTTTGGTGCTCAGTCTAGCTGAGGCTGCTGGCGCTTGGTGCTCAGTCTGGCTGAGGCTGTTGGCGCTCGGTCTAGCCGAGGCTTTTGGTGCTCAGTCTGGCTGAGGCTGTTGGCGCTCGGTCCGGCCGAGGATTTTGGTGCTCAGTCTGGCTGAGGTTGTTGGCGCTCGGTTTGGCCGAGGCTTTTGGTGCTCAGTCTGTCTGAGGCTTTTTGTGCTCAGTCTGGCTAAGGTTGTTGGCGCTCGGTCTGGCCGAGGCTTTTGGTGCTCAGTCTGGCTGAGGCTGTTGGTGCTCGGTCCGGCCGAGGCTTTTGGTGCTCAGTCTGGCTGAGGCTGTTGGCGCTCGGTCTGGCCGAGGCTTTTGGTGCTCAGTCTGTCTAAGGCTTTTTGTGCTCAGTCTGGCTGAGACTTCTGGTGCTCAGTCTGGCTGAGGCTTTTTAAGAAGTGCTGCAACAAAAATGTTAATGAGACAACACACAGATAGCTAAGATATAAAATTGTTGTCATGGAAAGTGCGATCCAGTTGATCAAAATTTACATTATGCCAGGGGAGAACAAGTATGTTCATGTGTGTAAAAAGAAAATACAATAACTGAGCAATAAACAGGTAGGAGTTTATTGAAAGTAGCGCTTCAAGTGTTCAGCGTTCTATAGGTGGGGGAGGTCTCGACCTTCTATGTCCTGAAGTCGGTAAGTGCCCGGACGTGGTCGAGCTTTCACAACGTAAGGTCCCTCCCATTTGGCTGCCAGTTTTCCCTCAGTCGGATTTTTGGTGGCAAGAGTTACTTCTCTCAAGACAAGGTCCCCTACAGTGAACTCCCTTGGTCGGACTTTGCGGTTGTAGTGTGTTCTCATTTTCTGTTGGTATGAGGCCAATCTGACAGCGGTGGTCTCTCTGAGCTCTTCGATTAGGTATTGGTCTGCCTGTCGGAGTTCTTCGGTTAGTTCTGGATCTGGATGTAAAACCTTGGGGTAAGCAGACCGACTTCCACTGGAATAACCGCCTCAGCGTCGTATGTTAAGCGGAAAGGGGTTTCCCCAGTGGGAGTCCGAGCTGTAGTTCGGTAAGCCCAGAGTACGTTCGGTAATTCCTTAGCCCAAAGTCCCTTAGCAGCTTCTAGCTTAGTTTTGATAATCTTTAGAAGAGAACGGTTGGTGACCTCAACTTGGCCGTTGGCTTGGGGATGACTTGGGGAGGAGAAACAGGGTTAGATCTGAAGGTCTGCACAGAACTTCCTGTACTTGGCATTGTCGAATTGTTTGCCGTTGTCGGAGACGATGGCTTGAAGGATGCCCAACCTGTATACGATCGACTGCCAGATGAATTTGGTTGTGTTCCGTTCGGTAATGGTGGCGAGGGGTTCTGCTTCTACCCACTTGGTGAAGTAATCAATGGTGACAATCGCGAACTTGGTCTGGCCTCGACCGGTGGGAAGTGGACCAACTAAATCGATCCCCCATTTGGCAAACGGATGAGGACTGCAAAGTGTGATCAACTCGGTAGGAGGAGCATGGGAGATGTTGGCGAAGCATTGACATTTATCACATTTGAGCACGAAGTCGGTCGCATCTTGGTTGAGGGTAGGCCAGAAATATCCAGTGCGAACTATTTTGTGGGCTAGGGACCGGCCGCCTGAATAATTACCGCAGATACCCTCATGGATTTCTCGCATCACATAGGTTGCTTGAGCTGGACTGAGGCATCGCAGATACGGGCGTGAAAAACCACGTTTGTACAAGACACCACTGACGATGATGTAATTAGACGACCGGGTCTTAACTTTGGCGGCTTACTGTTGGTCATCTGAAAGTTCCCCCGTTGTCAAAAACAAAAAGATGTCCGACGCCCAAGAGATGGGCTCATTCTGGAGGAACTACACTTCTTGCTGATCAGGAGAAATGGCTGGGTGGGCTAGGTATTCGAGACGGACACCATGGCTGAGGTCGGACTGGTCTACAGAAACCAACTGAGCCATCTCGTCTGCCTTTGAGTTTTTCGCCCGAGGAATGTGCTGGATATGGAAGGTATTGAAGAGGCGAACGAGGGGAAGGGCAATATCCCTGTAAGCCCGCATTGTGTCCTCCTTTGCATCGAATTTCCCTGTAATTTGTCCGACAATGAGTTGGGAGTCGCTGAACACCCGGATGTGACTGACACCAATGTCCTTGGCTAGGCGAAGCCCTGCTATCAATGCCTCATACTCGGCCTCATTGTTACTGGCATCGAACAAGAAACGGAGAACACATTTGAAATAACCACCCTTAGGGGCGATGAGGATGAGGCCAGCCCCACTGCCTTCTCTACGGGATAATCCGTCGACATTGAGAGTCCAAGAATGAGGGTCCTCTGGCTCGGTAGGGGTTGGTGGGGGCGGAGTGGCCGTGGTTGGGGTAGGATTAGTGAACTCCAGGATGAAATTGGCGACAGCCTGCCCTTTAATTGATGTTCGAGGTCGGTAAGAGATGTCAAACTGGCTGAGTTCCACCGACCATTGCATGAGTCTGCCAGAGAGCTCTGGTTGCTGCATTACCTTCTTCAAAGGTTAGTCGGTGAGGACCACTATGGAATGGGCTTGGAAGTAAGGACGGAGTCGTCTGGAGGCGATGACCAGGGCCAAGGACAATTTTTCTAACAGTGGGCAATTCTGCTCGGCGCCCCTGAGAGCCCGACTGATGTAGTAGACCGGCCGTTGAACAGAGTCGTCTTCCCTGATAAGAGTTGCACTAACTGCGGTGCTTGAAACGGCTAAGTAGAGGAAGAGGGGTTCGCCAGTGATTGCCTGAGAAAGGAGGGGGGGTTGGCCATGCACTGCTTCAACTGCTGAAAAGCCTCTTTGGACTCGGTCGTCCATTCAAAAGTTTGCCGAAGAACTTTGAAGAAAGGAAGGCACTTATCCATTGCATGGGAAATGAAGCGGTTAAGGGCGGCAACTCGGCCAGTGAGTCTTTGAACTTCCTTAACCGTTCTGGGTGACTGCATTTCAATCAAGGCTTTGATCTTTTCAGGGTTAGCTTCAATGCCCCGCTGACTGACCATGAAGCCCAAGAACTTCCCAGATCCTACGCCGAAGGCGCACTTCTCTGGATTGAGCTTCATCTGGTACTTCCGTAGGGTAGCAAAGGTTTCTCGCAAGTCGGTCAGATGGTCAGCGGAGAGTTTGCTCTTGACTAGCATGTCATCGACATATACTTCCATGTTCCGACCGATCTGATGATGGAAAATGGCGTTGACCAACTGTTGGTAGGTGGCCCCAGCATTTTTCAGTCCAAATGGCATCACTTGGTAATGGTAGGTGCCTCGGTCGATAATGAAGGAGGTGTGTTCCCGATCGGATGGATGCATCAGAATTTGGTTATACCTAGAGAAGGCATCCATGAAGCTGAGCATTTGGTGACCGGTCGTGGCGTCGACCAGCAGATCTATGCGGGGAAGAGGATAATTGTCTTTGGGGCAAGCTCGGTTGAAGTCTGAGTAGTCGACACAAAGTCGCCATTTACCATTGTTCTTGCGAACCAGGACCATGTTTGACAACCATCTAGGGTAGTCCACATTCTTGATGAATTGGGCCTCAAGGAGCTTGTCAACCTCTGCGGCAATAAGAATATTGCGCTCAGGATGAAAGATGCGCTGCTTCTGGCGGTAGGGTCGGAAATGGAGTTCAATGCTGAGGCGATGGGTTATGAAGGAGGGGTCAATACCCGGCATGTCTGAATGGGTCCAGGCAAAGACATCATTGTGCTCGGTCATGAGGGCAGTAAGGTCGGCCTTTTCTTGGGGGGATAGTTGGCTGCCGATTTTGACAGTTTTCGTTGGGTTGGTGGGGTCGATGGGAACCTCCACGAGCTCCTCCACAGGTTCTCCTCTGACCAGCTCGTCCTCATCTCAGACGTCAAGTCCTTCAATGATCATGGCTTCCTTCAGCTTGACTTCTTTTAGTGAGGCAACTTAGCATTCCCTGGCCACGGCCTGCTCTCCCCTTACAGTCCCGACCCCCAGATCAGTGGGAAACTTAACGGCAAGGTAATAAGTTGATGTGATAGCTTGGAAGGCATTTAGGGTAGTGCGGCCAAGGATGATGTTGTAGGCGGATGGGTAGTCGACGACAAGGAAGGTAAGTAACTTTGTAGTGTGCTGTGGGTACTCGCCGATTGTGATGGGAAGATCAATGGAGCCGATAGAGGTGACCCGGTCGCCAGTGAAATCGACCAAAAGGGTTTGGAGAGGAGACAGACTTTCCTCCCAAATTTTGAGCTGGTGAAAGCAGTTGAGAAAGATGATGTCTGAAAAATTGCTGTTGTCGATGAGAACTCGTCTGACCTTGTAGTTGGAGAGGAGGGCAGAAATGACGAAAGGATCATCATAAGGGTAGCGGATGCCTGTACAGTCGGCGTCCGTGAAGGTGATAGGCTCGGTCCACTGCTTGGGCTGTTTGAAGGGTCGATCGACCGTGGCAACTGCTTTGTCTGAGCCTTACCTTATCTTCCTGAGTTCTGCCCTCTGAGCCGAACGGGATGGTCCCCCGCAAGCAAGGCCGCCTAAAATGACTCTGATCTCTTCAACAAGTGGAGAGGGGTTGCCTGGCGGCCGAGGTTGCTGTGGAAGGCGATCATGACCTTGATTAGGTTAGGCTAGCTGCTGGGGGGGTGCGCTGGCGGTTGTTTCTGAGGGGCTCAGTTCTTTGCCTCTGCTGAGGGCAGGTGTCCGTGAACCGGCTAAGACGCCCTTGGCGTATGAGGGTCTCAACCTAATCTTTGAGGTTAACGCACTCATCGGTGTTATGGCCATGGTCCTGGTGGAAACGACAATATTTGGACTGATCTTTTCGATTGGAAGGGGTTCGTGATGGTTGGGGCCATTTAAGGAGGTAGTCCCGCTGGATCTGATTGAGGACTTGTTCCATGGGAGAGTTAAGGGGTGTGTACCACTCGAACCGACCGGGCGGTCAGGCTTGTGCCGACCGGTCAGCTTGGGGAGGCCGGTCGGTATAGTGTGGTGTTTGGCTATTATACTGGGTGCTTCTGGGTTCTGAGTCTTTTCTCTTTTCTCTGGGGGTCGGATTTTTGGTTATGGGATCTTGCTGGGCGGCTAGGGAATCCTCAGCGTTCATGTATTTTTGGGTTTTGGAGAGTAGGGCTGCCATGGAGGTCGGGGGGTTTTTAGAGAGAGAGAACAGGAAGTCGAACGACCGCAGACCGGCCATGAAAGCAGTGAGGATGACCTTGTCATCATTTTTCGCAACTTGCAGGGCCTCGGTGTTGAAGCGGGTAACAAAACTGCGTAGCAACTCCCCCTCGGTCTGTCGAATGTTGAGTTGGGTTGCCGGGCATCGCTGGCGCTGGGCTCCAATAAAATGGCTAAGGAATGAGTCACTAAGATTCTGGAAAGTGGAGACGGAGTCTGCTGGTAACTGGCTAAACCACAGCCGAGCTGACCCTTTCAGCGTCACGGGAAAAGCTCGACACATGATCTCGTCAGGGAATGCATGGAGGATCATGAGGGTTCTGTAGGTCTCCAGATGGTCGACTGGGTCCGTCATACCGTCAAAAGAGTCGATGGTGGGCATCTTGAACTTGGGGGTAGAGGTTTGTCGCGGATGGAGGCGACAAATGGTGAGTTTGCTATGGTAGAGGGTTTATGCTGGATGTTCTGCATGACCCCCTGGAGTTGGAGCTTCATGGCTCGGAGTTCCGCGTCCTAGAGAGGGATGTGGTCACCTCCAGAGGGCAACGGGGGCTGGACGCTGCTAGCCTCTATTTTAAGGATTGGTGACGGGATCGATGGTTGTAGGCCCCGGGGTGGTAGGTATATACCTGGGGGAGGGGGTTGCAAGCCTTCTCTGTTGGGCGGATTAGGCTGCGGAATAGTATGGCTCGGGGTTTGTTCGTAGTTGGGAGGAATATCGGGAGGTGGTGGAGGGGGCATGAGAAGGTTTCTTTGGAGTAGGGTATTGATCAGGGCTTGGTTTTGCTCGGCCATGCGGTTAATACTGTTGGTAAGCTCGATGAAATATTGTGGTGGGTTGTTTGGATTGGGGGGGTCGACTTGGTGGTCGGCAACATTTTGGTGAAAAGCCATGGATCTAGTCGTGACCATACACTTCAATGGGTAGCGAGAAAGGGTTATTAGAATGGGGTCTCCGGCGACAGTGAACACAACTGGCGCAAGGAGCAAAGCTTTCCCACAGACGGCGCCAACTGATGATACAGTTACTACACAACGGGTCCCAGATGGAATGGGTCGGACTAATTCACGCTTCTTCAACCGGTAACTGGGTGTTCAAGCCCACCAAAGAACCTGCACACAAGTTCAACAAGAAAACGGGGAGTCCCCCAACGAACCCTCCGACGAGCAAGTTAGAGAGAGAGAGAAGTGTAATGTAGAGATATGAATTGGAGATAGAAAAACTTAACCTTCTTCTTGCCTTCAACGTTTGCTTATATTCTTTGGTCATCATTTCGCTGTCCCTTCCGACATGTCATCTTGGCCGAAAGTCTATGCTGTAGCTTACCTTGTTCAGGGTAAGGAGGTGCTGTTCCGACGGAGAGGTGTTGTCGTAGTAAATGCTGTGATGGGCCGCATTAATGGTGATGTGCAGTGGCAATAACTTTGCAGATCTTTGTCTGCTGATGTGGCTTGTCCTTTACCTGTCGTATGTCTGAATGTCATTGGCTCTTTATGCCATGTTGGATTCCAGCTATTCTGAACTTCACCAGCTGGGTAATGTATTGGGCTCCAAGTGATGGGCATGGGTTGTTCGTAGTGGGCTATGGCCTTTATGGGCTTACCCACGTCAAAAACTATCATATTCCCATATAGAATGCCCTATTTGGTAACTGGTTTATATGTTACAACATTTCAAAAAAGCAATGAATGGCAACAACTATCAAAATTCAATGTCAAACTTCTCTATGATCTAAGACAAACACCAATCAATATCAAAAAGAATGGATGCTGTTCTGAAATTTAGCAGCAAATCATTTCTGAAACAAAATGCACTACTCCACCAAGTCCCAGCTCATCAGCACCTTTCAATCATCTGTCAACATCTTCAGGGAGGTGCCATTCACCAAGGTTGGATGAATTATATGGACAATGCTCAACCCTCCCTAGCCTTTCCATGATTTCAACTTCTACATTACATCTTCCCCTCTAGACAAAACTCCATGGCACAACTCTTCGCAGCATGGACTAGGTGGCTCAAAGAGGTTGTACCGTAGCAGACGGGTACAAGCAGTCCTATTATGATTGAAGGCATTTTCTTTCCTCATTTGTTGCTTGGGAATGGCCACCTTCTTTGTATAATGTTAGCATTCCACATCAGAGGAAGCACAACCAAGACGGATTCTGTTAGGCAAAGGCCTTGTGATGAGACCATCAGTCGCCCAACCTGCTAGTTGCCCATCATTTTTGACATGGTTGAATTCCCTTTGAATGTACTCCAGAGATATTTGCAGCTTCCCCCCTGGTCTGCAGTCATCAACCATGCTCCTTGTTTTGATTCCTGCATTTTTCTCTAACCAATACAGATAACTGACATGGAACAATGACTTGAGCATGTCTTGTGGCAAGGAACTTTCTTTGAGTATTACCTGATCCAGGTCAAATTTCAACCAAAAACACAATTTAATTGAGTTTTGCAATTCCTATCAAAGTTTCTCCAACACAAATATCACCTTCAAAAGAAAACAGGTCAAAGAATAACAAAACAATGAGAGAATAATCTTCATTAACACCCTGAGGTTTTTGTCATTTATTTACTAACCATGGGCAGATGCAATGCAAGGTCCCACAATTTTGAATAGACAAAATACGTCTTTAGGCTGAAGGTATTAAACTTGTTGATTTTACCGGCTTTCTAATTTTGACGCTAAGAAGAAGAAGAAGCTCAAAACCTATAAAAGATATAAAAACGATCAGAAGAAGAAACAACCCAAAAAAATTGGCATGCACGATGGGAACCAAGGTAAGGTTGTACGTACACAAAATCTTTGCTCATGCTCGGTCAAAATATAGCTTTCATCTCTGAAGAGGTCAAACAATGCAAGTGCATCATCCTCGCTTTTAACAACATCAGAGAGTTTGGACCCCAGCTGCAGCTGACCCTCGATATTAGCAGTTGCATCCATGGCTTCTGCAGACAATACTTCTAATTGTGCCTGGGAAGGAAAAACCACAATGCATAAGAATCAGCAGAAAATTTTTCCCATGTTTTTATTCTTCATTTAATATCAATGAATCAGACTGTACACTTGAATAAAAACATGTTCCTGGATGTCTATATTATTCAATACCTTGTCTTATACATCTCTGACCCATGAACATCAAATAAGCATCACACTGATTCTTGCACCACATCTAAAATGGTTGCAAAGATTCTGATAGCATAAGCAAAATGTCATCGCACATAATTCCCCTTGAGATCAATTTACCTATTGAATTGATATAATCCTTACTAGATGCATCAATTTTTTCACTTTGCCGTACTTTTTCTTTTCTGATATATAAATGTATATTGCTTCTTATGGAAATTGTTACAAATCAATTACATCTCCAAAATTTAGAAAAAAAGTAAAGAGACATATCTGTGGTTACATTTGCAATCCTAAAAGTATCCAACAATTTTTATACAAATCTTAAGAATGTCAATGTAGTAATGGTTATTCAGAAGCTATGATGCATAGACACGGACACGAGACACAACACAGACACGCGGACATGCAAATTTTCAAAAAAATGGAGGATACGACATGTTGGGGATATGTTTAATATATATAATTTTATTTATTTATTATGTGTTTAAAATAAAAAGAAAATCATTGATTCTTACATAATTACAATAATAATAAAATTAATAAACACATTTCTTAAAAAAAATCTAATAAAAAATGAGTTTTTTTAAATAAAAATAATTTATTTTATGAATTTTAGGTCTAACAAAAATAAGGATAAAAAAAAGAAAGAGAAAAAGGACAAAAAGAGGGTGAAAATCAAGAAAATAAAGGAGAGAGAAACAAAAGAAACAGCGGGTAAAAAAAAGGGGGGGAGAGAGTGAAATCAGAAAACAGAGAGAGAATCATAGAAGACGAAGAGGTGAAACAGAAAAGGGAGGAGAAGAAGAAGAAGAAGAAGAAGAAGAAGAATATCTCAGGGCTTCTTCGATTGATCTGAACAGGTTAGGGCTTCTTTCTCTCGCCGATTTCTTTCTCTCTTTCTCTCTCTCTCCTCTCAACAGTTAAGGCTTCTTTGATCCACCTGCTCGTGTTCGGAAAGTATCACGGCATGTCCCAGAACGTGTCCGGTGACAAAAAATTCAAAAACAAAAGGGGACATCTTTCTCTGCGTGTCGGACACATGTCCACAGTGTATCCGACGTGTGTTCGTGTCCGACACATGTCCGACACTCGTACACAGTGCTTCATAGTTCAGAAGAAATTGAAATGAAACTGAAAGATGGTTAGCAACATTAGTGAAAACGATGAAATAGTAACTCAAGAGTTAAATCTATCAACAACTAATGATTGGTTTTT
This sequence comes from Camellia sinensis, assembly GCF_004153795.1. Lineage (NCBI taxonomy): Eukaryota > Viridiplantae > Streptophyta > Magnoliopsida > Ericales > Theaceae > Camellia > Camellia sinensis. The sequence continues at coordinate 651,793 of NW_021025912.1, read as the reverse complement.
TTAAGTTAATCATGATCATGCAGGTAATCAACTCCATTCTTTAGGTGGCTAGCGGGCTTGAATGCTTGAACATAGAAACTTTAGCACAAAACCAAAACCAAAAAGAAGAAGAAGAAGAAGAAAAACCCAGCATGGAACGCAACTTAATTATCGTAGAAGAGTAACAGGGGAATGGATACCCCCAAGAAGGTATTCTTTATTGATGCACAAAGAGAACTAGTTGAGAGCAATTTGAAAATGAACAGGCAGAAAATAGCGACGAAAATTCAAGATAGTACTGGATCAAACTAAGCAACTAGAAGGCAAAAACAAATAAAGCTTTCAAGAAATATTTGAGCAAAAGTGGGGCTGCCATGCATGATTAGTAGTTAGTACCAAGAGGGTTGGCATGCGGTAGCAGTACAACAGATTGTACAAAATCCAAAAATAAATGAAGGCTCTAGAATGAGTAATTCAAACTTAAATGGAGAAAGGAAAAGAAAAAGTGTTCGTCATATGATACAGTGCAGCAAGGTAGCAACCATGTGAATGATTTGTCTCAAACAACATGCAGTTGTTGTAGGAAGACCCCATGTGCATCCTAGGAACAATCAAGCATTATATTCTTAGTCACTATTTGATGTCTCCTAAGTTCTTACCTTTGTAAGAAAGATCTATAAATCACACACACCCAAAAAAAAAAAAAAAGGAGCTACTTACTTTGCGTGCAGGATTCAGGTTAAGAATTGGTACAGCTGGAAAAAGTGGTTCCTCATCATTAACCTCTTTAATTGAAGGAACTAGACCACTAAGCAAATATTCACTGAAGACCAAACCTGTGAAAGAAATCAAAAAGTACGTTCATAAAGAAATGCAAGAAACTTCATCCATCCCATTTAGCAAAACAAACTAGGAGAAGGATAAGAGGGACGGATTATACTGAGATAAGGCACAGAAGCATAGCACATGTCACTCCCCTCGTCTACGTTAAAACCAATGACTGCATTTTCAGCTAAATGGTATTTCACAAAGCTTCCACAGTACTATATAATCACCCAAAAAAAAAAAAAGAAGAAGGAAAAAACATGACAACATACATTTTTTTACTAGAACAAACTAATCAGTAAAGAGGAACTACTCTGTTTTTACAAGATTAATTAATCAATGAACATTGAGCAATCATACATTAAAAAAATTAATCCTTACTAGTTATGTTGTTGTTAATTTTCAGAAGAGAGTAATCAACACAAAGCAAAGCAAGAAGAAACTGGAAAGGGGAAGAGAGAAATGCAGTATTAGAGATAAATATAATCGGTGCTTAAATTGTCATCTAAATTATCATTAGTTGAGATGTATTTAATTTCCAAGTAATATGTATTCTATTCATTTCATTCCTCTTTCAATCAATCTCTATCAAAAACTTAAGTCTATCTTATATAGCCCAATATATAATATAAAACCTATGAGAAATGATACTTGATGTGATATGAGATGGACATCTATCAACATAAATATTGTTGTTCCAGATCAAAATAGTAAAGCAAATCTGTATTTCCGATTTAGAAACTTTCAAAACATCAAAGCATCACTAAGCAACCCCATTCTTTAAATTTAATATGCCAATATAGTCAACATGCATTAGAAAACTGCTCATACTGAATAAAGCAGTAATACAGATATCATTTCCACAAATTTCATTAATTAAAATTATAAATGAAGAAAGGGAGTACTTGCACGATATGGATTCAGAGTCCTTAGTTGAATGGATTGATATGACTTCAGATTGCAGTACATGTATATCCAAGTTACCACACCAAAAGAAGCAAGAGCAAGAGGTGTAGAGGACTGTATGCAGTTAGCTAATGCTATGCCAAGCATGATACCAATAGATTTGCTCACCATTCCCTGAGCTTCACCCTTTGCAATTACCTGCCATTAGTGACTCCTTTCAGAAGATGAATAGAAAAAGTTAAACCACCCACCAAGGTAGAAGGACTAATCAAGATTATAAATAAGCACTAACAAAGGGTTGACCCAGAAACATGCTTTATGATCATCGAAACCAAATACATGATGACCAATGGTATAAGAGACTTTCACGCTTTATAAAACATTAATAATAAAAATATTTGGACATTAGTAGCCAAGAGAGAAACTATTTGACCTCAGCAAAATTCCTCTGAGCCGCAAAGTCAGCATAGAAACAACTCCTGGTAGCAGCCTGTTAAGGGAAGAGTTAAATCCCACATATGGAACATTAGCTACATGTTTAAATGCTGAAGCTGTGAAAGATTTATTCAACAGAAGGCATATTTGAGAAAAATAATAATAAACCAAGTTAACACTGCCTTAATCCAGAATACTAAAACACATGGGTGCAAACACATGCATGAATGCTTTTTAACAAACTAAAGTCTGTGTTAACATAGTTGTCAAATGCATGGTCAGACCCAAGAAATGCCCCAGACAGCATGGCATGTCTTAAGTGCATGTTCTATACTAGGCAAGGGCCTTCAGTCAAGTCCACAGTTTCCCCAGTCTCAGCAAGGGGGAGCCAAGGTGCTTTGTTCTACATTATGCAATACCCCTTCATTCAACCACATACACATATAATGAAATTATGCTCAAGAGAAACATTTCATTATACAAAGCTCTAGTGAACAGTTACTATGAATAAATCATGCAAGCGGAGAGTCAGTCACAATCCCCTTTAAAGGAATTCCACTGTTTTTATTAGCTAGAGATTGGGTGTCGGTGTGTGACATGTAGGATTTTTGAGGATGCAGTCTTTGTTTTTGGTTATGTAGTTTCTTTCCTTTGTTTTCTTATTTGTAGAGGCTGCCTCATTGTAACACCCTAAAAAAAATAACATTAAACCCATCAATATAAACATACATTTATATACAAAAGATCCACTTGTTCAATTCATCAGAGTACTTCATTACAAAAGTATTACATGTTAACGACAAAAACAAATGCCCTACGGGCTTACAGCTTTCCAAGTTAACACTTGGTTACAAAAGAGAGTACTAACTCAATTTCACATTAAGCCCTTGGCTTGAATTTACATGTAATACATCAAAAGAAATAAGACAACAAAAGTGTGTCCGCCTCTAGCCTCCCAAGCTATGTCCTTGGAGGTGGCATGCTACCTGTACCTGAAAATGATGTTCCCATATAGGGTGAGCCACAGCCCAGTAGAAATACACTAAACCAAATATGAACAATGACTAAAAGATTAGCAGTTGATAGAAGGCCAACACTGATACTTTCACTTATGACACTTTACAGTTTCATGACATACAAGACCATGTTACAGTCCATTTACCAATTCTTTTCAATTCTCAATTTATAACTATGGCTCAGAACCTGGCCAAACAACTTGTATTGGGACAGTAACTCATATTAAACACTTTCCCATTTCATAATAGATAAGCCTACTAGCTATATCACACACCAACAGATAAGCATACAAGCTATATCATCTCTTCCATAGATATGCATAAGAGCACTATCACACTTCCAAGGACAAGCATATGAGCTGTGTCAACACATTACTAGATAAGCATATGAGCTCTATCTATGGAGTCCATCCCCTATCTTCTCCCAATAACATCCGGTTTAGAGGTCCATCCCCTATCTTCCCCTAAACCGTGGAGTACATCCCCTATCTCCTCCAACACGACACAATGCATATAAACAATAATTATACACATCATCACACAATACATAAATTTAATGTATTCTTTCAACCGCCATACTCAATGACACATTCCAGTGATTAGTTTCAGTTTGCCTAATCATCATACATTGTCTACAACAATCAAGACTATCCTCCACCGATAGCCCAAAATAGTTATTTCTACACAGAAAATAAATGCAACAATGGATATATAATCAACATTTCAACTAGGTGAGTGATAAATAATCCAACCACACCCTTTAATCCCATATCTTTCCGAATCAATTCCTCATTTCTCATTATTGATTACGCAAATTAATTAACCAATGTAATTAGGGTATTTTTCATAATTAACATTACAACCCTTAGGTTCCATTTTCATTAATGTTTTAACATTAATTTCACTTTTCCATGCCAAACATGCATCTAGGTTTTATATAGTTAAAACTCCAACTTTTGTACATTTACACAAAAACCCCAAACTTTTACAAAATTACCAAACCAACCCTAACATCTCAAAATACTAAAATTTAAAGACAAAGCCCATAGTGAGGAGTAGGTTATCCCTACCTCAAAAGATGACTCCCAACCAAGAAGGTGAAGAAAACGAAAATGCTCCAAACTACGAATTTCTCAAATCAAAGGATAGCCCTCGACGATCAACAACTTTTTTTGTAAAGGCCAAAGGTGAGGAAATCACTCATATTAGATCAATACCTAGAGAGAAGGTAGAGTTCTAGAGTGAGAAGCTCAACAATGGGGTTTTTGGGAAAGTAAGAGAGAGAAGAAAAGTGAAAAAGTGATTTAAAATGACCCAGCAGATAACTCATATACGCATAACCCGCTCGAGCGGAGAACACAACACTCGAGCGCCAAGAACAAAATCTGGACATGCTCGAGCGCAATAAGGCCCGCTCGAGGGCCAAGACACAAGAATAAAGCACTTCCGCTCGAGCGCGAAAACCAGTCCGCTCGAGCGTAGATTTCCCCCTCCCAAAACTTATACCCAGAAAGTACTACCCGCTCGAGCGCCAACAAACCCGCTCGAGCGCTACCGCTCGAGCGTAAACAAACTCGCTCGAGCATAAAAATCACATCTACGGAAGTTTTGCAGGGGCACAAAATACTGGAGGTGTGCAATCCCCGCTCGAGCGGATCGCCTAAAAACTGGACAACAAGGAATTGAAACCAAGGCCTAACCAACCTGTAACAACCCTGCTCAAAACATCCTAAAACTCAATTAAGTGGAATTAAAGGACGACAACAAGATAGATACCACTACCCACTTCACGGAACCGAGTCCGGAATACAACAAAACAGTAAAGGGACAACCGGGATAGCTATACTCATCCTCAGCTCTTTTTGATTTACCAATAAAATTTGTTGTTGTTGATCAAAACAAAAAAAATTCATAATCCCCAACATTTGTGTAGGGCATGCATTATAAGATGACTAAAACATTAAAATCACACTGTGAAGCAAGAACATGATACTCTTCTAAATGACATGTTTTCATTTTCCATTTCCTTATGAGGGCGTCACTCAGATATATATGATCAAAAGATCATTTTTATACTTACAATGCATTAGTAGATGAAAAAGAAAAAATAGTGTAAATGATCCTCAAACCAGACCAAACCTTTCCAACTTACCTGGATCAGTGCAGCGGCTGATCATCCAGCTCCAGCGGCAGCACCGATTGGAACAAATAGATGAGGAAATGCAGGAGTTAAAATCTCCATTCCATAAGCAGCATTTTCCAACAAGTCAGCAAATAATCTCCATCCCTTCGGATTGACATCAAAATGCCGACCATACTTTGACAACAGAATTTTGCTGAGATAACCAATTCCATCCTTGAGTACCCAATTCACAGCCGCTGCAGTTGGAATGGCCCATTTTCCCAACCCAACAACATAAAGTAAAGACTACATCAACATAGTACAATAACATCACAACAAGAGAGAAAAAAAACAAAACAATCCAATTGAACTACACAAAACAATTATCTGGGTTTTTATTTAGATTATTCAGGCTTGGCATTTTGTCAAACATCTAATTCTCACAAGTATCTAAGAGATAATTTGAAAAATAACAAGTAGCTGGGTGGCAAGGACGCCACTAATTTGGGCTGCAACACCTTGAACTCCTCTCCAAAGAGAGTACTCCAAGTAATCGCTGGTGACACTGTGAGGAAAACCTTCGGGGAGCATCAAACGCACGCATAAATCCCTACATTGCATCCACAAATCGGAGCCAACCCGAAAAGCGAATGACTGCTCAAGATCATTACCACCAATTGATGACAAAGACGACGACTTTTTTCCATTTGAAACAACAAATGCATCGTTAAAATAGTCAGCGATGAGTTTGATCCAGTTCCCTCCTTTCACTTCCCAAACAAAAACTACTTCTTCCTTTTCATCGGCAGCAGTAGTACTGGTTCTTGCTTGAGCCGAAGCCAATTGGAAGTAGCCAAAACTACCCAACAAAGACACAAAGAAGAACAACAAGTGCTTGTGCGAAGAGCTAATTGTTGCGTCATCATTCGCAAACGCACGAGAGCAGAGGAATATGAGAACATCAGTAGAATCCTTTCGCGGCCACTCGTCGGGATCGAAGGAATTGCTCCAATCACCGCCGCCACTGCCACCACCACCATGGTTGTTGTTGTTGTTGTTGCCGGCGCCGCCGCATGGTAGGGGAGAGAGAGGAAGGAGAGGATAGAGAGAAAGATTAGGGTTTATGAGGAAGGAAGAGGTAGATGAAAAATGAAGTTTTGGGGTAATATTAGAATGGGGTGAGAGAGAAGAGCGACGGTCACGGTGGTCGGGGGCGGCGGAGGAGAAAATGGTAGAGTTGGGGCGCAGTGACAATAAAAGAGTGGTAGCAGGTGGTGGTGGTGAAGGGAAATGCGGCGGCGAGGAGGGTCTGCATGAGCAGCCCATCTCTCTCTCTCTCTCTCTCTCTCTCTCTTCGTTGGAAATTCCTAAGCTCGTTTTGAGTCTCTCTCAAACCCCCTTCAAAACCCTCCACCACAGTTGTAAACAGTGCGTAACGCGTTTGGCAACCGAAGGAATGAGACGAAAATAGGATTTGGTGAGTGTCGGGGATTTTGACTTTTTATGAAATGAGTAAAAAAATATAAGGTTGTACGGCCATTTCTGATCCATATCTATATCTATATCTATTTATACTATATCTATCTATCTATACTTACTATATATTAAGCAAAAGGAGGTTTCAACCCCCAAGACTTGTGGAAGCTCTAATATTCCAATCCTAATTTTCTAATTTTTTGATTTAAAAAAAAAAAAAAAAACCTCAACATTTATTAATTTTTCCCAATCCCCATGTCTTTTGGGAGATTTGGTCAAAACCCCATCATAATTAAACTTTAATGCATTAAAAACTAGCATAAACAAAATTCCTTGAAAATTTCAACACGTCTATCTATCTATATTATATTATCTATATCTATTTCTATTTCTATCTATCTATCTATATCTATACTATATATTAAGCAAAAAGGGGGTTTTTAACCCCCAAGGCCCGTGGGAGTTTCAATATCCGAATCTGAATTTTTTTTATTTTTTATTAAAAAAATAAAAACTCAACATTTATTGATTTGGTCAAAATCCCTTAATCAACATTTATTAACTTTTTTCAATCCACATGTTTTTCCACATGCCTGCATTTATTGATATAATTCCCTGATCAGCATTTGAAATCCCCTCATACAAATAATTATAGACACAATTCGTGCATAGTTACTGCAGTACCCTTTTTAACTTCTCTCATACACTATGCTTAGTGATAAAATTGTTAAATTATTTTTATAAAAAATCTTAAAAAACATATATACTATATATTAAGCAAAATGTGATTTTTAACCCCAAGCCTTGTGGGAGCTCCAATCTCCCAATTTAAATTTTTTGATTTTTTGATTTTAAAAAAAAATCTTAGTATTTATTAACATCTCCCAACTCCCAAGTCTTACCTTCATAATAACACTTTAATGCATTAAGAACAAGCTTAAAAAAAATTCTTTGAAATCCAACACATATGAATTCCTTGAAAAGTCTCAACACATATGATTATTATCCCTCATAATAGCACTTTAATGCATTAAGAACAAATATAAAAAAAATTATTGAAAAGTCCAACACATATGATTATTATCTTTCAGGAATATGAATCCTAGGAGGACTCTGCATGGAGAAGTAGAAGTCCTACTAGGATTGTGCCATACGAAACCTATAAAAGCTCACAAACATCACCTTTGGAAAGGTAACACACAACTTTGCTTTCAGAATACACAGAGCTTTTGTCTATTTGTCAAGCTTACTGACTTAGGCATCAGAGAGATTTCCGGCACACACCCGCCGGCTAGCTCACGTTTGTGTTTTCAGGTGGCAAAGCAACATTATTTGGAGGAGTGCAGACTTGATCAACAGGATCATACGAGAAGGTTTATTTCTTTCCCGTACAATTGGCTCCGTCTGAGGGAAAATCAGACAGAACAAAACCTCTTGATTAAGCTTCTCCTCTTTAGAAACAATGGCACACATTGAAGAATTACCGCAGTCCGCCATCGACGGGCGAACTCCGGATGGGGGCGCAAGGCGTGAAGGACTACCTTCTATCCCTCCCATGGCAGATTTGGAGCCCCAACGACATAACACCAGGAAGGATACTAGGGGAAGGCGGAATAACAGCCCCTGTCACTCTCGTTTGCAAAGTCCTGATAGGCAAAGGCGGATGATTGATCCTCAAGCTCTGGAAGACCGCGTGAAAGAACAAGATGAATTAATAAGGAAGATGGCGGCGGACATGGAGGCCTTGAAGCGCTAGATGAAGAAAAAAGAAGTGGCGACAGGATAGGGGCGCAAAAACAAGACGCCCCCTCGCCACTCAGAAAATCGTAGTAGGGATACCACACCCTCGCAAGGAGAGAGCAGAAGCCTCAGGACAGGCGATACTCAATCCAGGTCTTCCAGAACTTGTCACTCCAGGTCTGAGAGGACGAGATCTGAAAGATCATACACTGAAGGAAGCACGTATTGGCCCTCACATACGCACCAAACCAGATCTAAACAGACTGAGTTACCCAGATCATTCGACTTACGAACCGTGCTCGAAGAAAAGGAACGATGCAAGGAGGATGCCAGGTCACGGGATCCACACAGAGTTTCTGCCTTACAGCGGTTGGCTCCTCGGACGCATGGAAGCGTCGAGGTTGGAATGCCAATACCGCGCCTTGCCTACGAACCAATGGACAAAGCATTGGCAAGGCTGCAGACTTCGCCATTTGTTCCGGCGATTGAAAACGCGCCCATACCATCAGGCTTCCTTCAGCCCAAATTCACTGCATATGAAGGGAAGACGGATCCCTACTCACACTTGAGCCACTTTTGCCAGGTCATGGCTGTGTACAGGCGAAACGAGGCCTTAATGTGTATACTCTTCCCATCTAGCCTTGGCGACCTAGGCTTGTCTTGGTTCGAGAAACTTCCAGAGGGCAGCATAGCCTCTTGGGCACAATTAGCAGAGGCGTTCGTAACAAGGTTCCGAACAAACACTAAAACCCCGGTGGAAAATGGGGGTGGGAAGCTTTTGCCAAATCAACGGAGGAGAGAAGATATATCTATCTGGGTTCGGGTAGTAATTGCGAAATTTACCGAATCATATTTGTCGTAATTTACACGCACTGTACCAGAGTGCACTGAGACCTCCTAACCCGTGTAATAAGCCCAGTCCACCGCCACAAACATGATTAAAAAAATAAAAAATAAATCTCTAATTTCTTTTAATAATTGGTTTTCCGAACGCACCTCCATTAATTTCAAAGAAAGCTTGCTTGTTTTTATTTAGTGCATCAGCACATCAGGGTAGAAGAGGATGGCGCACGTGCCAAAGCAAAATCTGGGGCGACCACAGTACCAGAAAAGAAGACCTCAGCGAAGGTTAATACGGTAGATCGATCGAACAGAAACGGACGTGGCAGATGAGATAACGGAGAAGACCCGGATAAAAGATGGTTGAGAATCCGCACTACCATAACCACGGTGTTTAAGAAACCGATATATCGAATTCTGAGCAAAATAAGAGATGAACCTTTCGTCAAGTGGCCAGCCAAGCTGGGAGAAGCACAGAAGGACTACGACGAAACATTGCGGTGCATCTTCCATAAAGAAAAGGGGCACCACACTGAGAATTGCACACCATTGAGACAGTACCTGGAAGAGTTGGTGGCGGCAGGTCACTTGAACAAATACATTGAAGGAGGGACGCATCCAGCCCCCCAGGACCATAATAACCCCAATGGGATGCCAATCGACGCCCTGCCTCAAGGCATTATCAATGTGATACATGGAGTTTTTGAACCTGAGTGTGTATGCGAGCTCAGGGGATCAATCAAAAAGGCTGAGCACTTTAGAGAGGTGCTAAGTGCCTAACCTACCATCAAGAAGGGGAAGACAGAGGCAACAAACGTCATGTCTTTTTCGAATAAAGACTTGGAACGAATTTACTGCCCTCACAATGATGCCCTGGTCGTCACTCTCCGAGTCAAGGATTTTGACGTCAAGCGAATTCTGATTGACCAGGGTAGTTCATGTGAAATCATGTACTACGAAACATTTAAACAATTGAAGCTGCAAGACAAAGACTTTGCGCCTGCCGTATCTCCCCTAATTGGATTCAACTCTATGCCAGAATGGCTCGTCGATAAAATAATTCTTCCAGTCAGAGCAGGAAGCGTGACGAAGCCAGTGGAGTTCTGGGTATTGAAGGTCCCCTCCACTTACAACATCATCTTGGGCAGAACATGGCTACATGCCATGCGATCAGTGGCGTCATCCTACCACCAAGTAATGCGGTTCCCCAACGATACCGGGGTAATTGAAGAAGTCTATGGAGATCAGATCATGTCAAAACAATGCTTCGTCACGGTGAATGGCAGCCGCGCTGCCAAGGATACGTTCATTCGATGGAAGAACCTGAGAGCAATGAGCTATTCGCAGATGTCGGAAAAGCGGCTGATCAGAAAGCAGTGGAGGACTTAGTAGAGGTAAAAATAGATGAAAAGAACCCGGATAAGTTCTTTTTGCTCGGTTCGTTGTTGTCCAGTACTGAGAGATTAGAGGTCTTAGAATTCTTAACCTCTAACATCGAAGTGTTCGCCTGGACGCCCTACGACATGCCAGGCATTGATCCAAACTTCATCAGTCACCAACTTAATGTCCACCCATCTGCCAGACCAATCATCCAACGAACACGCAGATCGGCACTCCACCACACCGAAA
>NW_021025912.1:437795-629643 GCF_004153795.1 Camellia sinensis | reverse complement strand
TAAATTATCAAAATAAATTTTGATTAAAATATAATCAAATAAATCATCAAAATAAATTTTGATTCTATTTTTCTCTTCCAAATAAATTAAAACATAATTAAATAAATCATCAAAATAAATAAGTCTAACAGGTATCTCCTGTAAGATCTCATCCATTTGCTCCCAAAAATCTCTTCTAGTCTGATCATCTAATCCTACTTGAGGGACGCATGCACTAATAACGTACACTATATTCCCTCCAATAATTAGTTTAACTAACATAATCATATTCCCTTTCCTAATGACCACCACTACATTCTCCATAAGACCCTTGGCAATTATGATTCCTACCTCAGTCCTACGTCTATCTTTACCGCTATAATACAGTTTAAAACCGATATCCTCAATTTCCCTATCTTTCTCATCCGTCCACTTAGTTTCTTGTACGTAAGCTATACTAACTCTTTTCCTAATCATAACAATTACTAATTCCATCGTCTTACCAGTTAAAGTTCCTATATTTCAAGTGGCTACGCTAAACCTATAGTCTTGAACTTACTTCTTTACCCACGCTCGTCCAAAAAAACGCGGGAACCTTTACTCATTTTTCACCGCACCCAAGCGTTGATGTGATGCCCCTTGCTCACTTTTCGAAACACCAAGAGGCAAGTACAACGCGTCACTCGAGAGAAACGACCTAGCATTTAAACGATTCAAAGTAGGATTCATTGTCATAAGGGATCCGAGCGGCTTTTTTACGTGTTGGCTGTCGGCTACTTAACGCACAACCCTCCTCCTTAACCCGGGCTTGGTGCCGGCGGAGTTGTATGTATATATCGTAATACATAATTTTTATGTATTGTAATGTTGTACATGTCATTTCTCCTATGAAACGTTGATGTCCTTCCGTGTATGTCAGATGGGACTTCCCATTGGACAACCCTTTTCTCTATTGATTTGAATATATTATTAGAAACTTACCTTACCATCTTGATTAGGCCCGGGGAAATCATAGTTCTGGAGTTCTACTAGTGAGGAAGTTCATATATACCATCTGAAAAGGCTATGTCAAGTTAAAAACGAGAAAGCTCATAGATTTTTTTTTTTGTGTTAACTTTATAGTAATATTGTTGTGGATAATTTTATGTTGCTGAAAGATTGCTTCTTTTTGAAGGCCTCCAGTTTACCTTACAAATCTCTTAGTTTTTGCTTGTATCTCAGCTCTGAGGGCGAGTAGCATGTAAACCTAAACTGACTAACTAACTCATAACAGATTTGCTAACCATTACAACTAATGCTCCTAGAATTACAGAGCTGTGATGATGCAGCTTTAACAAACATTGACAGCTGTCCATGAGCTCTATGAGATGGTGAATGCTGGTGAACACTGAGCAGAGGAGGATGATGAGTAGAGGAGGATGATACTTCTTCAAGATATATGGGATAATGTTGTGAGAGTTTAATGAAACAAAATTGTTAAGAAAAAAAAATGATAAAAATAATGAAGAAACATGCTAGTTAAGAAAAAAATTTGGTATCATACATTACATGGTCTAAACTCTATGGTTGAATTTTGATAAGATTCAATCTGTAACTAACTCTGCATCTCCACAGACTGACTCTGCATCTCCACAGTTCACTCAGTCCAAGCTTCATCAGTTCACTCAGTCCAAACTCAGTCCAAGCATCAGTCACAGCAGCTCACTCAGTCCAAGCATCTGTCACAGCAGCTCTCAACTGCATCAGAGTCAGCATTGATATATTGTCTATCACAGTCCTGTATTGATAGCAGTCCTCATTATAATATCTGTAACAGTTGTAAAGTTTGTTAGTTAGTTAGAAGTGTTTGTTAGTGAATTAGTTAGTTAGTGTTAGTTAGTGTTAATCAGTTATAAATATAATCTCTCTACTGTAATCGTGTGTGTAGAAAAACAAATGAAATAAATCTTCATCTTCCACATGGTATCAGAGCTTGTTAGAGCTCTCACGAGCAGATTCATCCATGGCTGATCCTGTTTCTCTTCCATCTAATCTTACTTCTCTCTTATCAAATTTTAGTTCTCTTGTCACTGTTAAACTTGATGTCAGCAATTTTCTTATATGGCGAAATCAACTTCATAATATCCTTCGAGCCACTGGTTTTTTGGGCTATGTCACTGGAGCAATTCCTTGTCCTTCATCAGAAATTACTGATGCCTCTGGCAAAACAATTCCTAATCCTGCATATGCTCAATGGGAGGCTATTGATGCAAATCTTCTCACATGTCTCATTGCAACTCTTTCTCCTGCTGTATATTCTTCTGTCTCTCGATCTCATATTCATCAGCTAAAGAACAAACTTCACACCATACGGAAACAGTCTTCTTCAATTGACAGTTATCTGTCACAAGTCAAAGCTATTTCAGATCAGTTAGCTTTGTCTGGTGCTAAGGTTGATGATGAAGACCTAATTCTTCTCATATTAAATGGCTTACCAGAAGAATATGATGCATTCAAAACATCCATTCGAACTCGATCTACTTCAGTGTCTATGGAAGAACTGTGTTCTCTCCTTGGATCAGAAGAAATTCATGTTGAAAGTAAAATCAAGCATTCATCTCATCAAGACTTGCATGTTGCCTATTCAGTAACAAAAGGTTCTTCATCTGGTTCTGTTTTTGATGCTTCATCCTCCAACTTTGGTTCAAATCCTTGCTTCAATAATTTTAGAGGCAGAACTCAGCACAGAGGAAGCCGAGGTGGTAGATCTCAGAATAATTTTCGTGATTTTCGTGGTGGAAACATTGCAACAACTTCTCACAGATATGCACATCTCTGTTCCTTCTATTCCTGAGCTCTGGTGTGATAATCTATCAGCTATGGCCTTGGCTACGAATCCTGTTTTTCACTCTCTTACATGTTCCTTCTATATCTTCCAATCTTCTATCTGTTCATCAATTAACCAAGGATCACAACTGTCTTGTTATTTTTGATTCTGATTCTTTTATCATTCAAGACAAACACACACATCAAGTTCTGCATAAAGGCTACAATGTGAATGGTCTTTATCAAATGTCTCCACCATCTTCCATCTGTTCCAAGCAACCACAGGTTTTTCAGTCTTCCACTGGTTCTACTGCTTCAGTTTCTGATCTGCTATGGCATAAAAGGTTGGGGCATCCTTCAACTGTCAAGCTGCAGCACTTGGCATCACATCTTCCAAATAAAAATAGTCTCAATAAAGCCATAGCTTGTACTGACTGCTATGTGTCTAAAAGTCATAGACTTCCCTTCCAATTGTCTTGTTCATCTGTTGATAGTCCATTTTCTCTTATTCATGCTGATGTATGGGGACCTTTTACTGTTGATGATGCCCCATTTCGATTTTATGTTTTGTTTGTTGATGATTGTACTCGATTCACTTGGATCTATCCTTTACACTTTAAGAGTGAAGTCTATGACAAATTGCTTGAGTTTAAAGTCTATGTAGAAAATCAATTTCATACTTCTCTTAAAATTCTAAGAACTGATGGAGGTACTGAATTTGTTAACAAAAGAATAGCTGCCCTCTTCTCTGCCCATGGTATTATTCATCAAACCAGTTGTCCTTATACTCAAGCTCAGAATGGTGTGGCTGAAAGGAAGCATAGGCATATAACTGAAACAGCTATTACTCTTCTTCATCAATCTTCTCTTCCTTTAAAATTCTGGTTTGTTGCTGTAGCCACTGCTGTCTTTTTAATAAATAGAATGCCTAGTTCTATTCTGTCCAATACATCTCCATTTCAGGTTCTTTTTCACACACTTCCAGATTATTCCTTCTACAAAGTCTTTGGTTGTCAATGCTTCCCTTGGTTGAAACCTTATACTACTCACAAGCTTCAACCCAAGTCTATCTCCTGTGTTTTCTTAGGCTATCATCCAACTGTTAAAGGGTATAGATGCTTAGATCCTCTAACTGGCAAACTATATCTCTCTAGACATGTTATCTTCAATGAATCTTGTTTTCCATATGCAACTACTGTTGCTTCATCTACTTCTCCTTCTCTCTCTTTGCCACATCTTCATCAATTTTTCTGGCCTTCTTCTACTTTTTCTGTATCTCAGATTTCTTCTCCTTCTCAACCTTCTCTTTCTCATTCTTCTTCTCCATCTCCTTCTCTTTTATCTGTGTCTCAAGCTTCCTCATCTTCTCATCATCTTTCCATTTCCTCTCCTCATGCTATTCCTATTACCTCTCTTACTATTGATCTTCCTCTACCTTCTGCTCTCTCTTCTTTCAATATTCACCCTATGCTTACCAGATCCAAGACAAAACCTCCTGTTTGTCTTACTGCTGTATCAGATTCCTCTTATCTTCATTCTGAACCTCCCACTGTTGCAGCTGCCTTAGCCTCTCCTGTATGGTTTTCTGCTATGCAAGAGGAGTTTCAAGCTCTGCAACAACAATGTACTTGGGATCTTGTGTCTCTTCCTTCCCATAAAACTGCAATTGGATGTAAATGGGTGTATAGAATCAAACGTAATTCTGATGGTTCTGTGGCTAGATACAAAGCCCGATTGGTGGCTAAAGGGTACTTACATCAAGAAGGAGTTGATTTTCATGAAACCTTCAGTCCTGTGGCAAAGCAACCCACGATTCGCATCTTTCTGTGTTTAGCTCTGCATTTTCAATGGCCTATTCACCAGTTAGACATTTCTAATGCCTTCCTTCATGGCACCTTGGATGAAGAGGTTTATATGCTTCAACCCCCAGGTTTTGTTCACAATTCTCACCAAGTATGCAAGCTTAAGAAAGCTTTATATGGCCTCAAACAAGCTCCTCGAGCTTGGTTTTCTACCTTCTCTAAATTTCTTCTCTCTCAGGGATTTGTTAACAGTCACTCAGATACTTCTCTATTTGTTCAACATACCAAAACTAGTCTTATCATTCTTGTTGTTTATGTTGATGACATCTTGGTTACTGGCAATGATTCTTCCCTTGTTACTACGTTTATTCATCACATGCATACTGTTTTCTCCATGAAAGAGTTAGGTCCCGTGTCCTATTTCTTAGGCATCTCTGTTCAATCTTTGCCTCATGGTTATTTCTTGTCTCAAGCTAAGTATGTCACTGAACTTCTTCATAAAGCTGGTTTGACTAATTGCAAACCTTGTTCTACCCCTTTAGCTGTTAAAACTTCTCTTTCTGTTGGTGATGATCTTTCCTTTTCCAATCCTTCTCTTTACCGTAGCCTTGTTGGAGGTTTACAATATCTTACCATTACCCGTCCTGACTTGGCCCTAGCTGTTAATCAGGTCTGCCAGCACATGCATCTTCCCACCAATGCTGATTTTCAGGCTGTTAAACGCCTCTTAAGATATGTGAAGGGCACTCTTAATCATGGTCTTCATTTTACTTCTGGCCCCTTTTCTCTTCATGCTTTTTCATATTCAAACTGGGCTGGTGACCCTATTGATCGTCGCTCTACTTCAGGATACTGTGTCTATTTGGGTCCTAACTTGATATCTTGGAGTGCTAAGAAACAATCTATTGTTTCTAGATCTTCAACTGAGGCGGAGTATAGAGCTTTGGCTAATGCCACTGCCGAACTCACATGGTTGCAACAACTTCTCACAGATATGCACATCTCTGTTCCTTCTATTCCTGAGCTCTGGTGTGATAATCTATCAGCTATGGCCTTGGCTACGAATCCTGTTTTTCACTCTCGGTCTAAGCATATCGAAATTGATTGTCACTTTATTCGTGATAAAGTTGTTGCCAAGCACATTAATTTACAATATGTGCCTACCACAGATCAGGTGGCTGACATTTTTCACCAAACCTCTTCCTACCTCACGATTTCAGTATTTGAAAGACAAGCTTCTTGTGCTTCCTTGCCCCATCAGCTTGCAGGGGGCTGATAAGCTTTCATCTGTAACTGACTCTGCATTTCCAACTGACTCTGCATTTCCACAGATCCCTCAGTCCAAGTAAAGCATCAGTCACAGCAGTAGCTCACCTGCATCAGACTCAGCATTGATATGTTGTCTATCACAGTCCTGTATTGATAGCAGTCCTCATTATAATCTCTGTAACAGTTGTAAAGTTTGTTAGTTTGTTAATTAGTTAGAAGTGTTTGTTAGTGAATTAGTTAGTTAGTGTTAGTTCGTTATAAATATATAATCTCTACTGTAATGTAATTGTGGAGTGCAGAAAGTAATGAAATAAATTTTTCATCTTTTCACAGTTTTTAATTGATATATTTTATAAAAAAACAAGGGGTGGTTTGGTTTGTTTTCAGGAGGAAAAAAAAATTATTGAAAATCTTGAAATTAATTTGATAAAAATAAATATCAAAAAATAGTTTTAAAAAATGAATTTTGACCTCCCAAAAGATAAAATTATATAAAAGTGATAAGCATTTTTTATATATTTATTTTACCAAATTAATTTTTAGTTTAAAAAAATTGAAACAAGCTTTTAAAAATCAAATCAAACATGGGCAAAGTGAATATGCATGGGCTGGATTTATTTGGTTCCAATATTTTTTTGAGTGGTTAACACAATGAAGAAATTAGTAATTGCTTTGGTTATACACATTCAACCTAATCACTCAAGCAAGCAACCAATGAACAACGACGTTCAAACAACGTTATATATTTTTATGGTTAAATCATCTATCAAATAAGACAATTTAATATGTGATTTTCTGATTTGCAATTTTTTTAGGATAAACTACCAATAAGTCCTATTTTTGGGACTTATTATTCATTAAAGTAATATTGATAAATTTATCAGTCTCTTTTATTTTTATAAATAAATTTACAGTGATAAATTTGTCAATAGGACATGTAGGTAAATAAGTCCAATTAATAGGTTTGATTGGTAAGTGTCACTTTTCTTTTCTTTTTTTCCTTTTTTTTTTTCCTATATAGAGATGATACTTAATTTGAATTTAATGCTCCCAAACTCAATTTTTTTTTTGTATATAATCAAGTCTATTTGTAGATTGATATTACGACTTTAAAATTATTTAAAAAACCTCAATAATACTATATATTGTAGTGCATCTTATTCTTAGTCAACAATAACACGACTCCCACGGGCAGAGCGCGTGGGAGTCCAACTAGTAAATAAATAAAAAAGACAAGCAGGACTCAAATTGATTTCTTGTGAGTCCCGCTTTTAAAGGTTGGTTTGGAAAATGGGTTAGTTTTTTTTTAGTTATTTTAGTTTAGGATTGAAAATTTTTGTTTGGGAAGAATTTTTGACTTTTTAAATTTTTTTGTGAGAGGAGAATGTAATGATTATGGGTTAGATGCGATATTTTGTCTTATTGGACTAAAAAATTTATTTTGTTTTTGTGAATAAAATAGCCAAAAAAAAGCCCCAAACTTGGCTTCCCAAACAAAGCCTAAATGACTAAGAGTGTAAAAATGGCCCGCAGCTCGTAAGGGCAGCCCAGCCTGAACCCCTGAGCTTGGGCTTGGGCTATCATTTTGAAACCCGGCCTATCTTGTGTGCTCGGCCCGTGGCCTAGCCCATCAGCCTGCTTAAGACCCACTTAAGGCCCGACCCACCCGACTCGTGCCAAGGCTCAGTGTCTTTTTTAGTGGGAAATAATAAATTTTTGGTAGAAAAAAATTAAAATAAATAATCAGGTCCTCCTAAGCCCGAGGCCAGGCCAGGTTCACTTATCATGACCTGCTCCCCGTACTCAAGGACTAAGCATCGTGATAGCCAGTAACTAAAGTTACCTCCGGCCAATTCTTAAACAAATTACTAAACGCGAGTGGAAAAAAATATTTAAGTAAGGGTACCAAAATAATCATTGGAGCTTCTATTTAATTAAATTGTCATAGCTGAATTGTGTCTACAAAGTGCTTTGTGCCTACCCCACGCGCTGGCCCTGACATGTCACCTGAAAGTGGTAAACAACTATAAGCACATGGTAGAATAAGAAATATTATACTAAGAGCATAAGTGTATAAAATCACCGTGTATAATTATTGGCTAAACAAAGCTTGATATTAAAATACATAATATATAATACGGGAATCATTTGACATATAATACAGAAATTATATAAACAAAATAATCATAATCACGGTATAGAACGGAACAGAACAGATATATGAACTCAAGAAGTGGCTCGTACGAACTCTTGAGGTGGCTCCCACCATAGTATAGCACTTAGCTCCGTAGAACACTTTGCTCCACACCAGAAATCATAACCACGACACAAAACATAATAGATATATGAACTCAAAAGATGGCTCGTACGAACTCTAGAGGTGGCTTCCACAATAGTGTACCACTTAACTCCATACAAACACTTTGTTCCACACTAGAAGTCAGAGTGTCAGTGGATCCATGACAAACAGAGGATCACAAAGTGACTAATCAGAGGGCCAATGATTATTTAAGTCCCCTAATGCATGTGACGCATGTGATGTTACTTATAAAATAATTACTCAAAACACATTTTAATAAACTGTTATATGTATAGGTTTTCCTTATTATATAAAATAAGATTCATAAATTGAAAATGCTAATATAATTTATAAAATACAAATTACGTAAAATAAATTATAATAACTCCAAACATACGTAAAATATATTATGATAACTTAAGATATACTATAACTCACCTAAATATTGACCCTTAACCTTTATTTTTCTCATATCAACTTCATGTTTCTTTGTATGCTTCCCTTAGTTATATCATTTTTCCTCCGCTTAGCAACCCACTAAATCCCGCAATTTATAATTGGTGAAAACCTTAGTCCCTAATCAAAAGTTAACCAGTGCCCTATATCCAACAGGTGATAATTTGTTTACTTTACCTGTCCCTCTAGATTAGGTTAGATTAGGTGACTCACCGAAGTCTTTAAAACTTTACTTGCATAGTCATCAATCTATATGTTTGGCTAGAGCACATGTAGGGACTATTATTATTATTTTAATCTTTGATTTAATTTTAATTTGGCCTAATTTTTAAAACTAATTATATACCATTTTGTTTTTATAATATATAATTCCTAATTAAATTTTATTTTATCATATACAATCATAATATTCAATATTTTCTTTTATTCTTACAGAATATTTAATGAAACCTTTAGGGTTGTTCTCATTTATAATTAAATAATACTAACATAAAATTTAAGGGGCAACTTAAATTTTGAAATTTTTACAGTAAAATTTTATACAGAGCTAAGTGCTACACTATGGTGGGTGCTACACTATGGTGGGAGCCACCTCTTGAGTTCATACATCTGTTCTGTTCTATTTCGTTCCATACCGTGGTTTATCAAGAATTCTAATTTGAACCTAGGTTAGTTGAACATGATCCTAATCGAGTTTTCAGAGTGATTATAAGAGTGTGATTTTCTTAAGATTTACTATTTTAAATTACTTATTACATAGTTAAATATAAAGAACATGAGTTGTCAAATCCTTACACTAGTGAGTCACTTAACACAACCTCACTACATGCAGTACCGTTATTTTATTTTATTTTATTTTTTGTTAATTTTTTTTTTATATATAAATTTTCAAACTTCATGATCAAGTAGAATAAATTTTTTTTTTTTGAATACTGAACTGGAAATTATATGTATTTAATTATATTATAATTTTGGTAGGTGCTGGAGCTTGACACCCTCTGTTTCTTTTCCTTCTTTTACTATAACAAATATAAATTATATCTAATATCCTTTACAAATTATGCACACAAAATATATATATATATATACATAAAATCATATTAAATTATAATATAATTAAATCGACTAACAAAATATAATATTTAGATACTAATTACCCGTCATTCTACTTCTTAAATGTGCGCGTGTCTTATGCTCCAATGATGATTTTTTTTTTATTATTATAAACCATTGCTTTGATACCACTTGTCACGACCTGTTTCCTGTATCCAACGGTTAAATATTGTGATGGTCAGTAACTGAGGTTATCTTCGGCCAATTCTTAAACAAATTACTAAACGTGAGCAAAAAAAAAAAAATTTAAGTGAGAGTACCAAAATAATCATTGGTGCTTCTATTTAATTAAATTGTCAGAGCTGAACTGTGTTTACAAAGTGTTTTGTGCCTACCCCACGCGTTGGCCCTAACATGTTACCTGAAAGTGATAAACAATTATAAGCATATGGTAAAGTGATAAATATTATACTAAGATCACAAGGGCATAAAATCAACATGGATAATTATTGGCTAAACAAACCTTGATATTAAAATACAGAATATATAATATGGGAATCATTTGACATATAATATAGAAATTATAAAAACAAAATAATCATAACCACGGTACAGAACGGAACATAACAGATGTATGGACTCAAGAGGTGACTCGTACGAACTCTAGACACTACAAGAAATTGCACTTTTGGCGGCTACTTTTGGCTACAACGTCAATTTTTCGTAGCTAAAAGTATATTTTTGGCGACACAGCAATCAATTTCGTTGGGAAAAGTAGACCTTTACCAACGCAATTTACTATCGTCGCTAAAAAAGCATAACACTGACTAGGCGCCAAAGATATTGGTTGGCGCCAAAATTTCATAAATTTTAGCTACGAGGCTTAATTTTTAGCAACACAATAAGCGTCGCTATTAATGTGCTTACTTTTGGCGACGACAAGTTGGCATGGGTAAAGAGTTAAACATTTAGCGATGATAATACTATTCGTCGGTAAATGTTTTGGTAGTGAAATGAGGTGATCTAGTTATTTGTATTTTTATTATAATTTTTCAAAAAATTTTAAATATTCTAATTATTGAATTGTAAAATTAAAGTGATCATCGAATTATATCACAAAATAAACCCGTCAAACTCAAACATGTTCTTAAGTTGAGATGGCTAATTTAAGACAATCTAAACTTTTCCAAAGTGGTTAGATCATCAATTTCAATATATTTGGTTGTATTTTTAGAAACTTATTTCAAAATTTCTAAAAAATTAAAAAACATTTGGTGAAAAAATAAAATATACTTATTATTTTTGTATAATTTTATGTTTTGGGAGGTCATAAATAATTTTTAAAATTTTAAAAATATATTTTTGATTTTTATTGTTCTCAAATTAATTTTAAGTTTTTCCAAAAAAAAAATCTAAAAATTGTTTTTATTGTCCTCATTTTTTTTTTGGTGATCTGCTTTATTCAGGCGGTGTGAATGTTCCCTCTCAAAATTCCCTCTTTTTTTTCCCAGGATAGGTAACAAACCCCCTCATCACTCTACTCGATTTTCCATCTTGCACAGCCTTCTCTCATAATTCGTAGGTCCCTACCCTTACAATCGCACATCTGCATAGACGTTTGTTGATTATCAGGTTTCCGCCGTTTGCTGCTGATGTGCGAGACCAGGTGAAGATTTGACTAAAAAAACTTATAGTTCTCTATTTGTCTCTTGCTCAAATCGATTCTCTCGTATGCTGTGGATCTATGTTTTTTATTATTAATCTGGTTTTCTTCGATCTGTGTAATCGTAATCGTCGTCTGCTTTGTACGCCCCCATCACTTCCTCTTCACCACCATCGTCCTCCTATCCTATCCTATCCTATCACCACCATTGAATCAGAAACCAAAGAGAGAGAGAGAGGTGTGAATCGTGTTGAATTTGTGTTGTGAATCAAATCATCAAGCTTCTCAAATTCACAAAATTTACTTGAAAACTAGCTTTCTACCCCCTTGCAAGTTGCAATCGGTTACTTTTGAAATTTAATTTCATGTTAGTCTAATTTAGGCTTGATTGGATGATCTAAATAAGTGTTTTTTTTTATTTTTTTATGAAAAGATGTACAGAAAAGTAAAGATACTGACTTTTTGGCTAAAATAGTTACTTCCCAAATGAGGCCTCAATATCTGCTAAACAAATTTTTTTCATTCATTAAACCGTCCAAAACTGTTAAAACCGTTTTTCTCATTTATCAAACTGTTATCGCATTTGGACCCATCACTAATTCTTATATATCTAATGCATATATAAGATAAAGAAATTTCAATGTGTTTGTGGTAATACTGACATGTAGCTGTTTTATTAGAGCTTTCATTTGTACACATTTAAATGTCCTCAAAGGTAGTTGTGTCTTTATAGATGGTGGCTAAAACAGAAGTTTTTTTTTTTTTTTTTTTTTTTGGGTTCATTTGCCTCGAACTTCTTTGAGATAATGAGAATTAAGTTATAGCCCCATTTCATACAAAAAAAGATTTTGTGGCAATGTTTAAATAAATAATTTGATTATTGTTATGTGACTATAAATAACCAGATGTGCTTCTAATTTTTTAATATTTATTTTGGTTGTCATGATTACTCCTTACAATTCACATTGTGAAATTTTTGCAATCATGGGTGCAATTGCTGACAATAGAGTGTGAGCCCTGTGAAGCATCTTGAATCATCCCGTTTCATTACCATCACAAAATAACAGGAAGATATAATCAATTGGAGTGAGCCCTCCACACCGCACACATCTCTTTTATTGTCTCGGCAATTATTTTTGGTAGTTACTGTCATTTTCCTCACTGTAAGATTAGATTTGATTAGAGGTAGAGAGGTGTCTTTGTTCACTTTTTGATTCTGTGCTTATTCTCTGTCCCTACCATTAGCAATTTGGGCCCGCCCTTAGACATATATGGCTGGCAGTATGCGGTGGTTGTGCGGTAGGGGCCTGGTTTACCGCTAGCCTATGTCGCCCCCACTTGCAATACTTGTTTTTTATGCAAACAAAATACTATCATTGGTTGAATTGTAGAAGATAAATTGATCATTGGTTGTGTATGAAATTTCATTAGATTTTGATGTTTGATTCACTCCATGGAAAAACCTGTTTGCATTATGCTGCTTTCTATGGCCATCTAGATTGCCTACAAGCTATTCTTTCTGCTACCCTTTCCACCTCTGTTGCACATTCCTGGTGACCCTCTCTCTCTCTCTCTCTCTGCACACACACACTCATATATGCTTGTGTGTAGAGAATATCCATGAAGTTGCTAAAGCTGTGGTTGTTTTGTTTGGTTTGATTTGGAGTTGATGGCAGGGAATTTGCAAGGTTTGTGAATATAAGAGATAAAAATGGAGCAACCCAATTGCACTTGGCAGCCCGACAAGGATGGCCGGGGTGCGTTCATATGTTGTTAGACAGTGGGGCTCTTGTTTGTGCATCTTCCAGAGGATATGGGTAAAACTCTCTTATTGAAGGTTTTCTAGTGTAATGTCATAGCACTCTTAATTTGTCATTAATATTTATAAGAGTCCTGTTTGCAGTTTCCCTGGGATTATATCACTTCATTTTGCAGTTCGTGGGGGTTCATTGGATTGTGTTCGGGAATTACTTGCTTGGGGGGCTGATAGACTTCATAGAGATTCATCTGGGTAAACTTTTTATTTTTAATTTTTAATTTTTTTAGTTTTTAATTTTTTTAGTTTTTCTTTCTTTCCTGACTTTAGAAAGAACTATATGATAATTGATGCAGACCAGATCCACTGACATACGGAGTAGGTGATTTCAAGGTCTTTGATGCTGAAATTAGTTTTGAGTACTCAATATGGAATTAATGTTATAGCAGTGTCTGAACCCCCTTGTTATTCCCTTTCTATGGAGTTGAATGTGCTACAATCTACGTATTTCTAGTGTGGTTAAACAATATTAGCCTTCATGCTCAATCATAACGAAAATCGAGAGTAATTGGTTCCTATTGAGATTGTTGACGATGACATGATGGCATTAAAGAATTTGGGTTGAGGCTTTGACAAGTATGGTTTAACAAAAGATATGGTTGACACCTAAGAAGGAGCAACTTCAGTGGGCTTGTATAATGGTCGCTATTGCCAAATTATATGGTGGCTGCACCTAAGAAATCCTCTCTAGTGGCCTGCCAAAAGGTCTGTTAAAAACTTATATTGCCAAATCTTGTGCATCATTTGTGCCAACTCAACTTACCCAAGAGAGGGTTTTGATCTAATGGTCTGGATGTGAGACATCCATTGGACAGAATTAAGCAATGATCTAGATGTGCCAAAATGGCATTTACACCATTGGAACAACATTGTGGATGTGAGACATCCATTGGACAGAATTAAGCAATGATCTAGATGTGCCAAAATGGCATTTGCACCATTGGAACAACATTGCTAAAAAAATGACATTTTGACATTTTCCTTTTGGCAATCACCATTGGAGTTCCACTGAACTTTTGACATAGTTTCACTTGAAATTTTTTTTTGCTACTTTTTTGTTTTTAATACTTCCAATATTATGGGAAGTTTGCTCTATTTGTATTTTAAATGAGTGGAGACATTAGCTTCGAATGTTTTGTGAATGAAACGATTGTTACCAGCTGATATCTTGGCAGGAGGATACCTTACATGGTTGCTTTGAGGCACAAGCATGCAGCATTATTGAACCCGTCAGCTCCAGATCCTCTCATATGGCCATCACCATTGAAGTTCATTACCGAGCTTAATCCAGAGGCAAAAGCATTGTTAGAGAGGGCACTAATGGAGACAAACAAGGAAAGGGAAAAAACCATCTTGAAGGCGATAGTCTACTCACTTCCATCGCCTTTGCATTCTGAAGCTGCGGCTAGTGACATTATGTATGAGGTAAATTGTTTTCCACTAAACCTGTAGTTTCTAGTTGACACACTGCATGACTGATCACTGATTCAGCTGTAATCATCCTTTATCCAGGTTTTTTTTCTTTTAATTTCTGATTTTTTTATGCAAACAAAATACTATCATTGGTTGAATTGTAGAAGATAAATTGATCATTGGTTGTGTATGAAATTTCATTAGATTTTGATGTTTGATTCACTCTATGGAAAAACCTGTTTGCATTATGCTGCTTTCTATGGCCATCTAGATTGCCTACAAGCTATTCTTTTAGCTACCCTTTCCACCTCTGTTGCACATTCCTGGTGACCCTCTCTCTCTCTCTCTACACACACACACTCATATATGCTTGTGTGTAGAGAATATCCATGAAGTTGCTAAAGCTGTGGTTGTTTTGTTTGGTTTGATTTGGAGTTGATGGCAGGGAATTTGCAAGGTTTGTGAATATAAGAGATAAAAATGGAGCAACCCAATTGCACTTGGCAGCCTGACAAGGATGGCCGGGGTGCGTTCATATGTTGTTAGACAGTGGGGCTCTTGTTTGTGCATCTTCTAGAGGATATGGGTAAAACTCTCTTATTGAAGGTTTTCTAGTGTAATGTCATAGCACTCTTAATTTGTCATTAATATTTATAAGAGTCCTATTTGCAGTTTCCCTGGGATTATATCACTTCATTTTGCAGTTCGTGGGGGTTCATTGGATTGTGTTCGGGAATTACTTGCTTGGGGGGCTGATAGACTTCATAGAGATTCATCTGGGTAAACTTTTTATTTTTAATTTTTAATTTTTTTAGTTTTTAATTTTTTTTAGTTTTTCTTTCTTTCCTGACTTTAGAAAGAACTATATGATAATTGATGCAGACCAGATCCACTGACATACGGAGTAGGTGATTTCAAGGTCTTTGATGCTGAAATTAGTTTTGAGTACTCAATATGGAATTAATGTTATAGCAGTGTCTGAACCCCCTTGTTATTCCCTTTCTATGGAGTTGAATGTGCTACAATCTACGTATTTCTAGTGTGGTTAAACAATATTAGCCTTCATGCTCAATCATAACGAAAATCGGGAGTAATTGGTTCCTATTGAGATTGTTGACGATGACATGATGGCATTAAAGAATTTGGATTGAGGCTTTGACAAGTTTGGTTTAACAAAAGATATGGTTGACACCTAAGAAGGAGCAACTTCAGTGGGCTTGTATAATGGTTGCTATTTCCAAATTATATGGTGGCTGCACCTAAGAAATCCTCTCTAGTGGCCTGCCAAAAGGTCTGTTAAAAACTTATATTGCCAAATCTTGTGCATCATTTGTGCCAACTCAACTTACCCAAGAGAGGGTTTTGATCCAATGGTCTGGATGTGAGACATCCATTGGACAGAATTAAGCAATGATCTAGATGTGCCAAAATGGCATTTACACCATTGGAACAACATTGCTAAAAAAATGACATTTTGACATTTTCCTTTTGGCAATCACCACTGGAGTTCCACTGAACTTTTGACATAGTTGCACTTGAAATTTTTTTTGCTATTTTTCTGTTTTTAATACTTCCAATATTGTGAGAAGTTTGCTCTATTTGTATTTTAAATGAGTGGAGACATTAGCTTCGAATGTTTTGTGAATGAAACAATTGTTACCAGCTGATATCTTGGCAGGAGGATACCTTATATGGTTGCTTTGAGGCACAAGCATGCAGCATTATTGAACCCGTCAGCTCCAGATCCTCTCATATGGCCATCACCATTGAAGTTCATTACCGAGCTTAATCCAGAGGCAAAAGCATTGTTAGAGAGGGCACTAATGGAGACAAACAAGGAAAGGGAAAAAACCATCTTGAAGGCGATAGTCTACTCACTTCCATTGCCTTTGCATTCTGAAGCTGCGGCTAGTGACATTATGTATGAGGTAAATTGTTTTCCACTAAACCTGTAGTTTCTAGTTGACACACTGCATGACTAATCACTGATTCAGATGTAATCATCCTTTATCCAGGTTTTTTTTCTTTTAATTTCTGATTTGAATGTTGGATTTTAATGACTCCTCTTTACCAAAGCTTTCTTTGCAAACAAGTACAACTACCTACAACTGCAATTGACAGTATTTTCTAACAGACTGATGATGAAGTTTTCTTACCTTGTAAATTTTCTTTGCAGGAAACAAATAGTGGACCTGGTTTTCTTTACCAAAGCTTACTCTTAATGGTATTGGGAAAGAGCCAGTCGCTAAGTGGTGGTGGTCCTGGGTGGAATAGATAGGAGCTAAAAAGGCGAGGTTTGAACATCCAAACTAAAATAAGAGTGCTGGGGTAAATACCATTGGCCTAAAAAGCCCTTGGCTAGGAGTAAACAATTGAGTAGTGAGGTTCCATGGTTAACAAGAAATAGCTTTAAGTGACACTAGAATACTGTAACATTGTTTTGTTGCTTTGGAGATCACAAGGTCATGACATCGATGAACAAACACCCTATCCTAGGATGTTCTAATCAAATTACATAGTTCAATTTCTAGCATAACTACTAAGCACAAATTTTTCGAACTTGTATGTCCTTACATGCGTTAATGTGCTTCTTTCTTGTGCTTTAGCTGCATTGCTTTCAGGCACTCACTAAAATTAAAAGTTATACAGATCAGAAAAATAAATTAGAAGCAGAAAACCAAGGGCTGCTTCTGAATTTTGGTTCACAGCTTGATCAGAGCTTAAAAGGCTGCACAAGACCATCTTGGGGTCAGTTTCTCAACAACAGCAACAATGGGGATGCATGGAGGAACATGTCTCTTCATTTGTTGCTAGTAAATATGACGTATGAACTGAAAGCTGTTGTCTCTTTCATATGTTAAACTTGTTAGTTAATTTTGTTAATCTTACATCGTTTTCTCTTAGGCCACTCGGATACTAGAATCTAGGGCACTTCTTGCTGATTATATAGATACAGAGGATTCTTCTGTCAGAATCGGTGCAATAATGGGTCTGGGCCATGCTTATGCTGGTGCCCAAAATGAGCAGGTGAGGTTCCTTGCATTTTTAACTGGTGGTTTCTTGGTAGGCCATGGAAACAATACTATGTCTGATTCAAGAGGCACATCAGTGGAATCATTCTGTCTATTCTACCATAGATTGTTAATTTCATCACAGAAGTTACAGAATTCACACAAATAGAGAGGGAGAGATAAAATTTGATGAGTACTGGAAGATACCTTCCCTTCTCTTTGTACAACATGTTTAATTAAAGTTGATGTTGATTAATTTATAATTTTTCTCAGTTCCATAGTTAATTATCTTGTATCTGTGGAATGCAAAAACATCATTTGACTTGTTCCTCTACTTTCTTTGTTTGATATGTTTATTTCTCGTTGCAGCGGACTAATCTAAATCATTTGTCAGATCCGTAGTAAATTGACTCCTATCCTTGGAGATAACAAAGTGCCTCTTGATGTGATTGCGTTCACTGCTATTTCATTGGCCTTGGTATATGTTGGTTCCTGTAATGAAGAGGTTGCTCAGGCAATTATATTTGCATTAATGGACCGAAGTGAATCAGAATTGGGGGAGCCCCTCACTCGACTTTTGCCTCTTGGCCTTGGCCTTCTATACCTTGGGAAGCAGGTAACTAAAAAATGCAAGCTGTGGGGCGTTTTTTAATTTTTTTTTTTCTATTTTATCACAGATTATTCTTTTTCAAATTGTGATCATTTAAAAAAAAAAATTTGGTGGTGCATCTGAAAATTATTATTTATTTATTGTTGATAACACCTTGTAGACTCTGGACTTGATTCTTATTTACATCATTCGTTTTTGTTGTGTTTTTTTTCTTTGGAATCCCATTGTGTCGTTGAACAGTAAAGTGTGGAGGCAACATCAGAGGTTTCTAAGACATTTAATGAGAAAATTAGGAAATATTATGACATGACCCTACTTTCCTGTGCTTATGCTGGAACTGGGAATGTGCTCAAGGTGTTTACTCCAACCCCTTTAATTTAAATTGGAGTCAACTGTTATGTAGATGAAATAACTCACTCTACTGTTTATTTTCACATAGGTCCAACACCTTCTTGGTCAATGTGCCCAACATCTTGAGAAGGGAGAAACCCATCAGGGACCAGCTATACGTGGAATTGCTATGGTAGCAATGGCTGAAGAATTGGGACTTGAAATGGCTATTCGCTCATTAGAGCATCTATTACAGTATGGAGAGCAGAATATCCGAAGGGATGTTCCTTTGGCTCTTGGTCTTCTTTGTATATCAAACCCTAAGGTAAATTATCCTGTGATATTTTCCAAGCTGAGCAACCTTGGAACTGGTGTTTGAATTGCAGTTGAGCTAATTTATGAATTGGATGTTCTGGCCAGGTCAATGTTATGGATACATTAAACAGACTTAGTCATGATACAGATACAGAAGTAGCAATGGTATTCTCTCTTTCATATAATATATTAGGACTATAGTTAGTATTATCGATTCCTTGTTAGTTACAGCCTAAATCTTGACATATTTATCTGGATTCTACAGGCTGGCGTCATCTCCTTAGGGTTGATTGGTGCTGGAACCAACAACGCTAGAATAGCTGGCATGCTTCGCAATCTTTCGAGTTACTACTACAAAGAAGCTAGCCTCCTTTTTTGTGTAAGTTTCTCTTGGAATTTGTTCCACAGTGCATCTCAGATTTTCTTTCTTTCTTTTATTTTTATTTTTATTTTTTATTTTTTTAAGGGGTTCTGTTTTAATGATTTGTGTTGGCCACTTGTGCAGGTACGAATTGCCCAGGGTCTTGTACATTTGGGAAAAGGCTTGTTGACTCTTGCTCCATATCATTCTGAGCGCTTTTTGCTATCCCCGTAAGTGTTTCTTCTCCCCCATATTAACTTTTCAATTTTAGGGTGTGGGTTAGAACTGATTCACATACATACATATCCAGCGGGAGATGAACAAGTTTCAACAATGGGAGACTTCTTCCAAAGTGGTAGTTTTCACATCAGGACTGACCCGTTAATTGGGATGTTTCTGTTGAATCTAAAGGTTTTTTGTTAGAATTTTGATGGCACCTAAGCTAGTCCATGTAGTTTAAACCTACCATTTCAAGTGGTTTATTCCGCTTTTAGTTAATATCCTGTATACAGGGGAACAATGGTTTGTTTCCCGTTTAAGAGATTTATTTTTGAAAGAAGAATTATTCCACATTAATTATGTGATGGAATTCTAGAAATGAATCAATAGCATTCATATGGAATTTCCAAACACACTAGAAACAAACAAAAAATTCGTCATCCTATGAGCATCTTTTGTATAAAAGAAGTTTTGGTCTTAGATACAACCGAGTGTTGGAAGAGGATTAAATCAGATGATCCAAATAAGTTCAGCTTACAGCTCTGTTGGGTTAAGAATGGTGTCAAATGTTTCATGCATTCACTTCTTCGACAGGGTAAATCATTCAGTAGAGCTAAAGGAATATATGATCTGTATTGTCTGCAAAGTTTGTTTACTGTTGTAATCTGTAATGTGGCTATTTTGTCCAAAGCTGTTAAAAGGCTGTCATGTGGAGTAAAACATTTTTATTTATAAAAAAATAATAAATAAATAAATAAATAATTTGTGGGATAAAGCATATTGGGAGACAGGGTTACAAATATGAAGTTTTTAGATTATGATCTAGCCTTCTTTTCTGCAATTAAATGAATAAATAAATTTTAGTATCTGTGAGGAGAAGTATTTTTAAGTCATACCTCTGGCTTTTCTGTCGGCTCACTTTCTGTATGTATTTCATCTTTTTCTTCCAGAACGGCACTGGCTGGAATAGTAACCTTACTGCATGCATGTCTTGATATGAAAGCGATCATATTGGGGAAATATCATTATGTTCTTTACTTCCTCGTTTTGGCAATGCAGGTTTGGTCTCAGTTTATAACAGTTTGTCTACTTCTATCTCACTCTCTATTGCTTTTAATGATTGGGCTGTTAACACACTACTACTAATGGTTGATTATGTTATATATTTCCTTCAATACTACAGCCAAGAATGCTACTGACAGTAGATGAGAACTTGAAACCTCTGTCAGTACCTGTGCGGGTGGGCCAAGCTGTCGATGTTGTTGGCCAGGTAGGTCGACCCAAGACCATTACTGGTTTCCAGACCCACTCAACACCGGTTCTTCTGGCTGCTGGTGATAGAGCGGAGCTTGCTACTGAGAAGTACTACATTCTATCCCTTGCTAGTGTTGAATTTATTCAAGACTGAAGCCTAGAGAAACAACCAAATCTCATGAGAACGTGGACATAACAAATCACATATTGCAACATAATGCACGCACCGTATTGTTCTATGTGTGAGATACTAAGCATATATTATGACCTGAATGCATTTATTAGCATTTGTTGTAATACTAATGCCATCAAACTTGCTAGCTGGCTTGTTGTCTATTTGGTTTTATAGATCAGTCTGTTGGGTGCATAAATTTCCTCTTATCTTCCTCACCCTCGTGTGACCATCTTCCGATTGATTGCAGACTCCATTGAAGCTAGACCTGCTTCCTACAGAAGCTAGAATAAGCGGCAAGGAATACAAGGAGAAAGTTGTTAACAATCTCAAGATTTTAATTGTGCATTACTCGGGTATTTTATTGTAGGGATGGATATATATATATTTTTCTTTTCTTTCTCCACTAGCAGATGGTGGGGGAAGGAGGTCAAGGTTTCTGATCTTGTTTATTGGTACCTTCATTATAGAAGCATTTTGTTGACTTTCTCATGACTAATTTAATGATTTGAGTGTAATAAATTTGCCACTAATGGTTTTGAGTGAAATGATTCGACTTTGTTTCATATTTCAGTGCACCAATCACATTCTAAAGCAGTGAAGAGAGCCATCAGTGAACATTGTGGTGTATGGACAATCTCAATGCTTAGTTACTTTTACGGTTTCCAGTGCATTGGTATAAGGTTAGCTTGGTAAACATTGTGGTGTACTTGAATTGAGTGTTTTTATATGACTCACTCTCCTAGTGTAAACATGACAGCCAGTGAATTAGTTTGAATTTTTACTTAACTTCTGATGGCTTAAAAGTTACTAAGAATTGTATAGTTTTGAGGGCTGTTTGAACAATTGATGGATGACAAACATGGTAAACTGATTTCTGAGCATTTTGTATAGTTTTGTTACTGGTTTTGTTTGATTTGTTTTCTGATTGTTCTGGTAAATGAGGTAAACTGCTGCGTCAATTCTGATTTGGTTATATGATTTTGTTTGGGTTGCTGAGTTGAAATAGTTTTCTGAACTGGTGATGATCTGTGTTGAATCAGTTTGCTGATCTGCTATACTAATCTGCTATTCTTCTGGTGCTGCTGTGATGTTGCTGAGATGCTGTGGTGATGCTGCTGTGATGGTGATTGTTACGATGAGGTGCTGCGGTGTTGTTGTTGGATGTTTGCTGGTGTTGTTGATGTTTGGAAGGGTGCAGGACTTTTTGTCCAATCTGTAATAGATTGGGTTTTCATTAATGGGGGTTGTCATTAGGTGTAAGTTCGGGCAACTGCTGGTGTTTTGGATGGAAGGGTATGGAGGGGTATTTTGTGTGATTTCATATCAATGTTATTAGTTTGTTATAGTGGTGCCTGAGGGATGCCTCTTGTAAAACTGTAAATCTTTTAAAAAATTATAAATGAGTTTCAATTATTTTTGCCGCTGCAAATTTGTCGTCGTTAAAAAGTAAAGCTTTCTCGACAAATAACTTGTCGGTAAATGTGTAGCCAAAAGTTTATTTTTGTCCACTCATATTGTGTTGCTAAAAGTGTATTTTTTGCCAATGTCAATTTGTTGTTGCCAAAGCTAAAGCTTTATCGACAATCAAATCGTTGGCAAATGGCAACATTTATCGACGTAAATGTGTCGCTAAAAGTTACTTTTCCCCACTCATATTGTGTTGGTAGAAGTGTATTTTTTGCCAATGTCAATTTGTCGTTGCCAAAAGTAAAGCTTTAGCGACAAACAAATCGTCGGCAAATGGAAACATTTACCGACTTAAATGTGTCGCCAAAAGTTTACTTTTGTCGACGCATATGTTGTTGCTAAAAGTATATTTTTTGCCCATGCAAATTTGTGTCGCGAAAAGTGTCCCACAATTATCATATTTGAATGACTTTTACCAACGCAAGGTAAATTGCCGACGATGGATGGAGGCTTTTAGCGACGACTATGTTCGTCGCTAAAGGTATTACTTTTACCAACGCAATGATCATTTCGTCGGCAAAAACTTTTGCCAACTCACTTTTGCCTACGGGTTGCCAACGTAGCTTTGTGTGTCGGCAAAACTCTTTGCCAACGAATTTTCCCTTTTAGCAACATATTTTGTTGCGTTGCGAAAAATGCAATTTCTTGTAGTGTTATTTGCTTCAGCTAGCCCCTAATAATTTGATTTTTGTTTAAGAGGCCTTCGGTAATCTACAGATTACTGGCTGCTTATGATGCTAATCCTATAGGGGCAGGTTTGGGCCGTGACATTATTTCTCTCATTCCTCTTCTTAAAGCCGACTGTGCAAAGGAAACGACAAAGTGAAAATCTGCCAAAATCAGTTTATCATAGCCTTTCTTTTCTTTTGTTTTTCTGACATGGCCTATACTCGACCTCTCACCCTCTTTCCTGATTTAAATGAAATACCAAAAGAAGTACATGATACTATTGCCTCAAACCCTTATTGGAAATCCCCAACCCATACTTTTAACCCTATAGTATAATAAACTAATACTAAAAAAAAAAATAAAAATAAATTTTGTATATTTGTGTTTATTTTCTCATCCTTTTGTAGGTTCCATTTCCTTCAAGTTGGGGGATATCCTTGTAGCGATCTCGATTTTGACCCAGTCAACTTCGGGGTCGAGTTGCCCAGTCAGCTCGCCGAAAGCAAAAATGCAAAATGCATTCAAAATTGCTTACGGGAAAGTGTATTTCACGCTCGAGTGACCTTGTTATGTCAGTTCGTAAATTAGGGTTTCAGATCACTTTTTGTAGCCCTCTCTCTTTCTCTCTAAAACTCTCCAAATATCCTGGTCTAGAGCTTCTCTCTCTAGAAGTCATCTTCTCTCTTTGATTTCTCCAAATCCATTGGGATTTAGGCCTAAGTTCTTCACCAAAGTTGGTCATCACCTCGAGGTCTTCATTGTGTGTGGTGGAGATCGAATTTCGACACCATAGATTTTGGGGTTCCATCTCAGATTCTCTTCAGAACTTGAGGTAGGGATTTTCTACACTCTAATATGATTTTTAGCTTAGTTATTTGCTATTGTGTATAGATGATGAGATTTGGTTGTGGTTTGGACAAATCTAGGATTTGGGTGTGAAATAAAAAGAGGGGTTTTGATGAATATGAGGTAAACGAGTATGAGGCTCGAATATAAGACCGTGTTATGCCAAAATAGTTGATTTTGGTATTTGGCTTGATATTTGGTGAAAGGGAGATTCTACCCAAATTTTGATTAAATTATTATTTTGCATAAATAATTGGGATTAACATTGAAAACGTGAAATTGAAAGGTTATGATTATAAATGGTGATATTGGATATGTATTATCTCACCTATGGAAGTTTTGAATAAACTATTTATTTTGATAATGAGCATCTCTTTAGAAATAATTACATTGGGCTATCGGTGGAGGATAGCTATGATTGTTGTAGAAATTACATGAAGATTAGACGATTTAATGCTAATCCATTGTTGGTGTCATTGAATATGACCATATTATAGATACATTGTATATGTATGTTTATTGGGAGGAGAAAGGGGATGTACTCCATATGTGATTATGTTTATAAATACATTGCATATGTATATTTGTTTGGGAGGAGAAAGGGGATGGACTCCACTTAAAGCAAGTTGGCTGGAGTGTCCTGGGTGAAAGACCCGAAATTTTATATATAAATGGGTGCCGATTCCTTCGGACGAAATATCCATAAAATGGCAGGTTTGAAGTGTTTATGTGAGATTTGCATAATTGGAAAATCATTGAGTTGTAGTCTCATTTTAATTGTTGAAAGATAACGAATTTAACTCATGAATTGAGTAGCTTATATGAACTGGAAATGGAATTAAAGGAAAATGGAATAAGGTTGGTCTTAGTGGCATATGGATATGCAAGTCTTGTGGATGTTTCAGGATCGGTATTGTTTATGTACGTGGTATTTATACCTTTGCTAAACCTCATAAATTGTGTTAGATTATTCCACTGGCTGTTGGCTCACCCTATATGGGAATACCATTTTCAGGTACAGGTGAGATGCTTCCTCCAAGGCAATAGCATGGATGGAGTTTTGGGAAGCAAGGGCTTCTTAAATATGCCTTATGTGTGTATGTTTGCTATTTGTAAATCCAAGAGCTTAAGATGTAATGAGCGAGACTCAATTTGTGTATCCAAGAATGTTCTTGGATGGATTTGTAAGCCTATAGGGCACTTATTACCTGTTTGGCTTCCATTTCATACTTGTTGTAAAATGCATGTTTGGGATTGGAACTGGGGCATTAAGATGTGAACATGTAATTGGCATTTGGGATTTAATGGAAATGGGTGTATGGATTACTTGGCTATATATATGTATTTGTCTATCAGGTGGGTTTTGTAGCATAAATAGATATATCCTGCCCAAATTTTTGGGGCGTTACAATCCTTTTCCTACTTCTCTGTGTGATGTATTTTAGTTGTGTTTTCTCTCTGTTTCACTGTTCTTGTCAGTCCTTTGTGGTATGTGCCATTGAGGACAATGTCATTTAAGTTGGGGGAAAAGGGTTTGGTTTATGTTTCTTTTGTTTTATTTTCGGTTGTGTTTTTATTTATTTTTTTATCCAAAAAAAAATGTATTTTTGTATTTATTTTGGGTCTTTGTGACAAGCAGACGTTAAAGAACTTGATAGAGAGTCGGTTAGAAAATAATCATGGTTCACATATGGTCGATTGCTAGTTTTTGGAATGTGTATTTTTTGTTTGTTTCTTTATGGCATTTGGACACTAATTTTAGTGAAGGCTAGTGAGGTGAGGACGCTGGAAATCCAAAAGTCAAAAGCCAGGCCTCTTCATGGTAAAAGTTCTCTATCCAAGAAGAGGAGGGCAAAGAGAGTATCTTGCTGTTTGGAAGGTAGAATTCCACGTGACCAAACAAAATCCAATTTCAAAAGAAATCAATTAATGGATTAAAACGGGGTAGAGTAAAACCCATGAATGTGGCTTTGAGACGTTCGTTTCTGTTCTACTGTTAAGCTACAAGGTTTGGGAGATCGTGGGAAAATGGATTAGGGATAAAGGAACGTGCCATTGTTGTCAAATCACTTGCAACATTCTTGTTTATTGTAGACACTGCTAAGGGTTACTTGTTAAAAAAAAAAATGGTATGCATAATTTTTTTTTTTGAATTGTATATTTGTGTTTTGTTTTTAATCTTTTTGCAGGTAAAATTATATAAGTACCTATGTGATGAAAAATCTAAACAAACCTTACTCCGGGAACAGCTGAGTAAAGCAAAATTAATTTTGTTTGAGACGTGTTACGGTAATGATGCAATTGAGAATTTTCATTGAAGTACTTTATCACAATAAGCCTTGGTATCTGACTCTAAAAGACCATTTTTTTTTTTTTGCAATTTGTGCTTTATGTTGCTTTATGTTTTATTTATTTATATATATATATATATATGTATTTTTTTTTGTTTCTTGTATTTTTATTTATACAAAAAAAAAAATTTTTGTTATTTTTCTTGTGTGTATCAAAATTTTATGTTTTCTTTTATAAAAAAAATATATAATTTTTTTTTTGGAACAATGATTGTATTGTGTCTTCCTCATTCTGTGCTAGAGATTATTAATTTAGTTGTATTTTTTTTACATTAGAATTATAATTTTGTCTTAGTCCGTTACACTAATTTTCATTATAATACTTATTTATTTCATACTCAGTCTTATCACTTGCATGTTACTACACAGATATTAGTTGACTGATTTGGGATCACAACCTTTGAAATCTTGATGTCTAATGCGGAGACTATAACCCGTGTGAGATTTTGAGCCTATCATTCTTTTTGGAGGGTTATTTCATATTTGTTCTTAATTTTCTTTGACAGCTCATTATGTTGTTATTAAATCTCATCATTCTTTCAATTGGTCAAAATCATTAAAATCATCATTTTATGCTATTTTGTCCTTGTAATATATGGATCATGCTATATTTTTAGAAATGATTTTAGGCTATCTTTCTTTGTTTGAGCCTTATTATTATTAAAAAAAAAATTCTTATTTCAATTACCACTTGTTAGCCTATTAAGCCTATACTGTTTTTCTTTTTTTTTTTCTTCCGATGTCTCAAGAATGAATTTCATCTGTTATATTTGGAGAAACTATCTTGTGAATGGAACAAGAAAATTGTAAAACATATATATATATATATATATGTGTGTGTGTGTGTGTGTGCGCCCGCGCGCGCGCACGTATTTACCTCTATAATTGAAAAAAAAAAATAGTATGGAAAGTGTTTAAAATTTGGTTGCAAATCACATGAAAGAAAGGAGTTAAAATGGCGGGTTAGTGAAGTAGTGCTCCATATATGTTGCATATGTTTAATTCATTTCTTGGACACTTGTTTTTCACCTTTACCCAATTCTGTAAATAAATCCCTTTGACCCAACATTACAACAAAAAATAAAGTCCTATTTGGTCTTGGGAGTAGCATGATTTTTCAAATGACAAATTAGCATAATTTCATTATTTTTGGCATTGACATCCTGAAACTATATACTTTTCTTTCTATACATCATTTTTCATTGCTAAATGTGAATTTTTTTTTTTGTCTTGTTAAACATAAGTCTTCTCTCACATACATACACTAGTGAGCTGAACCATTTCAAAGTGCTTCATTCTTCTGATGGAAATTTTGGGGTTGTGTTTTGTTTGAAGTTAAGGATATATCTGTGTGATTAAAAAAAAAAAAAAGCTCACACACATCGAGTTTAGAAATAAGTGTGATATTACTAATGATTGCTAATGTTTTGTATTTTGACTTTTCTAATGTAGGAAAATTACGATTTTTGAGATTTCCAACATTTGAATTGAAGAGATTCTTTGAGCTCAATTTAATAATAATAATAATAATAATTTGAATTTTGTGGGTATATTCACTGTAAACCCTCACGGGACTATAACTCGTCCATTAGGGGTAACCTAGGGGTTCAAAGGCTAGTTGCATAGGCTAAATGCAATCGTGTTCCCTATGAGAATGGCTTAGATAGATTTCATTTTATTTTCTTTTTAGTTTTACTTTGCTTGAGGACAAGCAAAGTGTAATTTGAGGGGTGTGATCGGTGCTGAAATGTTACACATTTAACCCACTAATATACATTTTATTAGTCCATTTATTTATATTTTTTTTTATAGTTTTGTGTGATTTTGTTTATTTATACATATTTTGAACGTTTGTACATAAATTTTTATAAATAATATATTTTAATATTATATTATAAAATTAAAAAAATAAAAAAATAATAATAACAAAAAATAAAATAAAATCTTTTGATGATTCACCCCACCGTTATCATCATATCCATCCAAAATTTTCATTACATACATAATAATAAAAGGAAAAGAAAAAGGAGAAAGAAAGTTGGTCTACCAACTTTCATTTAATTATTGTTTATTTTATATAGCGTTTTTCATTGGTAAATGTGAAATTTTTTTGTCTGGTTAAACATAAGTTTTCTCTCACATACATACACTAGTGAGCTGAATCATTTCAGAGTGTTTCATTTATTGAGAGTAAACTGGAGAGCTTTTGATGGAAATTTTTGGGTTGTGTTTTGTTTGAAGTTAAGGATATATTTGTGTGACTAAAAAAAAAAAAAAACCTCACACACATCGAGTTTAGAAATAAATGTGATATTACTAATGATTGTTAATGTTTTGTACTTTGGCTTTTCGAATGTAGGAAAATTACGATTTTTGAGACTTCTAGCATTTGGATTGAAGAGATTCTCTAAGCTTAATTTAATAATAATAATAATGATAATAATAATAATTTTGTGGGTATATTTACTGTAAACCCTCACGAGGCTATAACTCGTCCACTAGGGGTAACTTAGGGGTTCAAAGGCTAGTTGCATATGCTAAATGCAATCGTGTTCCCTATGAAAATGGCTTAGATAGATTTCATTTTATTTCCTTTTTAGTTTTACTTTACTCGAGGACTACCAAAGTGTAAGTTGAGGGGCGTGATCGATGCCTAAATGTTATACATTTAACCTGCTAATATACATTTTATTAGTCTATTTATTTGTATTATTTTATAATTTTGTGTGATTTTGTTTATTTATACATATTTTAAATGTTCGTACATAAATTTTTATAAATAATATATTTTAATATTATATTATAAAAAAATAATAATAATAATAATAAAAATATTTCGGTGATTCACCCCACCGTTATCATTATATCCATCCAACATCATCATCACATACATAATAATAAAAGGAAAAGAAAAAGGAGAAAGAAAGTTGGTCTACCAACTTTCATTTAATTATTGTTTATTTTATTATTTGCTCTTGTTTTGCAAGTCTATAACTTGAGGAGCTTGGGTGAGGCATGGACACACGGAGGGAGAGAGGACATCAAGAGAGTTGAGAAGAAAAATTAGTGAGAGAGTGTAGAGTGTTTCTCTTGTAGAGTGATAGTTCTGCAATTATGTGGAGCTAATTTCCTAATCTTAGGATTAAAATGAAACTTTAATCAAGTGATTGGGGTAGTTTGTATTTAGTTTTATAGAATTTTAATTGATTTGGGTACTGTTGTAAAACTTAGATTTTTATGCAAATATTATTTTATCAAATTATGTGTTCACTGGTCATGAATACATGTCTTAGGGGTGGGAACGGATCGGTTGCGGCCACGGAACCTCTAATCTGCCATCCGTCCACTAAATTGGGGGATTGAAAAAAATCAATTTGTATCCATCTGCCAATCCAGCGGATACGGATTGAGCGAATTGGCGGATGGATACGAATCGGTTTGGCTGTTTAAAAATTTACAAATTTTCAACATAATTTAATTGTGCACTTCCGAAAGTAGTGGTCCACTATCGACACAGAAAAATCACATCGTATGGATCAGGTCTACCTCTACCTAACTAACCAGTGTATTTAAATATGAGTATTTTTCTAAAAAAATTAGGGAGATTGACCAATAAGTCCTATATTTTGGACTTATAATTTATATCATCTCATATTTTTTCTGTGATTTATTTAGTCCTTTTGGATGTGTAATGACTCATTTGTCCGCTATATTGGAGTGTTATATTTAGAAAAAGTACACTAAAGAGTTTTTTAGTATTATATTATACCCGCTACGTTAGAGTGTCACATTAAGAAAAAAGTACATTAAAGAGATTTTAATTTTTTTTGAGTGTCACATCATATCCGCTACGTTGGAGTGTTACATGTCACGTTTGGAAAAATTACATTAATGAGTTTTTATATTTTTTTTAGAGTGTCACATCATACCCACCACGTTATCACGTTTGAAAAAAGTACATTAAAGAGTTTTAATTTTTTTTAGCGTTGTTATATTTGAGAAAAGTACACTAAGGAGTTTTTATTTTTTTATGAAGTGTTAGTTACATCATAGCCAGCACGTTGTCACATTTGAGAAAAGTACTCTAAGAAGTTTTTATTTTTTTGGGAATAAAAGTTTTGAAGTGTCACATCATACCCATCACGTTGTCACATTTAGGAAAAGTATACTAAGGAGTTTTTAATTTTTTTAAAGTGTCACATTAATACCTGCCACATTGAAGTATCACATCATACATGTCACATTAATAAAAGGGTATAGTTGTCATCAAAATACTACCAAAATCATAAATAGGACCACACAGAAAGAAGCTCTTTACTAATAGGACTTAACAGATCAATAGAAAAAACTTTGGACTAATTGGAGTATTTATTTGTGAAATGAGATTTATTGGTAAATATATTTAAAGTAAACATTTTTAAGTTTATATTTTAATGGGTAAATTACAATCACTTTCCTTGAAATTCTGACAATTATATTGGCTTTTTTTTTTTTTTGTTGAAATTACACCGACTTTCTTGCGACTAACAGCGTTAATGAGAGGGTTAGTTTAGTAATTTTAGTGTGAGAGATATTTTTGTTGATAACCATTATATATGCAATTATTATTTTAATTATACCTTATATGATATTTGGTTATAACTCATTTTTTTAGCAATGACTGAAAAATTTAGTTATAACATTTGTGGTAATCAACACCACAAATTTTATAACTTATGTACAGTACATATAAAATGGTGTATATTCTAGAATAAAATATTATTATGGCAAAAGTGATGATGAAAAAAATTAAAACATTATAATTATATAAATGTAAGATAAGTTTTTTAGTAGTTTTTAATCAATACTTGACATCATACTGTAGATTGCTTTTCATGCTCCTTTCGGATATGATTAGCCCTACAGTTCAGACTCCCGTGATTCTAAATCTGTTTTCACAGGTGCAATGTGAAATAAATAAATACAAATGAGTCTAAATCCGGAAAATCTTTTGAAAAATCGATTTGAATAAAAAATGCCAAAAATGAACTACATTGCCAGATTACAGAGTCACCACCTAAATATTTTTGAAAAATTTAGGAAACCTGAGACTCGTGCCAAAGGCCACTTATCCATTATCACCAAAGTGCCTTGGTTTAGGAACTTAGATATGAGAGGGAAATGTCAAGAATTGAGCACCCCACTCACCGGATCAAAGATTGGTCTCTACTAATCATGATGTGATTCTTATATATAGTATATGCTTTTGTTCCGATTATTAGGCTATCTTTACTATATGATGCACACAAGTATAGACTAATTCATAAAAGTTGGAATGCATGGATTTTATGTTTGTTTTGAATAAGTGTTTTGTATACATGTCACTTGAAAAAGCGAGCTTGTATTTACACTAATCAAATTATTCCAACTTAAGTAAAAAAAGCCTTCATCCATAGGCATTCAAGAAATATATCACTTAAGCACTTAGCCTTGTGGAAAACATGCTCAATATGGCAACAGAAATATACATGCAATATGCTAAAGCGAAAACGCTTACCCCAAGTAGCCGAGGCGAGCCAAAAGAGAGGAAATAGTTAAAAAAAACTGCATGATCCTAATAGTGCAAATAACTGATGAAACACATGCAAAAATGCAACTAATAGGTTCAGTTCATTTAACATGGCATATGAATCAATTTGACAGTATGCGGTGAGACACATATTCACATAATTAATGTACGACCATAAAGTTAGAATGATGTACCGAACCTAATGCATGCAAACCATATGGATGCAAGTCATGGAAAATGCTAAATGAATCATGATGCTACATGCAATCCATCATAAGCAAGTAAATAAAAGGGAGAAAGAAATGGGAGTTGGAAGATATACACAATATTACAATTTCGCCCTCGCACAGGAGGGTCCGAATAAATGTCCTAGCTAATTACCAAAATAACTAACTATTACATTACCAAAGAAATGAATTAACTAGACTAGCTAATTATTACAAATTAGGATTAAACTAACTAATTAATTACAACACGAATTAACTAAACTATTACAAGTTCAAAGGAATATTAACTAAGAGCTATGTAAACTAATTTAAATCAAGCGGGGGTTAAGGAACCACACGTGCCAATGAGAACATCCTCTCAGAAACGCCTCTGTTTTGCAGGAAAATGACATTGCCTGGCTAAAAAGAGGTGGCCGGCCGGCCAGTGAAAGTGGTCGGCCGGATTCCAAGGATGGCCGGCCGGCCACTAATTTTGATACTGGCTTACCACAACAGAAAAGAAACATAGCAGAAACAGAGTGTTTCCACGGGATGTTTATCCTATTTGCTTGTCCCTATCATGAAACAGATCAAGAGAGGGGTAGAATCGGTTCACAAATCATCAATGGTCGTAAAGTTATTTGCGACAACCCTCACTACTGTTTACTAATAACACCACTGATTACTGCTAAACTGAGACTGATCATGATAAGTAATTGAATTGACTAAAAATCTGAACTGATTGATTGAGTGTGTTAGTTAAATTCACTTCTATTTGTTTGACTGTTAAATGATCTGTTCGTGTTTTATGTTTTAAACTGCAAATTGAAGGCCTTATCGGCGGCCGAATCTGAAATTGATTAATGTTTTATGCTAAGTGGAATTTATGTGATTTTATGGTATATTTAATTGAAATTTGATTTGGTATGATTAAATTAGATTAAATAAGGTTAATTTACAAGAGTTGGACTTATTCACCAAATTGCCATGATAGTGGGCCACTTATCAATTCATATTTGAAGCCTTTTACATATTGATGCATCATTTGTTCTCCATTCTCTGAGACCAAAAAAGTGTGAGAGAACTAGAGTGTTGGAGACTTTGAGTTCAACTAGAAACATTGCTTGAATTTAGGAGAATTGAAGAGAGAATTGCCAAATTGAACTTCTAGACTTGGAATTGGAGACCCAAGGTAGGACATTTACCTTCTTGTTTGTGAATTTAAGTTAATTCATGCATGGCTCATGGTAATTTAGTAATCTAAGTCTAGAATTGGTTTACAATGTTGAAT
The DNA here is from genome assembly GCF_004153795.1 of Camellia sinensis. Taxonomy (NCBI): domain Eukaryota; kingdom Viridiplantae; phylum Streptophyta; class Magnoliopsida; order Ericales; family Theaceae; genus Camellia; species Camellia sinensis. Next base: position 596,435 of record NW_021025912.1, on the reverse strand, counting down.
TGAGAGCTAGATCATGTATACATGCTCTTATATTGAGGTTTTGAAGTTGTTTTCATGGAATTTGTTACATGCATGTCCATATCTTGATTTTAGATCATGAAATCATCTTGTTCTTGAGGAAATTGACTCTTTTGATCAAGTATTTAAAGCTTTAAAGATGTTTAAATTCTTGCATGTTATGTTTGATCATGTTCTTGAAGTTTTGCTTGAAAATGGGTTTAATTGACTCACCATTGGGCTTTGATTTTACAAATTGATCTTCAAAACATGTTATATTATGAGTTTAAAGTGTTTTTCCAGAAAATGGGCCCAAGAGGTTGAGTTTTTATGCTTTAAAGTTGAGTTTTGAGCTTGAGGTTCAAATATGGAATTTCCATATTTTGGACCCACGCTCGAGCGTACACTTTGAATACATGACGTCCGCTCGAGCGAGAAAAGTGGCGCTCGAGCGTGAAATTCGTGTATCCAATACTTTGCATGTGTTTACAGTCTGCTCGAGTGAGAGAGTTCACACTCGAGCGGGGACTTGTGTTTCACGCTCGAGCGTGGATCGAGCGCCCGTCGAGCGTGATTTTTGTGCATCCAGTACTTTTACTGTAGCTTACAGTCCGCTCGAGCGACGGAAGTCACACTCGAGCGGAGCTCATTTGTCTGCATGTCCGCTCGAGCATAGAAAGCCACGCTCGAGCGAGACCCCTATTTTTTGAAAATTCTGAAAAGTATTTTAAAGTGCATCTTTGCATCCTCATTCCGTCCTAGGCATTCCTAGGCCTAGTTTCAGGCATCTTAATGAGGATATTGATGTAGAACCACACCGAGGCAAATTAGGGATTAAGTTATTATTTCCCAACTGTGTAGCTTAGTGTGTGTTCGTTTTGTAACTATGTAGGGTTGGCATTCGAGAACGCGTACTAGCTTATCTGTAGCCCAGAACTCTGTGAGTAACAATGTTGCAAAGATATGTTCAATTGAGATTATTTTCTGAACAAATGACTGTACTGCTTTATGAAATGACACTGTTTACTGAATGAATGTTTGTCCTATTTGTGAACTGTATTCGTGGCATCCATAGCAATATACTGTTACTGAACTATTACTACCACTGTTACAGAGATCTCTGTCAATTCCCATGTTTGGAACCACTACTGTTTACTGATATGATGGCCATCATTGACTGTTCAGTTTGTTAAGACCTACTGTACTGTTTTGCTATTAGGTGTATCATATATGACTATTATAGTTTCTGAATTACTGTATGGCATGAATTATGAGCCACAAACTGAATGACTGATATACTGATAAATGATTGTTTTCAATACTGAAAAGACATTCATTCTTAACCTCTTTACGCATATGTTATTCACTGGGTCCTAGGCCTAGTTTAAGGCATCTTAATGAGGATATTGATGTAGAACCACACCGAGGCAAATTAGGGATTAAGTTATTATTTCCCAACTGTGTAGCTTAGTGTGTGTTCGTTCTGTAACTGTGTAGGGTTGGCATTCGAGAACGCCCAGAACTCTGTGAGTAACAATGTTGCAAAGATATGTTTAATTGAGATTATTTTCTGAACAAATGACTGTACTGCTTTATGAAATGACACTGTTTACTGAATGAATGTTTGTCCTATTTGTGAACTGTATTCGTGGCATCCATAACAATATACTGTTACTGAACTGTTACTGCTACTGTTACAGAGATCTCTGTCAGTTCCCATGTTTGGAACCACTACTGTTTACTGATATGATGGCCATCATTGACTGTTCAGTCTGTTAAGACCTACTGTACTGTTTTGTTATTAGGTGTACCACATATGACTATTATAGTTTCTGAATTACTGTATGGCATGAATTATGAGCCACAAACTGAATGACTGATATATTGATAAATGACTGTTTTCAATACTAAAAGGACATTCATTCTTAACCTCTTTACGCATATGTTATTCACTGGGCTTTAGCTTACTGTTTATATATATATGTAGGTGTCCAGGCACCGGATCGCAGCTAGGGGCGTGGGGTTTAAACTCCTTTTTTGTCAAGCCAACCAACGTGCCTCACTGCGAGGTTCCAAGTCCTTCAAGCTAGGGCTTTTTGGGGCGTTCTAGTTTTCCCCCTTTTGTATATGGTTTTGTAACACTGTATAGACTGATTGATATGTGTACCTGTACTGTACTGTTATGGTAGGGATTTGGTCCCTAACCCGAATGTTTGTATATGTATGTATAGTACTGTTTGTTTTGAATGTGAATATGTTTTTTTAAAAAAAAAAAAGTTTTTTTGCATACAGACTGTCACAGCTCATTGGACATCTCTTAATTACTGTTTTGGTTTCCGCCAGCCCCTATACTCTGTATTACTGTCTTACTATTCAGCAGGCCTTCGGTAATCTTGGATTACTGGCCGGTTACGGTGCTAAACCCATAGGGGCGGGTTTGGGCTGTGACATTATTGCATGATGATCCGTGACTCGATTGGACAAAGGCTCGATAAGTGAAAATAAAAGACCGACAAAACCTCCTCCCTATCATGGAATTGAACAAGGGAAGTGGTTGACATTGATTCTTGAACCATTATCATCACTAAAAGGTATGAAATGACTCAAGACTCAATGGGTTCAATTAACGTCCGATTGAACCCAACTTGATTTTATTATCTTGTACCATTTTAGTCCAATTTTATTACCTCTTTTACTTACCTTTCCATTCATTAGTCATTTTAGTCCAAGAATGAGAATTAAGTCCACTAAATGAAGAGAAGTGTCAAACAAGAAGCTGTTTTGGACATGAGAGAGATGTAATGCCTTGGTAATAAATCTCTGAAGAGATTAAACCATTAAGCATAGAAGGGTTTCTTTCTCAAGCTTAAAGAACACTCATTTGAAACAACTCTCAAAGAAATAAAAAGCCAAGAAAGGAGGGAGAGTGCAGATACGGTTATAGGTGAACATAAGTATGAAAAGCATAAAATGAATGTTATCAACTCAAATAGGTTGGTGTCTAAGGCTTAAACTACCAAACCTATGAGGACCACTACACTATAAGCATGCTATACAAAGCATAAATGAAATAAACAACCTAAAATAATCCTAAAATAGCTAAAAATAGTGCTGAAAATAACATGGAAAAGCTTGAAAAAGTTAGCTAAAACAATGTAGAAATTGAGCTAGTAAACAAGCATAAGGAGGGGTGGCTAACTCCTCCATTTTTGTGACCTTAAAACAACATTTTTAGCCTCTGAAAACCTCTAAAAATCAGTGGTACAAAGTTGAGAAAAGATGGGAAACACAAGGGCAAAAGCTTGGGAAACAAGGTTTAAAGAAGGGTGATTCACCTCTCTACCTTTAATAACTTTAAGCCACGAGTTTCAGCCCATAAAAACAGTTGGAAAAGCAGTCCAAAAACAGTAAGAAAAGATAGGAAAGAAGTGGTGTAAAAGAGTTAGGAGTTATACCTCTTGAAGAGGAGTAACACTTTGAGTTTCAAACCAACAAATTCCCACCCTCAAGAGCTGAAATTCAAGCTCAATAGCCTCAGCAAAGAGCCCCTCAAAATTTGGTTTGGGAAGTCTAGGTAAGGTGTATATAGGTTGCAAGGTAGAGAAAGAGAAATATTTTTCAAGAATTTTGCTTCACAAAATTTTTCTAACCTAATTTCAAGAGGGGTGGTCAAGTATATATAGAAAAATATGTTACTATATCGGAAATATCAATGTAGAGACAACTGGTGCAGTGTATGCACCTGTGGGGACAACTGGCAGCAAAATATCTGTTCTATCAAAACAACTAGCCGGCAGGCCACTAGGGCGACGGTCGGCCACTCATTTCTGGCCAGCCGGCTACTAGTTGGCTTGCAGGCCTCTGAGTGGTTAGGCTTGGAAAAATGTTGTTTTGGTCCAAAAGTGGTGCAAGATTTGTAAGCTTCTGAGACTCAAAACTAAGGCTTCTTGTTGAAGAAATCGAGCATTTGCACAGCGTATAAATTCATCATTGAATGAGTAATTTGAGGCGCCCAAGTCTTATGGGGGGTCAAAAATGGGGTGTCTACACATACAGTTCAATTGTTTTCTAAAAAATAAAATAAAATTGATGAGTCTCACTATCTAAACTAATAAAAAAATAAATTGGGACACTACATGTATTTATTTGAATAGTGTTAAATACTATTTCTAAATAATCACATGGTTTGACTATAATAATATATATAATTTATTGCTTTATATACATACAAGTTCATATATTTCTCATTTGGTTTCAATAATTTATACTAATTTGTTGACCTAAAAAATAATTAATTGATTTCTTTTATTATTAATTTACAGATAATCACTTTGAATGTTATACAACTAAACTGAAATCTCCCTATGTGCTAATCTAATAATTAATAACTAACTTTTGTCAGAAAAAACATAAAAAAAAAAAGAAAAAAAAGAAAAAAATTGTTAGTCAAACTAATGATCAACTTACAGATTGAGAAAATCTGCAGATCAAAAGTAAACCTCAAGTGAGGTCAATGTAATTTCAAAAAGAAGAGGGGAGCACAGTATAATTGTGGGAAATCTGAAGAATAGAAAAATGCAATTTCTACCTAATTATATATTTAAATGGATTAAGTGTGACTTCTACCTCCCTCAGATCATTGCATTCTTAAATATTATCAAAGTTTTTGTAGTCTGTCTATAAAGACACTCCACTAGTTCTTACTAAATGACAATAGTTTACGTCTCTTTGTATATGTTGGTGTTGTTGATATTGTGTAATTAAATAAACAAATAGATTCATAATTAGAAATAAAAATTTTAGAATCAAAAACCATGTTGGAAATTACAAAAACAGAAATATATAATAAAATAAAATAAAATAGCAAAAAGAAAGCAAACCGAAACCTGCACTAGACAACTTTCTTAAAACAGATTCATTGCCTCATCGGTTGGGTGCTGGAGGTTGTTCGACGTCTATCTCCCAAGACACGATGTTGGACCTGCTACAGCTAAGCACCTACGATGTAGCTTCGGCGAACAGAATGCAAGCAGCACTCTCTCACACTAGAAAGAATATAAAACTAGAGAAAACTAGAGAGCAAGAACAACAAGAATTTCTGGAGGTGGGAAATTGAAGGAGAGGGGCCTCCTTTTATACACATGGAGAGAGAGAAGAAGAGCTCTCCTGTAACAAATGCATGATTTAATTTCTACAAAACTGCTAAGAAATAAATTTGCAAAACTGATGGATTGAATCCATCATGAATATAGAAGAGTTACAAGGTTTTATGCACATGTGTATTGTGTATAATCTTGCAGCCACAAAACTGGTTTGGCCCAAAATGATTAAGATGGGTGGGTCAAGAATTCAGCCCAACCCCTACACTTAATCCAGTCCCCTAAGCCTTAAGCCCAAGTCCTACGATCTATGATCCACGGATCCGGCCAGGCCCAGTTCGGGTGGGCGGGGAGTGCGCACGCGCATGTGGTAATTTTTGCATAACCAACTTGGTCCATAGTCTTGGCCCAAGTCTGTCTTTGAAGTATTCATAACTACCTTCCTTTGTAAAATTTGGATGCCCCAAAGGGCTCACACCCTTAGGCAAAAAATGGGATTTAAATACCCATTAATGTTTTCTTCTATAATCAATGTGAGATAAAAGGTTACATACATTTCCCAACACCCTTTTCATGAGGCCAACTTAAAGAGTCAATTTCTCATTCAAATCTTAATGGTTTTTGGTCATTCTTCTTGTGGTGTAAAGATCTCATTACAAAGAATCTAAGCCCACCTTAATACACCTTAATAAAGGATTGACACCCACTTTAATATTGCATTAAAGTCACCAAAAATTATTATTTTCCAACAATCGTCCATATGAATAAAAATTGACCGAATAACAACAAACGAACAATGTTTAACAAGAAGGACTCTGAGAAAGAGTGCAACAGAATAACCCCTACATTGGAAAATGTAGCTTTTGGCTTTGAACCCCTTCTAGTGAAGTCTATCAAATTTATTGATTGCCCAATGAACACGAAGTCTTGAACTATTTAGCCATTTATGTAAACTAAAACAGCAGACCTCACACATGTATTATTCCAACCATCATTATGTTCTCACTGTTGTATTTGGTTTGGCCTTGGAACACTAGCCTGGTTCAGGGAGTGGTTTAAAGAATTCGGCCTTGTTAATTTTTATAGAAGCGACCCCACTTCACACTCACATAGGTGACTCTACTTGAGTATCCTGCTATACTCAGCTCAATAACTCAACAGACTAGAGTCATTAAAAGCTCAGCTTAACCTCTACACTTAGAGGTATCACTGATAAAAGGAATGGTTGGAGGTTTAACCTCCTCAGTGACATATCATTGTTACACGCAATTAGGTTGTCCCATTGAGCCTAGATCTTGGGATCTCCAGTCAACTAGGTTGGTTTTTCATTCCGGTAACACCTTACACTAGAGGCCTTAAACCTATTCTTTCTGATGACTTCTCTACTAACAATCGATTTAACCCTTTGGTTAGCAGATCGACAATATTGTCCTTAGACTTCACACAGTCTAAAGTGACAACTTCGTTAGAGAGTAGTTGTCGTATGGAATTATGTCTACGACGGATATGTCTAGACTTTTCATTGTACATATTACTCTGTGCTCGTCCAATAGCTAATTGGCTGTCACAATGAATACAGATGGCTGGCACAGGTTTCGACCAACATGGAATATCTTGAACAAAATGGCGAAGCCATTCTACCTCTTCTGTTGCTTTATTCAACGCTATAAACTCCTATTCCATCGTTAATCGTGAGATATGTTGAGTTCACCCATGTGGATAGAGGTAGCCACAATTATTGACATTGGTTGGCACAAATGTAGAGAAGCCACTGATTATTGACAATGGTGAGAAAGGAGCTTGGAAGACAAGCCGTCATAGAGAGGTGACAAGTCATATCTTCACATGGGAGATGTATGGTAGTTTTTTTCAACTTCCTCTATATATTGAGTTAACTTGCAAGAGGAATATACAAGAGAAAGGAAGAACACAAGTGATATACAAGAGAGTGTATATCTCGGTCAGAGTGAGAGAAAAAACTAGAGAGTGTAAGGCAGTAGAGAGTGTATGAGTTGAGTGAGAGTGTCTCCTTCTCTGTGTAATCTCTATTTGTTTTACTGTAAATCTTCGATTCTCTCCGTGGACGTAGGCATTAAGGCTGAATCACATAAATCTTCTGTCCATTATTGTGTGTTAAATTTCTGGTAGTTCAGGTGGGTTGGCCTTAGAACTCAACAATTGGTATCAAAGCTAAGGTTGAGCAAAATGAGGCAAAACAAATGCTCGAATACTCTATTTTTCTGAAACTGTCAAAAATCAAGTTGCTCAAAATTCATTTTTTGAGCTTATTGAAAGGAAGGCCTCAATGAGAGGAGTCCAAACTCAGAAAGAGCAGGCAAAATGGAGGTCGGGATGGCCCACACGAGCCAATCAAAGTTTTGCGCATAAAGTCAACCCTAAACTAGAGTGAGTTTTGTAGCCAATCCAAACTTTAAATATATATCTGGGGAAATGATATCACAAGGGTGAGTTTGGCTCAGTGGTTTAGGTTTGTGGTCTTCAGACTCTTTGGTCTGGTTGGTCTGGAGTTTAAGTCCCACAAACAACTTTTGAAGAGTTTTATTTTTATTTTTTGGTATAGCTGACGTTAGTGCCATCTCACTGCCAGGTCATCAGCCAGTCAATGCCACGTGTCCTAGCCACGTCAGCAAATCTACCATGTCAGTAGAAAGTTTTAGAAATTGCATATTGGCCCCTAGAAGTTTGGTAAATTGCAATATGATCCGTAAAGTTTTTAAAAACTATAATTTGGTTACTAAATTTTTGGAAATTTTCATTTTAGCCCCTGTAGTTTGTGAAATTACAATTTGGCCCTAGGTGTTTGGGAAATTTGCAATTTAGCCCCTGATTTTTGGTAATCTTTTTAGTTTGGCCCTTGAAGAGGAAGGAAGTGTATTCCTAGCCAAACACGTCGTTTCGGTCACAACCATAAAGTCAAAAAAGTCAAATTCTGAACAGGTTTGTTTTTAGGTGATCAAAATGGCAGGAAAATGTGCAAGTTTCATAATAAAACCTATCAATGGTAATAATGACTTTCCATATGGCAGCAAAGGATAAAAAAATATTTTAATGCAAGAGCGCTTGGTGAAAGTTATCAACAAGAAGTCCAATAAACCGGTTGACATGGGAGATGACAAGTGAGAGGAGTTGAAAGAACTGGCAAACAGCATAATCCAGTTATATCTCAGGAACAATAATCTCCAAGAAGTCGACAATGAGGAAGATCTGGCAGAGCTATAAGCCAAGTTAGAAATGAGGTACAAGTCAAAGTCCTTGAGAAATCGGTTATCTTTGAATAAGAAGTTGCACACGTTTCAAATGCCAGAAGGAGTGAACCTTATAAAACATCTAAACGAGTTCAACGGGCCCACAATGGAGTTGGATACAATTAGGGTGAAGGTCGAGGAAGAAGATAAGGCTATTATCTTGCTGGTCTCATTACCTCCATTATTTGAGCATCTTAGGGCTACTCTAATGTACATAAAAGATACTTTTGGACTGGATGAGGTGGTTGCTACACTTATTTCTCATGAGGCGATGAAGAAAAGGTAAAGCGGTAAACACCCAGAGGGGAATGCCATGGTTGCATCAGAAGATGATTGGGGCAAAGGCAGGTCTAATGAGAGACGTGGTAGATCTAATCAGTAGGGTGTTCACAATCAAGGCCAGGTTACAGAAAAAAGTGATATTATTGTGATAAGGAGGATCACCTAATCAAAGACTATGCAAAGTTCAAGGATGACAAGGCAAACAAGGAATAAGCAAGCTCATCAAATGTCGCAGTTGCAGTGAATGCTAAGGATGAGTATGCATTCACAGTTTCATTAAATATGACGAAACCTGATTGGATTTTAGATTCCGGAAGTACATACCATATATGCATAGACAAGAGACTTTTTTTCCACCTACCAAACGAAGAACAGAGGTATTGTTTGGGTGGCTAACAACACTGTGAGTAAGATTGTTGGCATGGGAACAGTACGGCTCCGAATGGAAGATAGAAAAATTTTCACATTGGATGGAGTCCGACACGCGCCAAGGCTGAAGAAGAATCTAATTTCCTTAAGTATGCTAGACTTGAAGGGTTATAACTTCTCATCTAGTAAAGGAAATCTCAAAGTTATCCATGGAGATACGGTGATGCTGCATGGATGACTAGAGGGAAATATGTATAGACTTGTTGAAGAGGTTGTAACAGAAAGAGCTACTATCACTTACAGGGCAAGAACTACATGACACGTGCCGAAAAGACATAAGGCTCAGTAGACATGGCAAACAAAGTGTACAAGAATGCATGGAGGCAGTTCGAAGGTGCACAAAACGGAGCCATTGCGACCAATCTTGAAGAAAGCTCAGAGCAAAGAGACCAAGACGGCAAAGCACGTCCTAAGGAAAAAAAGAGTTTATTTTGCTCCTGAATTAGAGACATATTGCAATCTCTCCAAGACTACATGGAAGAGAGGGATGCAATCACAAGGAGTTACAAAGTAAGCTTTGCATGACACCCCAGTGAGGGGGCACAGGGTACTCCAGGCAAGGGGTGCAGGCATTTAATTAGGGGGTGCTATTGTGGATCACCCTACATGATTAAAGGGGGTGATTTGTTGAGTTTACCCACATGGATAGAGGTAGCCACCATTGTTGACATTGGTTGGCACAAATGTAGAGAAGCCACCGATTATTGACAATGGTGAGAGAGGAGCCAGGGAGACAAGCCGTTATAGGGAGGTGGCAAGTCATATCTTCACATGGGAGAGGTATGGGCTGTTGTCTTCAACTTCCTTTATATATTGAGTTAACTTGCAAGAGGAATATACAAGAGAAAGGAAGAACACAAGTGATATACAAGAGAATGTATATCTCGGTCAGAGTGAGAGAAAAAACCAGAGAGTGTAAGGCAGTAGAGATTGTGTGAGTTGAGTGATAGTGTCTCCTCCTCTATGTAAATAATCTCTATTTGTTTTAGTTGAAATCTCTAGTTCTTTCCGTGGACGTAGGCATTGAGGCCTAACCAAGTAAGTCTTGTTTCCATTATTGTGTGTTAAATTTTTGGCAGTTCAGGTGGGTTGGCCTTAAAACCCAACAAGATATATGTTTGCTTGGAAGATTTCCAAGACACGGCTACCCCTCCAAGGGTGAACACATAACCACTAATAGAGTTCAAATCCCTAACATTAGATATCCAATTTGCATCGTTGTAGCCTTCTATTACTGTTGGATATCTAGTGTAATGCAACCCATAATCTCGGGTGAAACAGAGATACCTTAACACCCGAACGATACCCTGCTAGTGCGTGGCGTCAGGATTGCTCGTGTATCTTCTAAGCTTACTAACTGAGTAGGCTATATCCGGCCTTGTACAACTCATCAAATACATCAAACTCCTAATGACTCAAGAATATTCTAACTGAGAGACACTCTCACCATTATTCTTAGTCAAGTGTAGACCCAAGTCTACCGATGTCCTAGATACACTTGTATCTAATTTACCAAACTATTTAACCTCCTAGCAAACTATTTAATAGCAAAAATAACTAATGAATTAAAATGCTAGATGAGTTACAAAATAAACATATAACTCTAAAAATTAAATTAAAATCTAATAGTCAAGAGTTATGTATGTAATTATTACACAATAAATATGTAAATAATTATAGACAATTAACAATCACATAATTCTTGAACAATTAACATGTAAATAACTCATGTAAATAATTCTAGAAATTAAAACGCCATGAACATGCAAATTACATTAAAAATTAGAAAGAAACTAGCATGCAAATTACATTACAAATCTAGAAAATTTAAAACATGCGAATTATCCTAAAAATCTAGGATCTAAAAATATGAAGATGTATAGTATACTAAAAAAAATTGAGACACTCGTGAACATGCAAATCATGGTAGGGATGCTCATAAAATTATTCAACTACATGTAACAGTATTCTCCACTGAAATACATAAACATGCAATTCAAGCCTATAAGAATTCTGACAAACTCAATACTAATAGAATAAAATATATATAAATACATGGAATTTGAAATCATGAATTTCATAAACATGCATCAATGGGTTCTGAAAAGATGCTAAGATACACTTATTTCATTCCTTGAATTTCTAATCATGAATAGGAGGCATAGTGTGGAAAAATCTAAATCCCTTTCAATTCACCTCAATAGTGGATTGACACTTATTTTAATATTATATTAAAATTATCAAAAAATTATTCATTATGTTTATTTTTAGTTTTTTGAAAAAACTTGTCAAAAAATCTTATTTTCTTATTTTTTGTATTTTTTTTTTATTTTTACTGAATGTTTTTAACATTTTAAGAAATTTTTTTAAATTTTTAGATACACCTAACATAAATACAATTAAAAAGTATAATTTTCGTAAAATTATTTTTTAAAAATTTACTAAATACCAAAATATAAAAAAAAAATATGAAAATTCATATATATATATATATATATTATATTTTTGTGTATTTATTAATTTTTTAAATATATTTTCACAAATATTTTACTTTTTAGATACATCTAAATAAGGTGCATTTAAAAAAATTAAAAAAAAATGCTTAAAATTTTAAAAATATCCACTAAAAAAAAACATGAAAATCAAAAAATTTAATTTTTAAAAAATTGAATTTAGAAAATTGAAACTAAACGGACAGATTATTTTTTTCTCTTCTAGTCTCGAGGAAATATTACAGATTGACTTACAACAACAAGTCAACCAAGAAATGTATGCATATATGTGTTTGATTAGGGCTGGATCGATCTATGTCACAGCTAAACAATAGAAGAGACAGAAAGATAGAGAAAAAGAAAGAATGAACCAGGGAGAGGGAGAGGTGGAGAGTGCAGGAGGGAGAGTGGAACAGAAGCTCCATGAAGCGATAGTTGAAGGGAATACTAAATTAGAAGCATTCAAAGAAATACTGAATAAAGATCCAAAGATTCTTGATAGGATTAAGGTGGGTTGTTTCATTCACACTCCTCTGCACGTAGCAGCATACCACGGGCATTTAGAATTTGTCAAAGAAATTCTAAAGAAAAGTCCGGGACTTGTTGAAGTGCTGGATTCGCAACGGTGGTCTCCTCTTCACTTGGCGTCTGCTCGAGGCCACCTTGATATTGTACAAGCACTCGTATTGGAGAATCCGGATATGTGCACAGCTCTTGATGGAGATGCTAGAACCCCTCTACATCTTGCAGCCATGAAAGGTAACCTTGATGTAATGGACAAGTTGATGAATGTTAAGGATGTTGCTGGTAACACCATATTGCATCTAGCTGTCAGGAATAAAAAATGGCAGGTATGCCAATTATTAAGTTTGTTTTAGATTGGGTTCCAATGCATTTCTTTTTATTAATTTTTTACAAGTTACTTTTTAAAAAGAGTTTCACAGTTATTCCAATTCCTTTAGCCATTATTGAAGTTAATGATGGTGAATATATCATTGAAGCTGCTGTAGGGCAAAATAGTATTTCTACTATAATCAAATTTTGAATATCAAATTTTGAAGTTTACATAGTGCTAAATAGTATTGAGATTATTAGTAATAATTTTTTTGTGTTAATGTTACTTGGGTGTTTGGTTTAGTCAGGAATCCTTAATGGAAAAATAGTAAAATTGAACATATTCTGAACCTAAATATTATTATTATTATTATTTTTAAAATTTCAACATTCTTCCAAGAATGTGAGAACATCATTGTAGAGTGAGGAAATCAGATTCTTATTAAATTTGAGAATGTGAATAGATAATCATGAATCACTTTCTCATTCCAATATGTTTCAAACGTTGGAATCATGTCAATCCAAAATTACATTCTCAATCTCCCTTAAAATTACTTTAAAAGTAATCTTTTTTTTTTCTTTTCTTTTTTTTTTTAAAAGTTGGGAGCCACGACTACCTTGGCCCTAGTGTAGCTGATATAGGCTTTGTATGGAGCTCTGTTTTACATTCTTTCTTTCTTTCTTTCTTTTTTTTAATAGTGAAACACTCATTTACCCAAAAGAGTAATTCTATAAATTAATATATATATATATATCATTACTCTTACTGGGAAATTGCTAGCTAATTCCTTCCAATCTAATGTTGACAATGGAATATAAATACTGCAGGTTGTGAAATATTTGCTTGAGAAAATAGAAAAAGCAGAAAAGACAGAAAACAGAATAAATGTAGTAAATGCAATAAACAATTGTGGGTACACAGCATATGACATTATAATGGAAAGTAAAAATGACACGCAGGAATTCAAAGACATTATAGTCACCTTTCGAAAAGTGAAAGCAGTGAAAGCAAATCTTTCTAAAGGGGAATGGTTGTCAAAAAAACGAGACATATTAATGGTCGTGGCATCACTTATCGCGACAATGGCTTTCCAAGCTGCGATAAGTCCTCCAGGAGGTTTCTGGCAAGACAATACAGCTGCACATAGAGCAGGGGAAGCTATAATGGCTTATAACTATTGTTGGCTACATATTTTGTAAAAGCCAGTTACAGTTCGACACGTGGCAGAGTAAGGGTAATAAAGGAAGGTTATTCGAGCCTTTAATCCTGATCGTACACGTGGCAATAAATATTGGTCCTCACATGATCTGAGTAACACTAGATCAATAACGGGATGCAAGATGACGTGTCTTCAACGGTTACTCATATTCGAATTCAAGTACAAGAGAGAAGCTCAACTGCCAGTAATGGTGTAATGGAGCTACTTGTAAGGAAGCATGATCAGCGATCATGGAGGAGCAGTTCGACGGTTCGAAGTGCAGTTCGAAGGTCATCACTGACGAGTATAAATAGCAGGGCAACCCCCAGAAAAAGTGGACGGACTCAGATCATACAAATCAGTCATTTACTTCATATATTTTCTTTTCCAGTCTTTTACATTTCCAGTCTTTAAATACCTGTTCTTTAAATACCTGCACTTTAAATACCTGCACTGCACTTCGATTCATAGGAGTAGCTTCAAGTAGATTCAAGTAGATTGCTGCTATAAACCTCTCCGAGGCTGAGTTCGGACCATTGTAAGTGTTCATTTTTATGAAATACTTCAAATGTTCTTCATATCACTGTTATTTCTCTTAATTTCTCCTAAGTCAAGCCACCAGTAAAAGTCCTCTTCATTGAGGCTGAAAAGAACTAAAACACAATCGTCTGATAATTGGTTGGCAATCACAATTTATGTAAGGACTGATTGATCCTTGCTGGCACGCTCACATTCACAAAAATACCCTTCGAAAAGCCAAAAAGCCAACAACTATCCAAATACATATCCGTATTTCATTCGTGCTAACACAACAGGATTCATTTTATCTGTGAGTACAATCTTATTGCTCATAACTGGATGTCCGTTCAAGAAAAAGTTTTTCATGTGGCTTCTGGTCATGATCATGTGGGTGACAATTACATCAATTGCTTTTACTTATGCATTTTCGATCGTAGTTGTCACACCAAAAAAGGAAAGGGAACCGCTTACTCATACAATTATAGTTGGAGCCATAGTGTGGTGCTGTGTGATGGCGAGTCTCATGATAGTTCACACGATTCGCGTGATAAATTGGTGGTTGAAGACCAACAAAGGAATAGATGTTTGGCCAGAGATTAAACAGTTCTTCAAATCCAACACAAGTAAACAAGATAGAAATTCAAGGAGTACCTGTTAGGTGTTGGTCTGAGGTGGAGTTGTGAGCAGAGGTGATCTATTGAGGATGGCTGTTGCCTCTGCTGTTTGCTGTTGGTCTGTTTGGGCAGAGATCCGTTTGAGGGTGGCTGCTGCTGCTGCTGATGTTTGATGCTGGTCTGTTTGCTGCTGTTTGCTCGCGTTTGTCTGTTTGGGCAGAGATCTGTGGAGGGGAGAAAATTTTTGCTCTGTAATTTTCTTTTTTTCTGTTTCTGTTGTTTTTGGTTTTTTAAGCTATTATTTGGGTGTGGTTCGTTTCTGTGTTTGTGGTTGGTTACTCACCAACTATTGATGGTGTGCTAATATATGATTGGGCGAATTTATCGATGCCAACTTAGTTGGGATTTATTTGTTTTGTTATGATACTTTTTTCACTCATTCCTTTTCTTTAGTGATATAATATTCTCTTGGTTTATCAATAATGTTTCCTTCTTTTTTGATTATCACAAAATAAATAAATAAATAAATAAAATAATTTAAAAAAATGGTGATGTTCATCAAATTTAGCTAAGTGGACAAGGCCTACAACAATCAAGAACAGATAGAAATTCAGGTAATGGTGAAGTTCTTCAAATCCAACTCAAGTAGACAAGGCATGCAACAATGAGGAGTAGATATAAATTCATTTAATGGTAACCATTCCACCGTTTGAGCTTTATGTTTAATGCGTGGGTTTCTATTTTTAGAAATTTACAATGTGCACCCTTTAAAATAGTGTAAGAAATTTACAATGTGCACCCTTTAAAATAGTGTAAAAAGTTGTGATTTTTTATAATAAATGTTATGATTATTTGTAATGTGTGTTATGAATGAATAACGAATTTATGATGTGCATCCTAAAATTATGGATGATAATATTGTGATACTTTGTGATTTTTGTTATGACACTTTAGAATTTTGTTAAGACATTTTTTCAGTGACAAAAAGTTATAAAAACATATTATATGTACCATTTTGAGAGTGCACATTGTAGCATCCTCTTAAATCACTATCAAATACAAAGAGTTGAATATAGACCAAAGAAAGAAAGAAATAGAGCATAGGGCGATAAAAAAAATTAACTGAAAATTTAATTATGAGAGTTCTATCTTTTTAAATATTAAATTATGCAACAAATATGAGGATAGTGTATGAGATATTTTGGAATAACATGAAAGATGGGTGTTTTGGGAAGTGCCTTTTTTTTTTGTTTTGTTTTGTTTTGTTTTGTTTTTAGCAATCTTTTTTTTTAAATTTGTTAAAAGTTTTAAATTTCTAAATTCAGAACAATAAGACAAACCAGAAATTTATAATTTTTTTAAAAAAAATTCAAAAATAATTTAGAAAAGACAAAAATAAGTCAAAATAAATTATCTTTTTTGGCTTATTTTTGTTTTTAATGATTTTTTTTTACAAATTTTCAAAAGAAATATACTTTTTAGATTTGTCTAAAAAAGACAGACCAAAAAAGTAAAAACTTTTGACATAATTTTGAAAAGAAAAAACTAAAGACAAAAAGAATTCAAAAACAGAGGTGGTTTTTTTTTTTTTTTTTTCACTGCCAAAATGGTATTTAGGCCAAGTTTGGGAAGACTAAATAAGTGTATTTTTTACTTTTATTGTATTATGTGTAGAAAAAATAGAGAGGAGATGTTGATTGATGTGACCCAAAAAAGATAAAAAGATAAAATAAGTGCACTTATTTTGTTTAGCCAAACTTGGCCTTAGAATAACATTAAAAATGTCCATAAAATTATTGGAATTAGAACCAGACATCACATTACATTTTCTAAAAAAAAAAATTATTTATGGGAATCACATTACACTTTATACCTAAAAAGATGGATATAAAATATTCACTCATCACATATAGATGACGTAAATAAATAAAAAATCATTAAAATAAAACCAAATATAAAATAAATTTTAAATAAAAAAAAAAAAGTGTCCCATGAAAGCATAATTCCATTGAGATACACCTTAGGAAAACTTGCTAATTATGGGTCATTTTGTGAAAGAAAACTTGCCCAATTAGGGGTTTTGAGGGAGGGATTGCAGTGGACGAGGGCTAGCCACCAGCGGTAGTGGCCGCCAGAATTGTAGAGGTGTAGAGAAGAGAGAGATGGTGAGTTTGGATAGGACACACTACAACAAAAGTTACTATTTACGGTTTTGCGTTTATGGCATGCATCAAATGCATGTCGTAATTAGTGTATTCTATGGCATTTATTTTTGGCAAGTCATTAATGCTTTGTAAAGAACGACATATATATTATGTATGTCGTTGATTTCTATATTAATGACATACAAAAATATGCTGTGAAAAACATATACTATCACGGTTTGCAAAAATATGCCATGAAATATTTATGCATTGTACGTTATAATGTATCATAACTTTATACGACATGCATTAATATGCTGTGAAAACTCCTACTATAAAAACTTTTTAAAAAAAATTATTTTCACTCTAAAAAAGTCATAATCTTATAAATAAATATTTTTTTTACCAAATTATATTTTAATTATAAATAATAATAAAAAAATTCTATATGTCCTTAGATATTTATAAATTTCTAGTAAATATGACAATTTACCCTTGTAGAAATTGTTGAAATCTATCTCACCAATTTTGCGATAATGTGTACGAGCACTTGGTCAAGAAAGAGATGGATACTAAATATACTTCTTGGTTCTTGCACGGGGAACAACTAAGTGCATCGTCCCATCAGGAAGATGTTGAAATTTCAGATACATATAAGATGTTCAGAGACGTGCATGTAAAAGATGATGATTTTGCAGGGTCTACAAGTGAAAGTAGAGAGAGAGAGAACTAACAAAATCATTTGAAGATGTTGAAACTCCTATATATCCAGGGTGTACAAAGTACACTAAATTCTCAGCAATTGTTGCTTTTATACAAGCATAAAGCTGCACATAATCATTCTGATGAAAGCTTTATACAAGCATGTTTGTCTTTGAGTGTAGGGTACCAATCCCCCCAAAAAAAGCTCTCATCTACTCCAATCTACTCCTCCTGACAACCTTCAAACTTCGGTGAGTGAAAATAGTGTTTTCAGAACATTTTTATCTACTCCTTGTGTCTTTAATTGTTGGAATTCTGTGGTAGCTATATGCTTAGTGAAGTGTTTTCATAGTTTTTTTTAGGTGAATGAAGTTGGTTATGTTACTGAAAACATTGAAGCTATGAAAATATCCAAATGTCCTGGTTCTTCAATTGCAAACCTTCCAACTGGTTTAGATATGGTAAGTTATACTCTTTTTAGAAGTCTCAATTGTTATGATATGGCAATTAGTTATACATTATTGGCATCTTTGAGAACCAATTAATGAGATTTTAGAGATTGTTTTGGGCCGTTATTAGTTATGCATTGATTGATTTGGACAATCTACTCCTTGTGTCTTTAATTGTTGGAATTCTGTGGTAGCTATATGCTTAGTGAAGTGTTTTCATAGTTTTTTTAGGTGAATGAAGTTGGTTATGTTACTGAAAACATTGAAGCTATGAAAATATCTAAATGTCCTGGTTCTTCAATTGCAAACCTTCCAACTGGTTTAGATATGGTAAGTTATACTCTTTTTAGAAGTCTCAATTGTTATGATATGGCAATTAGTTATACATTATTGGCATCTTTGAGAACCAATTAATGAGATTTTAGAGATTGTTTTGGGCCGTTATTAGTTATGCATTGATTGATTTGGACAAACTTTGTATTAATGGTGAGGAACAGAAATTTTAACCATTGCTTCCACTGCAAAAGTTAAGGTGAAAAAAGGTTGTAGATGTAACGCCCTCAAAAATAAACCCATCATAGCATACATACACGATAAGTAAAAGAGTTCTCATATTATAACCATCAGAGTATTCTTACAAAATGTATTACATGTTGACAACAAAAGTAAATGCTCTATAGGCTTACAACTTTCCAAGTCAACACTTGGTTACAAAGGAGAGTACTAACTCTACACAAAAGAAGCTCTTGGCTTGATATACATGTAATACAAAAATGTAATCACAAAAGATGTCCCAGCCACTAAGCCTCTCAAGCTACGTTCTTGGAGGTGGCATGCTACCTGTACCTAAAAATAATGTCCCATATAGGGTGAGCCAACGCCCAGTAGAGATATGCTAAACATAATATGAGCCATAACTAAAACATTAGCACTTGGTAAATGTTCAACTTAACAAAACTCAACTTATAAACATGGCTTAGAACCTGGCCAAATAATTGAAATGAGGCTACATCTCATGCCAACAATACTACAACTTGCCATTTTACGAAAATTGCGTCCGCGGGATTTGATACCCATGTATTTTCATTCTCTTATGGCCATTTTACGGATATTTCATCCGCGGGACTCGGCACCCATGTATCGATATATTCGGATTGCCATTTTACAAAAATTGCGTCCTCGGTATTCGGCACCCATGTATAATTACATTCAAATGGCCATTTTACGAAAATTTCATCCGCGGGATTCGGCACCCATGTATTCAAATACACAACTTGATTAGTTTCAATTCACTTAATCATCATGCAATGTCTACAACAATCAAGACTATCCTCCACCAATAGCCCAAAGCAGTTATTTCTAAACAGATAATAAATGCCTCAATAGATATATAATTGACATTTTCAAAAGTGAGCGATTTATAAATCCAACTCCACCGTTCTATCTCTTAATGATCAAATTTCATTATATCCAACTCAATTTCATAACAAATGTCATTAATTATACTAATGACCCAGATATACCCAAATATGGCATTTTTCCTTTTAAACTCAATATTGACCCAAATGTCCAAATATTACCAACAACATCAATAATATCCTTTTAAGACCCCAAATATATACACACACACACATATATATATATATATATATATGAGTCAAAAAGACAAAATCCTTCTTTTTCAATGTAATACATTACAGACCCTAATTTTCCAAACCAAACCATTTATACAAAAGCTCTACATTTAGGTTAAAGATCATAGAGATGAGTAGGAATCCCTACCTCAAGAGACGAAACCCAAAAGAAATGATGAAGAACTCAAAAATGCTCCAAATCCCAAGATTCTCGGATCAAAATGTAGCCCTCAATGATCAACACACTTTTTACAAAGGCCCAAGGGTAGAAAATCACTCCTACTAGATCAATCCTAAGAGAGAAGGAAGAAAGTAATGAGAGAAGCTCTCAAAAATGGCTTTTCGAAAAAGTAAGAGAGAGAGAGAGGAAGTTGAAAAGTGATCTAAAAAGACCCAGCTGATATCTGATGTACGTATGACCCGCTCGAGCGGAGAATAGGACGCTCGAGTGTCCAGCACAAAAATTGGACCCGCTCGAGCGCCAAGACACAGGAATAAAATACATCTGCTCGAGCGCAAAAACCAGTCCGCTCGAGCATAGATTCTCCTCTTCCCGTATTTTCACAGAAACTGAACACTCCGCTCGAGCGCAAAAAAGCCCGCTCGAGCGTGAAAAACACGTCTGCAAAAGTTTTGTAGAGGCATAGATACTGGAAGTGTGTAAATTCCGCTCGAGCGCAAAGGAACCCGCTCGAGCGGACCAACAACAAAAACAAACTACGCTCGAGCGCAAAAGGACCCGCTTGAGCGGACCACCAAAATTCTGGTCAACAAGGAATGAGTCCAAGGCTCAACCAACTTGTTCGAAACATGCCCAATACAACCTAAAACTCAAATACACGGAATTAAAGGATAACAACAAGATATACAACCATCAACTCCACGGAACCTAAGTCCAGAATACAACAATCAAAGGAAGAGAAACCGGGATCGCTATAACCTCCCCCCCTTAAAGAATTTCGTCCTCGAAATTAAGTACAAGTTTTTCAAAAGCATGTTTTCTCAATTACCAACATTATTACAATGTAAAATTCAACAACTTGACCCATTATCGGTTATCCTATCTCTATTCAAGAGGCAAACTTCTAACATAATCTCCAACATGCATTATCAACATGCATCACAAAATAAATTCAATGCCAAAATTATATTTGCATTTCTACAACAGAGTTAACATATGCAATGTTAAAATAAACTTCTATTACAAGGCAAGTTTCACAATATTCCCATAAACCAAAACATTCACAATGTTTTACAACTTAAGATATATTTAATGCTCTTAAAGTTCATTAATATTACAAAATCCCAATACATGGTTACAAACAAGTCCGGATATTTCTCACGGACATCCGCCTCACGTTCCCAAGTGGCTTCCTCCACTCCGTGATGTTTCCACAAAACCTTTACCAAGGGAATGGTCTTGCCTCGCAAGACTTGATCCCGCCTATCCAAGACCCGTACCGGTCTCTCCTCATACGAGGCATCCTCATCTACCTCTAAGTCGGTTCAATCCAACACGTGCGATGGATTCGGCTCGTACTTCCGAAGCATACTAACATGAAATACGTTATGCACTCCGGACAACTGCGGCGACAAAGCTAAACGGTAAGCAACCTCCCCAATCCTCTCAAGGATCTCAAAGGGACCGATAAATCAAGAGGACAACTTCCCACTCTTCCCAAACCTCATTAAACCCTGCCTAGGTGATATTTTCAAGAAAACATGATCAGCCGTCTCAAATTCCAAAGGCCTCCTCCTACGGTCAGCATAACTCTTTTGGCGACTCTGAGCTGTAACAAGCCTCTTACGGATAAGCTCAACTTTCTCCGTCGTTTCCCTCACCAACTCCGGGCCCAACAAAGGTGCATCACCCACCTCGGCCCAACAAACCGGAGACCTACACGGTCGGCCATACAAGGCCTCGAATGGCGCCATACCGATACTAGACTGAAAGCTGTTGTTGTAGGCAAATTCCACCAAAGGCAAGTGCCTCTCCCACGTCCCACTAAAGTTAAGGACACAACCCCGAAACATATCCTCAAGGATCTGAATAGTACGCTCGGACTGTCCGTCAGTCTGAGGATGGTAAGCTGTACTAAAGGTCAGTTTAGTGCGCAAGGCACTCTGCAAACTCTGCCACAATCTAGCAGTAAAACGAGGATCTCTATCAAAGACGATTGACACTGGGACTCCGTGCAACCTCACTATGTCCCGAATATACAGGTTGGCAAGATGATCTACCGAATCTCTCACTCGTATAGGAATAAAGTGCGCTGACTTAGTCAATCGGTCTACAACCATCTAAATAGCATCACTACCCCGCTGAGTCCTCAGAAGACCTACAACGAAGTCCATAGTAACATGCTCCCACTTCCACTCGGAAATAAGCAAGGGTTACAACAAACCGGCTGGCCTCTGATGCTCGGCCTTCACTTGCTGACAAGTAAGGCACTTAGACACGAAAACTTCCACATCCTTTTTCATACCCTGCCACCAAAACTGATGACCTAGATCACCATACATCTTGGTGCCTCTTGGATGTACCGCAAGGCGTGAATGGTGAAACTCTCGGAGCACTTCTTCTCGGTAAGACTCCGGCACAAACAGATGGTCACGGTATCTCACACTCAGGTCGGGATACACAGTCAAACCCTTCTCAGCCTTCTCACTGGAGATCTTCTCTTGGAGGGATTCTATCTCAAGGTCATCTCTCTGTGCCTCTAACACTCGAGTCACAAGTGTAGGCTGTGCGACAACAGAAAACAAGGCCACAGCCTCAATGGATTCGCCCAGAAGCAAATCGAACTCGCCAAGTGCACCTAACATCTCCCACTTCCGGATGGCTATACAAGCAACATCACTAATGGATTTCCTACTAAGGGCATCGACCACAACATTGGCCTTTCTCGAGTGATAGTGCAACTCAAAGTCATAGTCCTCAATGAACTTCATCCACCTCCTCTGCCTCAAATTCAAGTCCCTCTGTGTAAACAGGTACTTCAAGCTCTTATGATCCAAGAACACCTCGAATTTCTCACCATACAAGTAGTGCCTCCAAATCTTCAAGGCAAAAATTACTGCTGCTAGTTCTAGGTCGTGAGTAGGGTAATTCCTCTCAAGAATCTTCAACTGACGTGAGCCGTAGGCTACCACTTTCCCCTCTTGCATCAAGACACAACCCAAACCCTCTCATGAGGCATTACAATAAACCGCATAACCCAAACCTCTCTCCGGAATAATCAAAACCGGAGCGGTGGTCAATCTAACTTTCAACTCTTAGAACGACTTTTCACAAGTCTCACTCCATACAAATTTGACTTCTTTCCGCGTCAATCTAGTCAACGGCAAAGCTAGTCTAGAGAAATCTTTCACAAACCAGCGATAATACCCAGCTAATCACAGAAAACTACGGATCTCAAAAACGCTCTTAGGCTGTGCCCAATCTTGCACTACCTCAATCTTGGATGTATCAATAGACACCCATTTCCTGAAAACCACATGGCTTAAGAACTTGACCTCTCCTAGCCAGAATTCACACTTCTCAAATTTGGCATACAGCCTATGGGCTCTAAGCAACTCGAGCACCACTCTCAAGTGTTTCTCGTGCTCCTCCTTCGAAGGCGAATAAATCAGACTGTCGTCCACGAAAACGACTACAAAACGTTCTAAGAATTCCCGGAATATCCGGTTCATCAAATCCGTAAACACTGCCGGTGCATTGGTAAGCCCGAAAGGCAACACCAGAAACTCATAGTGGTCATACCGCGTACGAAATGCCGTTTTCGGAATATCCTCCTCCCTGACCCTCAACTGATGGTAACCCGATCTTAAGTCTATCTTGGAGAAACAACGGGACCCTTTCAACTGGTCAAACAAGTCATCTATACAGGATATAAGGTACTTATTCTTAGCCATAGCCTGATTCAACTTCCGGTAGTCGATACAAAGTCTCAAGGCACCATTTTCATTTTAGCAAAGAGGGCCGGTGCTCTCCACGGTGAAACACTAGGGCAAACAAAACCCTTATCTAGCAACTCCTGGAGTTGAACCTTCAACTCACTCAACTCGGTTGGGGAAAAATGGTAAGGTGCCATAGAAATCGGCGCTGTGCTCGACACTAAATCAATAGAGAACTCTATCTCTCGATGTGGTGGTAAACTAACAAGATCCTCGAGAAAAACATTCGAATACTCGCAAACCACTCTCGGTAACTCAACCCCGGTCTCATCACACTCACTACTCATAAGGCTAGCGAGAAGACCACTAAGCTCACTCCGCCCTCGCGGATTATACACTGATGGCAACACACTACCAACCCGATCCCCCAAGAAATGGAAACACTCCCCGCTCACGGTACATGCTGTGACCCTCTGGCGGTAACAATCAATAACTGCCCGGTATGACGATAATCAGTCCATATCGAAAATAACATCAAAACCCGACATGGGCATAACTACAAAAGGAAATGGAAGTCGGCGGTCGGCGACCTCTATGTCACAACCTCTACATCCGTGTTTCAAAATCAATTCGCCCCCAACAGGCGATATAACACAAATAGGAGATGCAAACTGTGCTAACTCCAATCCCAAAACAGATGCGAATGCAGCAGATATAAAGGAATAAGATGCACCCGTATCAATCAACACATTGGCAATTGAGTTACAAAACAAAAAAGTACCTCTCACAATAGATGGAGCCAGTACAAGATCCTGCGCGGTAACAACATATACGCACCCTGTAGGCCCCTGATCAACCTGCTCACCTCTCGGAGCAAAGGACTGATGCACAGACTGAGACGATGAAGCCCCCTGATTGGCCCTCGAGGCCTGAACAGACTGTGCTGGCTGCGAACTCTACGTCTGTCTCAAACTAGACGCACCGGGTGTACCACCCAACTGTGGGCAGAATCTCTTCAGGTGTCCTGCCTGACCACATTGATAACAAGAGGACGATCGGCCTCTGCCCTGACTCTGGCCCTGAGGTCGAGGTGAAGATGAAGCTGCTCCCTGACCTCCTCCCCTCTGCGGGCAAGCTGGAGACTTGTGGCCCAGCTGACCACATTTGAAACAGGTAAAGTCCCCTGGCTACCTCTCCCAGAACTTGAACTCGGCATTGGAAAGGTGGATCTCGCTAAAGCACTCTGGGACTGTTGAGGGTTAGAACCCCTCTGCCTCCTACCATCTCCCTGGCCTTCCTGACTCCTCTTGGAGCTCCTCATCCTCTCCTCCTCCACTATCATAGACTCCATATGGGTCGCGGCATCCACAAGACGCCCATCCTTCCGGATCATGGATCCTCCAACCCTCATCTTGAGGCCATGCCTCAACTTCCTCTCGAACTCAATACAATGGCGTTCCTCCGACGCCACGAGCTCAGGTGCGAACCTGGACAAACTGGTAAAGGCGGCCTCAAACTCGGCCACTGACAAGCATAGCTGCTTAAGCTGACAAAACTGGTCCCTCAACTTTTCCCTGATAGCTGGGGCTAAGTACTTCTCCTGAAAAGCATCAACAAAAGCCTCCCAGGTGCCACAAATACAACCCCTCGTGAACTTCCACCATTGACCCGTATCCCTCTTAAGCTGGAAAGATGCCAAGGTCACCTTTAATACCCCGTCCTCGATGCCAACCATCTCAAATGTCTTGGTCATCTGCTCTAACCACTCATCAGCCTTGAGTGGCTCCTTTGGATCCCCAACAAACTCATCCGGATTAGACTGGAAGAACTCCATCTTTTGAAAGGAAGGCCCTGTATCAACAACTAGGGCCTGAACCTGGGCCTGAACTGGAACCTCAGCTCTGAGAATGCCCATAGATTCCCTCAAAGCATCGGCTATCCCACGGGCTAAGGAGCCCATAGCCTGCTGACCTGTTGGCTCGGCCACATTGGCTTGA
Source organism: Camellia sinensis (assembly GCF_004153795.1). Lineage (NCBI taxonomy): Eukaryota > Viridiplantae > Streptophyta > Magnoliopsida > Ericales > Theaceae > Camellia > Camellia sinensis. Next base: position 570,881 of record NW_021025912.1, on the reverse strand, counting down.
CCAACCCCTTCCTGCTGCGCCGGAATACCATCCGGTATAGACATTTCCTGCCTCCTAGGCTTGCCTCGCCTACCACCACGTTCTTGTCCTGACATCCTAATAAAGGTAACGAAAAACATTAGCACATTCATAAATGTGCCGAAGCTAAAACACTCGCGTCCTAATGCATGGACAACTGTAATTCACTCCACGTAAGCACATAATCACATAAGCACTTACGAATTTCATTTTCGGATAATGATAGTCCCGAGGCGTTACTAGAGTTCCGGTTAAAAACAACATTAATCAAGTGCTTTTCCAACAAGACTCACAGAAACCCAATGATCCAATCAACATCCTAGAAACAAGATCTCATACCCATATAATCACATAATCATGTTATCACATAAGCATATAACACTATATCTAAGTCTCTATCAAGCGAGACGAACCCATTATGGTACTAACCACTTCCCGCGTACCCAAAGTATTCGAACCTGGTACGCTCTAATACCAAGTTGTAACGCCCTCAAAAATAAACCCATCATAGCATACATGCACGATAAGTAAAAGAGTTCTCATATTATAACCATCAGAGTATTCTTACAAAATGTATTACATGTTGACAACAAAAGTAAATGCCCTATAGGCTTACAACTTTCCAAGTCAACACTTGGTTACAAAAGAAGAGTACTAACTCTACACAAAAGAAGCCCTTGGCTTGATATACATGTAATACAAAAATGAAATAACAAAAGATGTCCCAGCCACTAAGCCTCTCAAGCTATGTCCTTGGAGGTGGCATGCTACCTGTACCTGAAAATGATGTCCCATATAGGGTGAGCCAACGCCCAGTGGAGATGTGCTAAACATAATATGAGCCATAACTAAAACATTAGTACTTGATAAATGTTCAACTTAACAAAACTCAACTTATAAACATGGCTCAGAACCTGGCCAAATAACTAAAATGAGGCTACATCTCATGCCAACAATACTACAACTTGCCATTTTACGGAAATTGCGCCCGCGGGATTCGGCACCCATGTATTTTCATTCTCTTATGGCCATTTTATGAATATTTCATCTACAGAACTCAGCACCCATGTATCGATATATTCGGATTGCCATTTTACGGAAATTGCGTCCGCGGGATTCAGCACCCATGTATAATTACATTCAAATGACCATTTTATGAAAATTTCATCCGCGGGATTCGGCACCCATGTATTCAAATACACAACTTGATTAGTTTCAATTCACCTAATCATCATGCAATGTCTACAACAATCAAGACTATCCTCCACCGATAGCCCAAAGCAGTTATTTCTAAACAGATAATAAATGCCTCAACAGATATATAATTGACATTTTCAAAATTGAGCGATTTATAAATCCAACTCCATTGTTCTATTTCTTAATGATCAAATTTCACTATACCTAACTCAGTTTCATAACAAATGTCATTAATTACACTAATGACCCAAATATACCCAAATATGGCATTTTTCCTTTTAAACTCAATATTGACCCAAAGGTCCAAACATGGCATCTTTCCCTTTAAACTCAATGTTGACCCAAAGGTCCAAATATTACCAACAACATCATTAATCTCTTTTTAAGACCCCAAATATATATATATGAGTCAAAAAGACAAAACCCCTCTTTTTCAATAAAATACATTACAAACCCTAACTTCCCAAACCAAACTATTTATACAAAAGCTCTACATTTAGGTTAAAGATCATAGAGATGAGTAGGAATCCCTACCTCAAGAGACGAAACCCAAAAGAAATGATGAAGAACTCGAAAATGTTCCAAATCCCAAGATTCTCGGATCAAAATGTAGCCCTCAACGATCAACACACTTTTTACAAAGGCCCAAGGGTAGAAAATCACTCATACTAGATCAATCCTAAGAGAGAAGGAAGAAAGTAGTGAGAGAAGCTCTCAAAAATGGCTTTTCGGAAAAGTAAGAGAGAGAGAGGAAGTTGAAAAGTGATCTAAAAAGACCCAGCTGATATCTGATATACGTATGACCCGCTCGAGCGGAGAATAGGACGCTCGAGCGTCAAGCACAAAAATTGGACCCGCTCGAGCTCGAGAAGACCCGCTCGAGCGCCAAGACACAAGAATAAAATACATCCGCTCGAGCGTAAAAACCAATCCGCTCGAGCATAGATTCTCCTCTCCTAGTATTTTCATAGAAACTAAACACTCTGCTCGAACGCAAAAAGCCCACTCGAGCGCTACCCGCTCGAGCGTAAGGAAGCCCGCTCGAGCGTGAAAAACACGTCTGCAGAAGTTTTGCAAAGACACAGATATTGGAAGTGTGTAAATTCCGCTCGAGCGCAAAGGAACCCGCTTGAGCAGACCAACAACAAAAACAAACTACGCTCGAGCGCAAAAGGACCCGCTCGAACGGACCACCAAAATTCTAGGCAACAAGGAATGAGTCCAAGGCTCAACCAACCTGTTCGAAACACGCCCAATACATCCTAAAACTCAAACACACATAATTAAAGGATAACAACAAGATATACAACCACCAACTCCATGGAACCTAAGTCCGAAATACAACAATCAAAGGAAGAGAAACCGGGATCGTTATAGTAGAGCACTGAAAAACAGAGTACAAGGGCAAAACAGAGTACTGTTCTTTAGTTTTATGGTATCATTTGACCTTATTTTTCACTTGGGATTGGAAGTGGACTCATTTACCAAGCCTCAGTTTTACCACAACCCTTATGGTTCTTGGGTCTGAGCAATAGGGAGATCAGGGGTCTAGAAATTGTTGGGTCCTATCCCTAACAACTTTTGGATAAATTTATTTTTAGAATAAAAAGTACAAACCCAGCAAGACTTCAAATTTTTCTATGGATTAAATTTGATTGGAAAAAAAATTATAAGAAAAATAGCTGAGTACTTCAATTCTGGCACATTTTAATACAGTGTTGAAAATAAAAGTCATAATAACACTAAAATATAGTGTAACTATGAAGGCATGATGAATGCTGATGGAATGTCAACATTCATGAATATTAAACTTGGAGCATGATCAAGATTATCCTAAGGTTTTTGTGTGTGTGTGTGTGTGTGTGTGTGTGTGTGTGTGTGTGTGTGTGTGTGCGCGTCTAATTTGATGTTTTGTGCCATTGACCAACTCGAGTTGGGAAATTGTTGTTGCTTGGCTTATGCAATTATAAGATTACAATAATTACAGTAATACTGGATTCATGTAGATGAAATTTTCTTTTTTGACATTGATGACATATATAGGTGAGTTCTCCTTGAGGCTTTTTGACACTTTCATTTCCTTTGTTGAACTAATACTTGGTAAATGGGATGAATATTATGCAGTATGCTTATATACTCTTAATTTTTGTAGGATCAAAGTAATGGTGTGTCAAGCTTAGAGAATATCAAATGCAAGTTATTGCATTGGGAGGGGACAAGCTTGGTGGTTACAGAAGGCCAAATTGCATCAAGGGATCCCAAGTCAAATGTGCAACATGTGACCTTTGGACCTATATGTTGGAAAGTATGGGTGAATCGCATAACAGCCAACGTGCCGTTATTTAGTTCTACTCGTGACATGTGTGATCTTCAATATGCAATAAAAAGTACAATTGCATGACCCAGTCAATTCATTCTTTTGGACTAAATATTAAACTAATTGATTTATGATTTGTAGCTATGCTTTTTGGATTTTTAAAGTCGCCTGTTAGAGATTAGTGAATCTTATGATTTGGATACTTTTCTTAGTTTATATATTTGATGTTATTATAAGCTTGATATGATAGAAGTTGAGGATAAAAGTTAGTTTGTAGGTTGTTTGGTGTATAGATATTAGATTTTTTTTTGCTTACTTCATAGTTGATACTTCTATTTGGTTTGTTCACAAGTTACATTTTATAAGCTGTTGTCTGCATACTATTAGGCAATGTTATATTCTTGTATATATATTATATATTAAAAATAACCTTTTATGGCATATAAAATTATGCCATGAAAAGTGTAATGATTTATGACATGCAAAAAAATATTGTAAAAGATTATATACGGCATACAAAATATGTCATAAATATATTAAAAATGACCTTTTACGGCATACAAAATTATGTCGTGAAAAGTGATAATTTATGACATGAAAGAAAATGCTGTAAAATATTATATGCAGCATACAAAGTATGTCATAAATATATTAAAAATAACATTCTACAACATGCAAAATTATGCCATAGAAAGTATGATGATTTATGGCATGACGAAAATGTTGTAAAAAATTATATACGATATACAAAGTATGTCATTAATATTTAATTTATTACTTTTTACAACTTTACCTGTACGGCGTAAATGACGCTCAATTTTTCACGGCATGTCATATAACGGCATTTGTGTGCATGACGTGAAAGAGTTTTTACGGCATGCATTGCAAACCGTAAAAATTCAATTTTGTTGTAGTAAGAGGATGAGTTTGCATCTATGATTTGAAATTTGGGGCCAAAATATAATCTTTTAACTTTTTTTTTGTTTCAAATGTGATGGTGGGGTAAAATTGATAAGATTTCAAAAATTTTGGGAGTTAAATTAAAATTATTAAATGTCTAGGAGTGTCATTGAAAATCAAGACAAAGTATAGGAGTGAAAATAAAATTTTCTCTTTAAATGAAGCTTGGATTTTTGGAGTTTTTTCAAAATTGAAGCAAAGTGGTTTGTGGTGCTGTTACAGAGGGGATGCATTTCAGAGATTATATGGGATAGATTTGGATTTTGAAAAGCACTTTGAGTGTGGGGATGGAAGAGGCGGATTGGCTACGGTGAGTAACCCGATGAGGAGTTGAGGCAGGTGGTGTTGGTTAATGATGGTAATGTTTTGGTACAATTGTGTTTATGGTGGCTATTGTGAGTAGTTGCATGTGGTGAGTGGTGTGGGTTTAGTTGAATAATGTTACATACCCACATTTTTAATTCACAAATCTATTCTTAATAATGTGATAAAAGAGTAAGATTTTATATTATTAGATATATAATAAATTAAAAATTAATATATATAATATCATATCATTATAAATATAATTGTAAGATATTTTTACCAATTTTCAACATTTTCCCGTTGGTTTGGTCATAGAGATTGATGATACTGCGGGTTCATGATGGAAATGGGTCGGACTGATATATGCTTCCCAAACCGGTGTCAGAGTGACCAAGCCCATAGGAGAACCTGCACAAGAGTTCAACGGGGAACGGGGAGTCCTCCAGCGAATCCTCCGACGAGCCAGTTAGAAAGAGAGGTGGTATGTAGAGATAGATTAGAGATAGAAAGCTTAACCTTCTTCTTTTTTTCGACGTCTGCTTATATCCTCTGGTAATCATTTCGTTGTCCCTTCCGACCTGTCACCCTGGCCGAAAGTGTATGTTGTAGCTTACCTTGTTCATGGTGAAGTCATTCCGTTCCGACGGAGAGGTGTTATCGCAATAAATGCTGTAAGGGGCTTCATTAATGGCGATGTGCAGTGGTAATAACTTTGCAGATCTTTGTCTGCTTATGTGGCTTGCCCTTCTCTTGCCATGTGTCTTGATGTCGTTGGTTCTTATTACTACGTGGGGCTTCAGCAATGCTGGGCTTCAGCAATGCTGGGCTTTAGTATTTGAGTTACGTATTGGGCCCTAAATGGTGGGCTATAATCTTTATGGGCTTACCCATGTCAGTAGTCCCCCATTTCCACGTGCAGCTTTAGTCCAACGAAGGGAATAATGAAGAAAATGAGGGTTATGAGAGACCGGCAGGGTGAAGGCCGACCGAAAGGGGTGATCGACCATAAGGAGGGCTGACCGCGAAGGGTGGTTGAGTGAAGGGACCGATCGTGAGGAGGGCCGACCGCGAAGTGTGGCTGAGTGGAGGGACCGACCGTGAGGAGGGCCGACTGCGAAGGGTGGCTGAGTAGAGGGACCGACCCTGAGGAGGGCCGACCGCAAAGGGTGGCCGAGTGGAGGGACCGACCGTGAGGAGGGCCGATCGTGAAGGGTGGCCGAGTAGTGGGGCTGACCATGAGGAAGGCCGACCCGCAGGTGACCGAGTGTTGGGGCCGACCATGAAGGGTGGCCTAGTGGAGGGATCGACCATGAGGAGGGCCAATCACGAAGGGTGGTTGGTATGGCGCGGGGCTTGAGAAGCGGCGGGGCACGTATTGAAGTGAAGTGGAAAAGATAAGGAAGGGGAAAGGGGCAGTGGATCGTGGTCGTACACGTGACAGAATCTCGTAGTAGGGAAGGTTAGGCGTTAGGCAAGAAATGAAATGATAGGTCAATATAGGGTGTTGAAAAGGCAGTTTTGGCAGATTTTTGAAAATTTTCAAACTAGCGAAATTTAATTGTGACCCTTGGGATATAGGCAAATCTTGGGATTTTGGTATTATACGTTTTACCTATCTTTTTGCAAAAAATCAAAACATCCCAAAACTAAACTCATTCGTTGCCAGTGATACACCCCTACAACACTTTGTGAACTTTCTCGCACCAGTATCTGAAGCTATTCGCAGACACACGAGAGAGATGGCCCAAGAAGAAGCAACAACCACAAGGGTTGATCCATTGGGTGACGACGATGCGATAGATTTGGCGGAGCAGTATCGTACGGAGCGTAGGGAGGGGGAGGGAGCAAGTTAAGCTGTGCGGGCTCTCTCTAAGACAATAATCTCGGTTGCGAGACCCATTAGCCAGGTGGAGCCGGACCATTGGCACACCAAACCGGACAAATCCATACTGACAGATGAGGAGTTGGAGGGAATAAGGAAGAAGTATCAAATTCCCTCGGAGATAGGGCTAAGATTGCCCACAACCAAGGAAAGGGCATCATATGTGTAGCCGGGCGAATTTAGCTTGTATGAGGAGGCGTTGTGAGGGGGTTTGAGGCTACCTCTCCCCCAAGTACTGGTGGATGTGCTAAACAAGCTAGAAGAGGCGCCAGGGCAACTGATGCCGAACGCCTAGAAAATAGTGATGGCTTGCGCGAGTGCCTGGCCGTAGGCGACCAGAGGGACAGCACTGATGGTAGAGGAGTTCTTCTCCTGCTACAAGGCCTCCAGTTAGCAGGAGATCTGGGTGACGCTGTAAGTAGTGGCGGGGCGAGGTCTGGTGGCGGGTCTGCCATCGTCGGTGAAGGAGTGGAGACCAAGATGGTTCTTTGTAACGGCGAACGATAGGGCCGGGATGCGAACAACGTGGAAGGTCCCCACCAAATCAGTTGAGCCGAAGTTAGACGGGGCGGCTGAAGACCGAGTGAAGAGGGTGAGGGAATGGAGGGAAGAGAAGGGGGTGAGGTGGGACGAGCTGGTCCTGCCTTCAACGTTGTTTGCCCTGAACTTGGGGCCACAACCGTTGGGGAAGGACCTAGTAAGGGAGGAGCTAAAGGCGCAACAGAAGGCGGAGGAGGAGGAGGAAAGCAGATTGTTCACCCGAGCGAACAAGTATAAGGAGACACAACTGGGGCCTGCTCCAAAGCCGATCACGAGGGGGCGAATCCGACGGCGCCCGAAGCAGTTAGGGGAGAAGGATCTGGGCGGCTTTGAGTCACGACCGCCCCCAGTGGATCCTCTGAAGGAGAGGAATAAGAAGGAGATGGAGGCGTTGTTGAAAAAGAAGAAGAAGAGGGTGAAGGAGAGTGAGGAGGAGCTCGCTTTGAAGAGGAGGAAGGAGGTGACGGTGGACGAGGCCCCCGAAGTGGGGTTGGAGGAAGCGTCAAAAGAGATGATGAGTGGGGTGACTGTCCTTGAAAAACAAGTTGAAGATAAGGTGACTGGGTCGAAGAGAGGGCAGAGTAGCAGCCAGAGGGAGAGGCTGCCCCCCAAGGAGAGGGAGAGGGGGTCAAATTGAAATCTGCTATCTACCACACTCTAGCAGTTTCAAGGCGACTAGAGGAAGAAAGAGGCCCAGCCAGGACTGCTGCCGACCGGCTCTTGGGCATGGTAGAGGAGGCGGCAGTACGTTCGATGGCCAGTTTTACTGAGGTCGAATTGCTAAAGGGGTTGTTCTGTGCTCAGATGGAGACAACTGCCTTAGCAGGAGCCCTACTGAGAAAGACTGCACTGCCAAGGGTGAAGTGAGGCCACTGAAGGTAAAGTTAGAGGAGGCGAAGGCCCAACTTGAAAGTTTAAGGAGAGAAACTGCCGGATGGAAGAAAACTGCGCGGAGTGTGTACGCGAGGGGGCTGGAAGAGGCCCAGAAGGCCAAGAAGATAGAAGTGTTGGTGATGGTACATGGCTATTCAACCGATCGAGCCATGCTGAGCTGCTTGCGACCACGTTAGAGCTGGAGGCGGAACGCCGCAAGGTGGTGTCGCTCGAGTTCTAACTAGTTGGCGAGCAAAAGAAGTTGGAAGATGCCCAAAAAGCCTACACTGTCGCCAACGATCGGTTTGAAGAGGCCATGACCAGCAATGAAGATCTGCGCACTCAGTAGGTCAAAGAAAAAGAAGAAGCTGACCTGAAGATCGCTAAGTTGGAGCGGGACCTGGCAGACGAGCGTGCCAAGGCAGCAGTAGAGAAGGCGGGGCTGGAGAAGGAGTTGGAGGAAGAAAAGACCAAGTCAGCCTCTGAAAGGGCAGCATACCCCAACTTATGCGTCGCAGCAGTAGAGCAGTTCAAGGGGTCTGCTGACTTTCAGATGGCTATCGATGCCGCGATCTCCCGCAACTTGGCAAGAGAGGGGTCTGGGGGGGCTGGCCCGTCGGGAGCGACCGCTGGGAGCAGGAGTGAAGAAGAAGTGATCCAGAGCTTCCAACGGTCAGACTTCTACAAACATGAGATGGCCGAGTTCTGGGACAGCGGCTGGAAGATGTTCAAACGCAAACACTACAAGAATTTACACATTTTGCGACCACTTTTGCCGACCAAAAAAATTTTGGTCGCGAAAAAATGACATTTGCCGACCAAAATATTAATTAGTCGCGAATGATAATTATTTTTGGCGACCAAAATGAGTTGGTCGCAAAAGGTCACATTTTGGCGACCAAAAATGAGTTAGTCGCAGAAATTGGTATGCTTTTGGCGACCAACTTCAAATTTGGTCGCGGAAGGTTACATTTTGGCGACCAAAAAAATTTAGTCGCCAAATTAGTACTTTTAGCAACTAATATTTTAGTCGCCGTTGATTGAGATTTGGCGACTAAAAAAATTTGTCGGCGAAGATACCTTTTCTGCGACCAATCTGGTCATTTGGTCGCGAAAAGTTTGGGAGGGAAATTTGAAACATGGAGGGGGAAATGAAAATTTTTTGCGACAAATAAAAAATTTGGTCGCCATTTATAAAACGACGTCGTTTTGTTCCCACTCTCTCTAAAAAATTTGGTCGCCATTTCTAATCCCGTCTCTCCTCTGTCTCCAGCTCGCTCTCTATGTCTCTCTATATGTTGATCCGCCCTCTCCCTCTCTCTGCATTCTCTCTCTCAATCGGTGCCCACTCTCTCTAGCTCACCGAAGTCCCTCACCACCATTGCTCACGTCCGTCGCACATCGCCATCGCTCTCTATCTAATGGACTCCTCATTTCTGTGGGATCCTCACCCAATCTCACTCTCATCGCTGACCGCCACCGCCACCGCCGCTGCCACATCCTCACAGGTTCTCTCTCACTCTCGGTCTATCTGTCTCTCTCTCTCTGTTTCTTGCTCTCTCCCTCTCTAGCCTTTGCCCTCGGTTTCTCTCTCTCTATATATATAATTTGGGGGCTATGGAAGAAGAGAGGATTGAGGTCATAAAGCAAACCAGTGTTGTGATGGATGTAATGTGGATTTATTGATTCGCAATCAAAAGCGAAAGCAACAAGGAAAAACTAATTTCTACAGTTCAGGACCTGTGCAAGGAAAAACCAATTTGCACAAGAACGAAAATAAGGGTTTCTTTAATTCATCGATGGTCTTGTTCAGGATTTCGAGTTATGTTTGCTGGTGTTATTATTGAGCAAAACTTGTATAGTTATGAGGTTAGGGGACTTCTCATGCCTTTTATGTGAAACGAACCCTTTTTAAGGTTATTTTGAGGTTTTTCCGTACTAGTGTACTGAAATCCTTATTTTTTTACACTGGTTTATAATTTTTTGCAAGAAACCCTTATTTTCGTTCTTGTGCAAATTGGGAACTTATTAAACTATAGAGAATTTTACCTTTATAAATTAACTAGTTATTCAATTGCTTGCGAGGAACGGTGTTCTGGAAACTCATGCTGTTGTTGCTGAACTGTTTTTTGTGAACCAATCCTTGTTGATATGGATTGCCTGGTTGAACTGGCAGAATGGTGAAAAGGATCATCAGTGGCCCGCTATAAAGCCTTTTATATATTAAATATTTATACTAGTAAATAGTTATAGAACTTGCTTGGTGTGAACCAAAAAGTGAGGAAGTATTGTTTTTTTCCTAATTGTAAATTTGCCTTGACAAACTGCATCAGTCTTTGATTAATTATATCGGTTTTTAATCCTTTCAACCCTATAAAAGCGTTTTTATTGATGTTGTGCATAAAAATTATATAGAGGTGAAGTATGGGGAGAGTGGCAAGAGCTTTACATCTCTTATAGATCCTTTGTTTGTTGCTTAGTTGCACGAACTGGGAGCAGTGGGGGGCAGGGTGGGAGCGAGGGAAGTTGCTTTGCTCTTGACTAGTCCGTGGTAGTTTTTTTGGCTTCATAGTGATAGAACATGTGCTAATTTCAAGTTGCTTTGATCTTTGTCCATCAAATGTGATTTATTTGAGTTGAGCCCAAAATTTCTGCATATTTGTTTCTTCATCAGTCTCATCTAAGTATAGGTTCATGCGGCTATTGAGGGAATATCCATTGGGGTCAGCGTCACAGGTTCTAACCAAGAGTGGGGACCAAAGTGCTTTCATAGTAAAGTCGTAGTCAGTGTAGAGCCAACGTCTGAATTTTGTATCTTGCACTTCAGAAACATCTACTGGATAGGCTGCCTGAAAAAGGTACAGATGAAAAGATTAGCAGCTAATATGAATACTTTCTGATCCATACAACACACCTTAACTATATTTTTAAATCTACTATCAGCTATTCATTATGGGACTTGTGAGCTCTAGAAATGTTCAAATAAAAGCAGGGGATTTTGTTGGGCTCTCAAGATGTACCTTAATCTTCTTATCAGTTGATGGGTTCTATTTGTATACCATTTGCATTAAGATTTCATGACGGGAAGGCAGTGGTGTAAATGTATCTTATTATATTATGCTTACATATACACTGCAATAAACCCATTGATTATGCTAGATCTTGTGTAACATAGCAACTACATAATATCAAAAACTGAAAAGGGTGGTTGTTAGACTTGAAGTTGAAATATTACTTGGTATATCTATCTATACATAATGCTATAATGAGTTACTGAGCACTTACACTAGCCAAGAGGCATGTCAATGATTGCATTTGGTTTCTTCGCACTGAGTCCCCAACAAAGGCCAAAGTCTTACCTCTAACAAGCTCCAAAAACTGAACTTTGTTGAAGAGAGGTAACTCACATTCATCTGGTTTCCACCTCCATTTCATAAATTCTGTGTCTGGTTTCCCAAACTTCATGCAGTTTTGTAAATCATCAATCACACATTTAGTCTCATTTGTGTAGTAAGGTTCCTTGGGATATGGAACCCAGTTTCCATTAAATATGTGACACTTCTGATCCAACTTAACATTTGTTGAATCATTGGTTGGATTCTGGGGAGAATGCAAAGCCAGGGACAAATTGTTTTCCTGAAAGAGAGGGACTGAGCTATTGATCTTAATCTCTACTGACTGTGTAATGAAGGGTGAGTTGTTATATAGATAGAGAGGGATTGTGGTGAGAAGAATTAGGATTAGCATTGGTAGGATAGCCTTTTTGGAGCTGTTGAGAGCTGTGCTCTTCCCACTGGGAAGCTCCATGGTATTGATCTTCATCTGAGAATAGTATGAAGTAGAAGCTTTACATTTGGTCTATGTATAGGTTTACTAATGTCCGAGATGAGTTTATATGGTTGAAATTTGGAATGTATTTTATATGAAATGTCATCTAGGTTATGAAGTTAAGTGCTCTTGGAATTTTTTTCCAAGGCTGGTTTGGAGTGAAAGCAAACAATTGTCATCATGATATATTATTGAAGGCAAAGTTGGACATTATCTTCCTTTCCCACTGTTCATTAGAAATTTATTATAGTATGTTAATAGTTTTTTCAATGTAGAGAAACCCTTGCATGCTCTAGAAGATTAAATGTAATGTTGATACTTGATACCATTAAATGGATATTTCAATATTTGATCCATTCATTGACATTTAAATTAAAATATTCATATACTTGAGTGGTTTCATTATATGTACAACATGTATTACTGGTTGCAGTTCAATATCTATCATTTTTCTGTCAAATGAAGATGTTTCTCTAATTTTTCTAGAAGCAAGATTTGAAGTACTGGGATGCTTACTAATTCTAATTTTAGGTATATTGCATGTGATTTTATGTAAACCTCTATGATCACTGATCAGGTGAGATGTCCCCAGCATAAGGTATGAACATGTATGATGAAGAGCCCTAATTTCTTACTTATTAAACAACAAGGTTCTGTGAATGCAGTGAATTATGATGGAAGTGTGTACCTACTAATTATTAGTCAAGATTTTTGTGACCAGCTTTTTTGATGTGCAGTTATTACAGACATCAATCATTTTTGTGTCCACCTCATGGCTAGAATTGCCAATGTTTCCTATAATCTGAAGGTGTTTTTTTGGTGGTGTTATCTACATAGCATAACTTGGTGGCAAAGTAGTTGATCATTACGATGCCTTGGCCACCACTTTTTTTAAAGGTTACGACATGACTTTTCATGTTAATATAATCATGATTTGTCCAATGAAGCTATAGCATTACCAAATTGGCATCAATTTAACACTATGGTTACCATTTGAATATGAAGCGTCTACACCTACCAATTTAACACTATGGTATAAGTTTATTGAGGCGATTAATAATTTTTTTAAACTTAGCTTGACTTGTTCATATGAAGAGCTAATATTGAACGAGTTTTCCTATGGTCATAAGCAGAAATGTTGATTTGGTCATAAGCAGAAAGATAATTAAGGGTGGGACTCATGTTGATTATGTTACCAACCAGATTACAAACTATGTAATGAGTATTGTTAATAAAAAGAATAAGAATGCTAATCTCAAAGCCCACGCAGTGAAGAACCATCTATGGGTTTTTGTCAATGCTCTTATTGGCAACCCAGCTTTTGATTCTCAAACCAAAGGGACTTTGACAATTCGGAGTATGAATCTTGGAAGGAATAAGAATGCTAATCCCTGTCCAATCTTACTTCCATTACTGTCTAATGGAACTGAAAGTGAGGTTTATAATAACTGGTATTTTTAAAAAAGAAAAGCTGTTTACTCCTTTTGTGAGCGTAATTTTGATGCTTTTGTGGTCAATTCTCCTGCAGTGACCAAGTCTGGAATAGTGGAAAGTCTCTTGTCATGGGTAGATTTTAAGCAGAGCAAGGATCTTAAGAAAACTGATGGGACAAAGAGGCAGAGGATAACTGGGATTACCAAACTAGAAGATGCTAATGATGCCGGAGGGAAGAGCTCTGATAAATGTACCTTGATTTTGACAGAAGGTGTTTCAGCGAAGGCACTTGCGGTAAGTTGTCTAGCTATTTAAGTAGTTTCAGTTGAGTTTGTTTTTTTTTTAGAGTTTTTAACTGATTTGAGTATATACAGATGGCACGAAAGGATATATGAATTTTGGATTAGACTGTTATAGGTTGTGCATCAAGGCTAGCTATTTTAACATAATCCTTTTAAGGCTAGCTACATTTTAAAAGCTTTGGGAGGTTTCTTTAAATAGTTTGTATGTATAAATTAGTAAAATAAAGTATGTAGATAAAAAAAATGATTAGACAAAATAAAGATTACTTTTTTTGTATTTTAACTAGTAAAAAATGAAGAGTATGGTTGGAGTTGCTCTTAAGGACCATTAAATGTGTTTTGCTTTTCATTGGTTACTGAATGCATTTATTTTTGGGAATTTTGCACTAATTTGGCACATTTGCTCAAAATAAAATAAGGTAACCTCACTATGGACCTTAAAATCTTCAAATTTCATGGTCAATCATTGTGATGCAGAGGACTACATTGTTGGATGTTTATGTAAAATTAGTTGAAATATGTGTAGCATTGGATCCATGACTTTGGGTTCCTCATGTCCTAGTAAAAAATGCTTGGACAATGTGGGTTTTGTTGCTCTGCTCTTTCTTTTTTAAACTTGTATGGTGGAATTTTATGCTTATGGGTATTTAGAAACTTTAATTTTTATAATGAGTTGATTTGAGGAAGGGAATGATTAAGTGGTTTTGTATTCTTCACAGTGTTCTGGGAATTATACTTGGAGGTGGAGTTGGGACTCGTCTTTACCCTCTTACAAAGAAGAGAAAACCAGCTGTTCCTTTAGGGGCAAATTATCACCTGATTGACATTCCAGTCAGCAATTGCCTGAACAGCAACATATCAAAGATCTATGTTCTTACACAATTCAATTCTGCATCTCTAAATCGTCACCTTTCACGGGCATACACAAGTACATGGGTGGCTACAAGAATGAAGGTTTTGTTGAAGTTCTTGCTGCTCAGCAAAGCCCGGAGAACCCCAATTGGTTCCAGGTAGTATACAATCTGAACTCTAAACCTTCTAGTCTTATACTGTGCAACAGCTTTTCATATTTGTGAGATTCCATAATATTTAATACAAAAGTCAATACTAGACCTCATTCTCTGTTTCTATACTTGAATTGTCACCTCACCTTTCTGTGCCATTTGCATATGAACAGCTACAGCTCTAATTCTATAAGTTCATTTTTGGTTCCTGTGGTTCAACAAATGAAATTATAGTTCCACATCGAAGGCTGTTCATAATTCTGAAAGTCCTTTGTTTGGTTCAATATTATGGCTGACGTGTTCTTCAATCAGGGGCCACAATATGTGTGCACTACTTTCTGGACCTTTGTTTAAACCAACTGTAGTGGAGTGCAGTAAGTGTTGATCTGTGCCCTTACATTTACTCCTTTCCTACACTTTTCTCAGTCATATTAAGCTGTGTGTGATGCCTGCTGAAATTTTGCATGATATCAATGGAAGTCCTGATAAATTCGGGCTTACATAGTAATTAGGTGCACAGTTGCAAGCATGTGGCTGAGCTGAAATATTTCTATTGATAATTTCAGTGTTTGTAGAATACTAACTTATATTAAAAGCCTATAGTGTGCATGTCTTAATTTATCCAGAACAGGTTGTATTTTTGTTCCAGCTGATTTTATCCAGAACAGGTTGTATATTTGTTCCAGTTGCTTTCTAAACTCCTCAATATGTTGAACAAGCACAATTAGGTGGATGATGAAAACTAGACATGCACAAACCTTTAGAAAAGCGTGAGAGACATGCAGAGTTAGACAATAAATTGCCAAATTTATTTATTTATTTATTTATTATTATCATTTTTTAATCTCAAAAAAATGTGTTTTCCTGTGATGTAGTTGCCTTCTATGTTGCTTGTGCAAGGAGCACTGCCAAATTTGTCAGCTCCTACAGCCTTATTGCAAACTGCAGATACCCACTCCTCCCATTTGATGCAGCCTCAGGCTTCATCTTATGGATCTATACCACCTTCACAGATACCTTCTTTGGGAATGTCTCCATCTCCTGGTAAAATCACACCATCAGCTTCTGTTTTTGTTTCCATTCACTTGAAATTTTCTTCTATATTTTTGTCATGTCCAATTCTATGGTTTCAGGGGCATTCATGGGGCAACAATTTCCCAATAATATGTCATTTCCCAGGTATTGTTGGCTGTCAATTGAAAAACCTTCCTTTCTAGAATATTACACAAGGAGGATATTTTTGAAAAAATTGTCTATGCTGCTATGTGACTACAATTATTAAGGAACTCACCATTTAATCAATTTGGCCTTTATTTTGAAATTGAATGCCCTTACCAATGTGCTTTCAAAATATTTATTTACACTTCATGAACTCAAAATGAAGATAATAATGTACAAATTTTGATGTGTGGGTAGGGAGTTTTATGCATGTACACATTGTGTCACTTCTGTTTTCGGTTGTTTTCTCTCTCTCTCTCTCTCTCTCTCTCATATGAATCTAAATATGATATGATATTTGCATCCAAAAGAATCAATCCTGAACCTCAATTTTGTTCATTGCAGACCACAAAAAGTTGACACTGTTAGTAGAGGTAACGATGCTTTTGCCTCCTTGAACCCAATTCAAATTAAATATAATTATGGGTTTCCTGCAACTGCATAACACGAGAAAGGAAATCTTTTACCAATATATGACTTTTTTTTTGAATTGATACTTATAATCCTTTTGCTGTATAGGAATTTGGTTCAAGTTTCAAATATATAAAATAGCTTTATACATGATGATGGAAAGTTATCTCTATGATCATTCAAATTAGAACCTCAATTCAGAACTATTCTATAGCAGCATAAGTTAAATAGATGAGGTGAATATAAATTGATTGTGAATTGGCCAGACCCAAGTTTATTGTCCTAGACATTTCTGCTAAGTTTTATTTTTTAGTTTTTATTTTTGGTGAATCATTGATTATTCCCTCAATTTTCCCATGAATAACAGGAATAAATTGGACATAATAGATTTTATCATTATCTTTTTTCTACAATTTTTCCTGGCATTATCTCTCTTTTGTTGATAGATTTTGTCATTAACAGGAATCATTTCTGCAGAGAAGTTAAAAAAGGTTGTGTGAGACCAAACAGCTCCCGGCATTATCTCTCTTTTGTTGATCAAGGTGGAGAGGGGAATCGATCAGAACTAGTAGAACCTCATCTGGTAGTCCAAATGGACACAGAGAGTTCTGTACTGTAGCAGAAAACCTGCCTCGACTATTGTTTTGAAAAACCAATAAAGGTGAGAAATTTATAATACATTCACATACGTAAAGAGCATTGCCTCGACTATTGGGTTCCAATTTCTCTATTTCGTTTATTTTTTAATTAATTTTATATATTTATCATGGTTCTCTGATAAATTTTCCAATTCTGTTTCTTTATTAGGTGCCTTACATCACTACTGCTTTGATGGATGCGAAGCTTGGCACGGAAGGCCGCAAGGATATTTTTGATTGGCTATCAAGGCAACTTAGTGGATTAAGCAATTTTCCTGATGCTGTAAATCTGAATTATGTATTGTTTCAAATTGTTATGCGAGATGGATGTGACTTGTGAATGAAAACTTAGAATAGTAATATTGTGTCGAATGTTAATGAATTATGTATTGTGTCGAATGTTAATGATTCAATTAATTTGAATGATACTTTAAAATTATAGGTTTATTATGGATTTAATGAATTATTAGGAATTACAGGTGTATTGTTTTCTTGCTTTGACGACCAATTTATTAGTCGCGACAAATAAATAATTTTTTTTCGCAAAAAATGACAACTGCCGACCAAGAGTTTTGGTCGCAAAAAATACATCTATTGCCGACCAAAACAGCTCTTGGTCGTGGAATCTCACTTTTGCCGACCAAAAGTTTTGGTCGCGAAAAGTAACAAATGGCGACCAAATTTTTTGGTCGCAGAAACTATTATTTAGCGACGAAGGGGTTTTGGTTGTGGAATGTAATTTTTGCTGACCAATTTTGTTGGTCGTTGGAAGTAATTTTTGCCGACCAAATTAGCGACAAATAAATTAGTCGCGGTAATTAAATATTTAGCGACCAAAAATTTAGTCGCGAAATCCAACTTTTGCCGACCAACCACAATTTTGGTCGCGAATTACTTTTGCCGACCCTCAATTGGCGACCAAAGTAGCGACCAAAAAAATTGGTCGCGGATAACTTTTGCCGACCAAAAATTGACTTTTAGCGACCAATTTTTTTGTTGGCAAAAGTGTTAATTCTTGTAGTGAAAGCAGAAGAGCTATTCCCAGACTTGGACTTCAACACTGTTAGAATAGAGGAAGACGATGTGGCCCAGACCCCCTTAGACGAAGGTGTGAACGAAGAAGACCTTGCTTCGAGCGAGGAAGATTGATGAAATGTAAATTTTGGCACTTGGCTTATAAATGGAATTTTTCTTGGTGTTTTGAGTGTTGTTGTTGTTTTTTTTTTTTTTTTTTTTTTTTTTTTTTTTTTTTTTTGAGAGTGTAATTTCAACAGCAAACTTATGTATAAATTTGTGAATAAATAAAATTCTGAGCTATGTTTGTCACACTGTGGCCTTTATTTTTGCAAATTTGAGAAGAATGAGAATGGTTATTCAAATAAGGTTTTTGTATAAATTGCAGTGAAAATTGAGAAGTAGGGAAACAGTCTGACTTGTAAGAAAACCACAATGTAGAGTGGAGTTTAAAATGTGAGAATGTCAAAAAATTTGAAGTTTCAAATCACGACCCAAAAGGGAGTCAGTCTGGCTTGTAAGGGTCCCAAAAAGTGAAGTTTTAAATCACGTTGTAAGGGTGTTGACAAATGAAAGGTTGGGTTGGGAAATGAAAGTTAAAAAATGTAAAGAGTGTTAAGAGGCGTAAAAACATGGACTTGGAATTTGACTAAGTATGGCAACTATGCCACAATCATGAAGTTGCAAGAATGGCCTTGGCCGAGTGCTTCATTCGTGCTCAGTTCGGGTTGAGCCACGATTAACTCGGTCGGGCTGTCTCTTCAAGTAACTCAGTCTGGCTGAGCTTTTCATGCTCAGTCTGGCTGAGGCTGTTTACGCTCAGTCTGGGTGAGGCTTTAAGAGACTCAATCTGGCTGAGCTCTTCATGCTCAGTCTGGCTGAGGCTTTAAGTGACTTAGTCTGGCTGAGCTCTTCATGCTCAGTTTGACTGAGGCTTGTCATGCTCAGTCTGACTAAGGCTTTAAGAGACTCAGTCTGGCTGAGCTCTTCATGCTCAGTCTGGCTGAGGCTTGTAACTGAGTGCTGCAATCAAGACGTTATTCAGGTACCACACAGATAATTGAGATATAAGATTGTTGTCGCGTAAAGTGTAGCCCATTTGATCATAAATTTACATCATATGAGAGAAGAAGAAGAACATTCAAGTGTATAGATTGCCAAAAAAGAAAATACAATAACTGGTCAATACAAGAATGGGGATTTATTGAAAATAACACTTCAAGTGTTCGGCGTTCCACGGATGTGGGAGGTCTTAGCCTTCCATGTCCTGAAGTCGGTAAGTGCCCAGACGATGTTTGGCTTTAAAAATGTAAGGTCCTTCCCACTTGGATGCCAGTTTGCCCTCAGTCGGATTTTTTGTGGCAAGGGTTGCTTCGCGCAGAACAAGGTCCCCCACAGCGAACTCCCTCGGTCGGACTTTACGTTTGTAGTGTGTTCTCATTCTCTGTTGGTATGAAGCCCGCTTGACAGCAGTGGTCTCTCGGAGCTCTTCAATTAGGTCTAGGTCTGCCCAACGCAGCTCCTCAGTTAGTTCTGGATTCGGATGTAGAATTCTTGGGGTTGGTAGACCGATTTCCGCTAGGATGACCACCTCAGCGCCGTATGTTAAGCGAAAGGGGGTCTCCTCAGTAGGGGTTCGAGCGGTAGTGCGGTAGGCCCAGAGTACATTCAGCAATTCCTCAGCTTAGAGTCCCTTAGCAGCTTCTAACTTAGTTTGAATGATCTTGAGAAGAGAATGGTTGGTAACCTCAACTTGGCCATTGGCTTGGGGATGACTTGGGGAAGAGAAACATGGCTGGATTTGAAGTTCTACACATAATTTCCTGAACTTGACATTGTCGAATTATTTTCCGTTGTCGAAGATGATGGCTTGAGGGATGCTAAATCTGCATACGATCGACTGCCAGATGAATCTGGTTGTGTTCCGCTCCGTAATTATGGCAAGGGGTTCTGTCTCCATCCATTTAGTGAAGTAATCAATGGCGACAATAGCGAATTTGGTTTAGCCTCGGCCAGTGGGTAATGGGCCAACTAGGTCGATCTCCCATTTGGCGAATGGGTAGGGCCTGCAAAGTGTGATCAATTATGTAGGAGGAGCATGGGGGATATTGGCAAAACACTGACACTTATCACATTTAAGCACGAAGTCTATCGCATCTTGATTGAGAGTAGGCTAGAAATAACCAGTGCGAAGTATTTTGTGGGCTAGGGCCCGGGCGCTCGAATGATTGCCATAGATACCCTCATGGACTTCCCTTATCACGTAGATTGCTTGAGCAGGATTGAGGCATTGCAGGTACGGACGTGAAAAATCGCGTTTGTATAAGAGGCCGCTGACAAGAATGTTGTTGGACGACCGGCCCCTGACTTTGGCGGCCTGCTGTTTGTCGGCTGGCAGTTCCCCCATTGTCAGAAATAAAAAGATGTCAGCCGCCCATTGTATAGGTTCATTTTGGAGGAAGTAGACTTGCTGCTGAGTTGGGGAAATGGCAGGGTGGGCCAGGTACTCGAGGCGGACACCGTGGCTAAGGTCTGACTGGTCTGCCGAAGCTAACTGAGCCATTTCATCTGCTTTGGAGTTTTCCGTCCGAGGGATGTGTTTGATGTGGAAATTATTGAAAAGGCGAGCGAGAGGGAGTGCGATAACCCTATAAGCCCGCATTGTGTCTTCGTTGGCATCAAATTCCGTCGTGATTTGTCCGACAATGAGCTGAGAATCGCTGAACACTTGGATGTGACTGACACTAATGTCTCTGGCGAGCCGAAAACCTGCGATCAATGCTTCATATTTAGCCTCATTATTGCTTGCGTTGAACAAGAAGCAGAGAGCACATTTGAAATAACCACCCTCACGAGCGCTGAGGATGAGACCAGCCCCACTGTTTTCTTTGCGAGATGATCCGTCAACATTGAGGGTCCAAGAGTGGGGGTCTTCTAGCTCGGTAAGGGGTGGCGGGGGCGGAGGAGCTGTGGTTGGAGTGGGATTAGTGAATTCCAGGATGAAATCGGCAACAACCTGCCCTTTAATCGCCGTTCGAGGCCGGTAGGAGATGTCAAATTGGCTGAGCTTGACCGACCATTGCATAAGTTTGCCGGAAAGTTCTGGTTGTTGCATTATCTTCTTCAATGGTTGGTCGGTGAGGACCACTATGGAATAGGCTTGGAAGTAAGGACGGAGTCGTCTGGAGGTGGTGACCAAGGCCAAAGACATTTTTTCTAACAACGGGTAGTTCTGTTCCGCTCCCCTGAGAGCCCGACTGATGTAGTAGACCAGTCACTGGACAGAGCTGTCTTCCCTGATGAGTGCAGCACTGACTGCGGTGTTTGACACGGCTAAATAAAGGAAGAGGGGTTCACTTGTGATTGCCTGAGAAAGTAGGGGGGTTGGCCATGCACTGTTTCAACTGCTGAAATGCCTCTTTAGACTCTGCCGTCCACTCAAAAGTTTGCCGAAGAATTTTGAAGAAAGGGAGGCACTTGTCCGTTGCGCGGGAAATGAAGAGGTTGAGGGTGGCAACTGGGCCAGTAAGCCTCTGAACCTCCTTAACCGTGCTGGGTGACTTCATTTCAATTAAGGCCTTGATCTTTTCGGGGTTAGCTTCGATGCCTCGCTTACTGACCATGAAACCCAAGAACTTTCCAGATCCTACGCCGAAAAAATGCTGTAAAATATTATATGCAGCATACAAAGTATGTCATAAATATATTAAAAATAACATTCTACAACATGCAAAATTATGCCATAGAAAGTATGATGATTTATGGCATGATGAAAATGTTATAAAAAATTATATACGATATACAAAGTATGTCATTAATATTTAATTTATTACTTTTTACAACTTTACCTGTACGGCGTAAATGATGCTCAATTTTTCACGGCATGTCATATAACGGCATTTGTGTGCATGCCGTGAAAGAGTTTTTACGGCATGCATTGCAAACCGTAAAAATTCAATTTTGCTGTAGTAAGAGGATGAGTTTGCATCTATGATTTGAAATTTGGGGCCAAAATATAATCTTTTAACTTTTTTTGTTTCAAATGTGATGGTGGGGTAAAATTGATAAGATTTCAAAAATTTTGGGAGTTAAATTAAAATTATTAAATGTCTAGGAGTGTCATTGAAAATCAAGACAAAGCATAGGAGTGAAAATAAAATTTTCTCTTTAAAAGAAGCTTGGATTTTTGGAGTTTTTTCGAAATTGAAGCAAAGTGGTTTGTGGTGCTGTTACAGAGGGAATGCATTTCAGAGATTATATGGCATAGATTTGGATTTCGAAAAGCACTTCGAGTGTGGGAATGGAAGAGGTGAATTGGCTACGGTGAGTACCCCGATGAGGAGTTGAGACAAGTGGTGTTGGTTAATGATGGTAATGTTTTGGTACAACTGTGTTTATGGTGGCTATTGTGAGTAGTTGCAGGTGGTGAGTGGTGTGGGTTTGGTTGAATAATGTTACATACCCACATTTTTAATTCACAAATCTATTCTTAATAATGTGATAAAAGAGTAAGATTTTCTATTATTAGATATATAATAAATTAAAAATTAATATATATAATATCATATCATTATAAATATAATTGTAAGACATTTTTACCAATTTTCAACATTTTCCCGTTGGTTTGGTCATAGAGATTGATGATACTGCGGGTTCCTGATGGAATGGGTTGGACTGATTCACGCTTCCCAAATCGGTGTCAGAGTGACCAAGCCCACAGGGGAACCTGCACAAGAGTTCAACGGGGAACGGGGAGTCCCCCAGTGAACCCTCCGACGAGCCAGTTAGAAAGAGAGGTGGTATGTAGAGATAGATTAGAGATAGAAAGCTTAACCTTCTTCTTTTCTTCGATGTCTGCTTATATCCTCTGGTAATCATTTCGTTGTCCCTTCCGACCTGTCACCCTGGCCGAAAGTCTATGCTCTAGCATACCTTGTTCATAGTGAAGTTGTTTCGTCCTGACGGAGAGGGGTTATCGCAATAAATGCTGTAAGGGACTTCATTAATGGCGATGTGCAGTGGCAATAACTTTGCAGATCTTTGTCTGCTTATGTGGCTTGCCCTTCTCTTGCCATGTGTCTTCATATCGTTGGTTCTTATTGCTACGTGGGGCTTCAGCAATGCTGGGCTTTAGTATTTGAGTTATGTATTGGGCCCTAAATGGTGGGCTATAATCTTTATGGGCATACCCATGTCAGTAGTCCCCTATTCCTACGTGTAGCTTTAGTCCAACGAAGGGAATAATGAAAAACATGAGGGTTATGAGAGACCGGCAGGGTGAAAGTCGACCGAGAGGGGTGACCGACCATAAGGAGGGCTGACCGCGAAGGGTGGTTGAGTGGAGGGACCGATCGTGAGGAGGGCCGACCGCGAAGGGTGGCTGAGTGGAGGGACCGACCCTGAGGAGGGCTGACCGTGAAGAGGGCCAACCGCGAATGGTGGCCGAGTGGTGGGGCCGACCATGAGGAAGGCCGACCGCGCAGGTGACCGAGTGGTGGGGCCGACCATGAGGAGGGCCGAGCATGCAAGGTGGCCTAGTGGAGGGATCGACCATGAGGAGGGCTGACCGTGAAGGGTGGTTGGTGTGGCGCGGGGCTCGAGAAGCGACGGGGCACGTGTTGAAGTGAAATGGAAAAAATAGGGAAGGAGAAAGGGGCAGTGGATCGTGGTCGTACACGTGGCAGAATTTCGTAGTGGGAAAGGTTAGGCGTTGGGCAAGAAATGAAATGATAGGTCAATATAGGGTGTTGAAAAGGCAGTTTTGGCGGATTTTTGAAAATTTTCAAACTGGCAAAATTTAATTGTGACCCTTGGGATATAGGCAAATCTTGGGCTTTTGGTATTATACATTTTACCTATCTTTTTGCAAAAAATCAAAACATCCCAGAACTAAACTCATTTGTTGCCAGTGATACACCCCTACAACACTTTGTGAACTTTCTCGCACCAGCATCTGAAGCTATTCGCAAACACAGGAGAGAGATAGCCCAAGAGGAAGCAACAACCGCAAGGGTTGATCCATTGGGCGACGACGATGCGGTAGATTTGGCGAAGCAGTATCGTACGGAGCGTAGGGAGGGGGAGGGAGCAAGTCAAGCTGTGCGGGCTCCCCCTAAGACAATAATCTCGGCTGCGAGACCCATTAGCCAGGTGGAGCCGGACCATTGGCACACCAAACCGCAGAACCGTACTGACAGAAAAGGAGTTGGAGGGAATGAGGAAGAAGTATCAAATTCCCTCGGAGATAGGGCTAAGATTGCCCACAACCAAGGAAAGGGCATCATATGTGGGCCCGGGCGAATTTAGCTTGTATGAGGAGGCGTTGTGAGGGGGTTTGAGGCTACCTCTCCCCCAAGTAGTGGTGGATGTGCTAAACAAGCTAGAAGCGGTGCCAGGGCAACTGATACCGAACGCCTAGAAAATAGTGATGGCGTGTGCGAGTGCCTGGCTGCAGGCGACTGGAGGGACGACAATGATGGTAGAGGAGTTCTTCTCCTACTACAAGGCCTCCGGTTAGCAGGAGACCTAGGTGACGCTGTAAGTAGTGGCGGGCGAGGTCTGGTGGTGGGTCTGCCATCGTCGGTGAAAGGGTGGAGACCAAGATGGTTCTTTGTAACGGTGAACGGTGGGGCTGGGGTGCGAACAACGTGGAAGGTCCCCACCAAATCAGTTGAGCCGAAGTTAGATGGGGCAGCTGAACACCGAGTGAAGAGGGTGAGGGAATGGAGGGAAAAGAAGGGGGTGAGGTAGGACGAGCTGGTCCTGCCTTCAACGTTGTTTGCCCTGGACTTGGGGCCGCAACCGTTGGGGAAGGACCTAGCAAGGGAGGAGCTAAAGGCGCAAAAGAATGCGGAGGAGGAGAAGGAAAGCAAATTGTTCACCCGAGCGAACAAGTATAAGGAGACACAACTGGGGCCTGCTCCAAAGCCGATCGCGAAGGAGCAAATCCGACCGCGCCTGAAGCCGTTAGGGGAGAAGGATTTGGGTGGCTTTGAGCCACGACCGCCCCCAGTGGATCCTCTGAAGGTGAGGAATAAGAAGGAGATGGAGGCGTTGTTGAAAAGGAAGAAGAAAAGGGTGAAGGGGAGTGAGGAGGAGCTCGCCTTAAAGAGGAGGAAGGACGTGACGGTGGACGAGGCCCCTGAAGTGGGGTTGGAGGAAGCGTCAAAAAGGATGATGAGTGGGGCGACTGTCCCTGAAAAGCAAGTTGAAGATAGGGCGACTGGGTCTGAAAAGAGGGCAGAGCAGCAGCCAGAGGGAGGGGCTGCCCCCCAAGGAGAGGGAGAGGGGGTCAAATTGAAAACTACTATCTATCACGCTCTAGCAGTTTCGGGGCGACTGGAGGAAGAAGGAGGCCCAGCCAGGACTACTACCGACTTGCTCTTGGGTGTGGTAGAGGAGGCGGCAGTACGTTCGATGGCTAGTTTTACTGAGGCTGAATTGCTAAAGGGGTTGTGCTCTGCTCAGATGGAGACAACTGCCTTAGCAGGAGCCCTACTGAGAAAGGCTGCGGCTGCCAAGGGTGAAGTGGGGCCATTGAAGGTAAAGTTGGAGGAGGCGAAGGCCCAACTTGAAAGTTTAAGGAGAGAAACTGTTGGATGGAAGAAAACCGCGCGGAGTGTGTGCGCGAGAGGGCTGGAAAAGGCCCAGAAGGCCAAGAAGATGGAAGTGTTGGCGATGGTGTAGGGCTATTCAGCTGATCGAGCCATGGTGAGCTGCTTGCGACCATGTTAGAGCTGGAGGCGGAACGCCACAAGGTGGTGTCGCTCGAGTTCTAACTAGTTGGCGAGCAAAAAAAGCTGGAAGATGCCCAAACAGCCTGCACTGTCGCCAACAATCGGTTTGAAGAGGCCATGACCAGCAATGAAGATCTGCACGCTCAGTAGGTCAAAGAAAAGGAAGAAGCTGACCTGAAGATTGCTGAGTTGGAGCGGGACCTGGCAGACGAGCGCGCCAAGGCAGCAGCAGAGAAGGCGGGGCTGGAGAAGGAGTTGGAGGAAGAAAAGACCAAGTCAGTCTCTGAAAGGGCAGCATACCCCAACTTATGCGTCGTGGAAGTAGAGTAGTTCAAGGGGTCTGCTGACTTTCAGATGGCTATCGATGCCGCGATCGCCCGCAACTTGGCAAGAGAGGGGTCTGGGGGGGCTGGCTCGTCGGGAGCGACCGCTGGGAGCAGGAGTGAAGAAGAAGTGATCCAGAGCTTCCAGCGGTCAGACTTCTACAAACATGAGATGACCGAGTTCTGGGACAGCAGTTGGAAGATGTTCAAACGCAAAGCAGAAGAGTTGTTCCCAGACTTGGACTTCAACACTGCTAGAATAGAGAAAGATGGTGTGGCCCAGACCCCCTTAGACGAAGGTATGAACGAAGAAGACCTTGCTTCGAGCGAGGAAGATTGATGAAATGTAAATTTTGGCACTTGACTTATAAATGGAATTTTTCTTGGTGTTTTGAGTGTTGTTGTTGTTGTTGTTTTTTTTTTTTTTTTTTAGTGTTGAGAGTGTAATTTCTGCAGTAAACTTATATATAAGTTTGTGAATAAATAAAATTCTGAGTTGTGTTTGTCACACTGTGGCCTTTATTTTTGCAAATTTGAGAAGAATGAGAATGGTTATTCAAATAAGGTTTTTGTATAAATTGTAGTGAAAATTGAGAAGTAGGGAAACAGCCTGACTTGTATGAAAACCACAATGCAGAGTGGAGTTTAAAATGTGAGAATGTCAAAAAATTTGAAGTTTCAAAAGGGAGTCAGTCTGGCTTGTAAGGGTCCCAAAAAGTGAAGTTTTAAATCACGTTGTAAGGGTGTTGACAAATGAAAGGTTGGGTTGGGAAATGAAAGTTAAAAAATGTAAAGAGTGTTAAGAGGCGTAAAAACATGGACCTGGAATTTGACTAAGTATGGCAACTATGCCACAATCATGAAGTTGCAAGAATGGCCTTGGCTGAGTGCTTCATTCGTGCTCAGTTCGGGTTGAGCCATGATTAACTCGGTCGGGCTGTCTCTTCAAGTAACTCAGTCTGGCTGAGCTTTTCATGATCAGTCTGGCTGAGGCTTTAAGTGACTCAGTCTGGCTGAGGCTGTTCATGCTCAGTCTGGCTGAGGCTTTAAGAGACTCAATATGGCTGAGCTCTTCATGCTCAGTCTGGCTGAGGCTTGTCATGCTCAGTCTGACTCAGGCTTTAAGAGACTCAGTCTGGCTGAGCTCTTCATGCTCAGTTTGGTGGAGGCTTTAAGTGACTTAGTCTAGCTGAGCTCTTTATGCTCATTCTGGCTGAGGCTTTAAGTGACTCAGTCTAGCTGAGCTCTTCATGCTCAGTCTGGCTGAGACTTGTAACTGAGTGCTGTAATCAAGACGTTATTGAGGTACCACACAGATAATTGAGATATAAGATCGTTGTCGTGTAAAGTGTAGCCCATTTGATCAAAAATTTACATCATGTGAGAGAAGAAGAAGAACATTCAAGTGTATAGATTGCCAAAAAAGAAAATACAATAACTGATCAATACAAGAATGGGGATTTATTGAAAATAACTCTTCAAGTGTTCGGCGTTCTATGGATGGGGGAGGTCTCGGCCTTCCATGTCCTGAAGTCGGTAAGTGCCCGGACGATGTCTGGCTTTAACAATGTAAGGTCCTTCCCACTTGGCTGCCAGTTTGCCCTCAGTCGGATTTTTGGTGGCAAGAGTTGCTTTGCGTAGAACAAGGTTCCCCACAGCGAACTCTCTCGGTCGGACTTTGCGGTTGTAGTGTGTTCTCATTCTCTGTTGGTATGAAGCCCGCCTGACAGCAGTGGTCTCTCGGAGCTCTTCAATTAGGTCTAGGTCTGCCCGACGCAGCTCCTCAGTTAGTTCTGGATTCGGATGTAGAATTCTTGGGGTAGGCAGACCGATTTCCACTAGGATGACAGCCTCAGCGTTGTATGTTAAGCGAAAGGGGGTCTCCCCAGTGGGGGTTCGAGCGGTAGTGCGGTAGGCCTAGAGTACATTCGGCAATTCCTCGACCCAGAGTCCTTAGCAGCTTCCAGCTTAGTTTTGATGATCTTGAGGAGAGAACGGTTGGTAACCTCAACTTGGCCATTGGCTTGGGGATGACCTGGGAAAGAGAAATATGGCTGGATTTGAAGTTCTGCACATAATTTCTTGAACTTGGCATTGCTGAATTATTTGCCATTGTCGGAGACGATGACTTGAGGGATGCTAAATCTGCATACGATCGACTGCCAGACGAATCTGGTTGTGTTCCGCTCGATAATTGTGGCAAGGGGTTCTGCCTCCACCTATTTAGTGAAGTAATCCATGGTGACAATGGCGAATTTGGTTTGGCCTCGGCCAGTGGGCAATGGACCAACTAGGTCGATCCCCCATTTGGCGAATGGGTAGGGACTGCAAAGTGTGATCAATTCTGTAGGAGGAGTACGGGGGATGTTGGCAAAACGTTGACACTTATCACATTTGAGCATGAAGTCTGTCGCATCTTGATTGAGAGTAGGCTAGAAATAACCAGTGTGAAGTATTTTGTGGGCTAGGGCCCGAGCGCTCGAATGATTGCCACAGATACCCTCATGGACTTCCCTCATCACGTAGAATGCTTGAGCAGGATTTAGGCATCGTAGGTATGGGCGTGAAAAATCGCGTTTGTATAAGAGGCCACTGACAAGAATGTAGTTGGACGACCAGGCCCTGACTTTGGCGGCCTGCTGTTTGTCGGCTGGCAGTTCCCCCGTTGTCAGAAATAAAAAGATGTCGGCCACCCATGGTATAGGTTCATTTTGAAGGAAGTAGACTTGCTGCTGAGTTGGGGAAATGGCAGGGTGGGCCAGGTACTCGAGGCGGACACCGTGGCTGAGGTCTGACTGGTCTGCTGAAGCTAACTGAGCCATTTCATCTACTTTGGAGTTTTCCATCCGAGGGATGTGTTTGATGTGGAAATTATTGAAAAGGCGAGCGAGAGGGAGTGCGATAACCCTATAAGCCCGCATTGTGTCTTCGTTGGCATCAAATTCCGTCGTGATTTGTCCGACAATGAGCTGAGAATCGCTGAACACTTGGATGTGACTGACACTAATGTCTCTGGCGAGCCGAAAACCTGCGATCAATGCTTCATATTTAGCCTCATTATTGCTTGCGTTGAACAAGAAGCAGAGAGCACATTTGAAATAACCACCCTCACGAGCGCTGAGGATGAGACCAGCCCCACTGTTTTCTTTGCGAGATGATCCGTCAACATTGAGGGTCCAAGAGTGGGGGTCTTCTGGCTCGGTACGGGGTGACGGGGGCGGAGGAGCTGTGGTTGGAGTGGGATTAGTGAATTCCAGGATGAAATCGGTAACAGCTTGCCCTTTAATTGCCGTTTGAGGCCGGTAAGAGATGTCAAATTTGTTGAGCTCGACCGACCATTGCATAAGTCTGTCAGAAAGCTCTGGTTCTTCAATGGTTGGTCAGTGAGGACCACTATGGAATGGGCTTGGAAGTAAGGACGGAGTCGTTTGGAGGCGCTGACCAAAGACAAGGACATTTTTTCTAACAATGGATAATTTTGTTCCACGCCTCTGAGGCCTGACTGATGTAGTAAACCGGTCGTTGGACAGAGCTGTCTTCCCTGATGAGTGTTGTACTGACTGCGGTGTTTGACACGGCTTAATAGAGGAAGAGGGGTTCGCCCGTGATTGCTTGAGAAAGTAGTGGGGTTAGCCATGCACTGTTTCAACTGCTGAAAGGCCTCTTCGGATTCTGCCGTCCACTCAAAAGTTTGTCGAAGAACTTTGAAGAAGGGGAGGCACTTGTCCGTTGCTCGGGAAATGAAGCGATTGATGGCGGCAACTCGGCCAGTAAGCCTCTGAACCTCCTTAACCGTTCTGGGTGACTGCATTTCAATTAAGGCCTTGATCTTTTCGGGGTTAGCTTCGATGCCCCGCTGACTGACCATGAAACCCAAAAAATTTCCAAATCGTACGCCAAGGGCGTATTTCTCCGTATTGAGCTTCATTTGATACTTTCGTAGGGTGGTGAAGGTCTCTCGCAGGTCGGCCAGAAGATTAGTGGAGAGCTTGCTCTTTACTAGCATGTTGTCGACATATACTTCTATGTTCCGGCCTATCTGGTGATGAAAGACGACATTGACCAACCGTTGGTAAGTGGCTCTAGTATTTTTCAACCCAAATGGCATCACACGGTAATGGTAGGTTCCCCGGTCGATGATGAAGGAGGTGTGTTCCTGGTTAGACGGGTGCATTAGAATTTGGTTGTATCCAGAGAAGACATCCATGAAACTGAGCATTTGATGGCCAGTCATGGCATCAACCAGCAGATCTATGCGTGGAAGAGGATAGCTGTCTTTGGGGCAAGCTCGGTTGAGGTCAGAGTAGTCGACACAGAGTCGCCGTTTACCATTGTTTTTACGAACCAGAACCAGAACCACATTCGACAGCCATCTGGGGTAGTCCACATTTGTGATAAACTGTGCCTCAAGGAGCTTACTTACTTCAGAAGCAATAAGGTTATTGCGCTCCGGGTGAATGATGCGCTGCTTCTGGCAGATGGGTCAGAAATGGGGCTCAATGTTGAGACGATGGGTGATGAAGGAGGGGTCAATACCTGGTATGTCGGAGTGGGTCCAGGAAAATACGTCGTTGTGCTTAATCAGGAGGGCGGTGAGGTCGGCCTTGGCCTGGGAGGATAGTTGGCTGCCGATCTTGGCAGTTTTTGCCGGGTTGGTGGGATCAATGAGGACCTCAACGAGCTCTTCCACTGGTTCCCCTCTGACCGGCTTGTCCTCGTCTCTGACGTCGAGTCCTTCAATGATTATAGCCTCCTTAAGCTTGACTTCTTTAAGTGAGGCAACATAACACTTTCTGGCCACGGTCTACTCTCCTCTCACTGTGTCGACTCCAAGATCAGTGGGGAACTTGATGGCAAGATGGAAAGTGGATGTGATAGCTTTGAAGGCATTTAGGGCGGTGCTGCCAAGGATGATATTGTAAGCAGAGGGGCAGTTGACAACAAGGAAGGTGAGTAACTTTGTGGTCTGCCGCGGGTATTCGCCGATTGTGATGGGAAGATCGATGGAGCCGATGGAGGTCACCCGGTCTCCAGTGAAACCAACCAACAAGGTTTGGAGAGGAGACAGACTTTCTTCCCCGATCTTGAGCTGGCGGAACGCATTTAGAAAGATGATGTCTGAAGAACTGCCATTGTCGACGAGGACCCAACTGACTTTGTAATTGGATAGGAGGAAAGAACTGACGAGGGAGTCGTCATGGGGGTAACGGATGCCTGTGCAGTCAGCTTCTGTAAAGGTGATGGGCTTCATCCACTGCTTGGGCGGTTTGGGAGGGCGGTCTAATGTGGCAACTTCTTTGTCTAAGCCCTGTCTTATTTTTCTGAGTTCTGCCCGCTGGGCTGAGCGAGATGGACCTCCACAAGCATGCCCGCCGGCTATGACTCTGATTTCTCCGACAGGGGGGGCGGGGTTACCTTGTGCTCGAGGTTGCTGTGGGGGGCGATCATGGCCAGGGTTAGGTTGTGCTGGTTGCCAGGGAGGAGTGCGCCGGCGGTTGTTTCTGATGGGTTCGGTCCTTTGCCTTTGCTGAGGACGGGTTTCCGTGAACCAACTAAGACGTCCCTAACGTATCAAGCCCTTGACCTGATCTTTGAGGTTAACACACTCCTCAGTATTATGACCGTGGTCCTAGTGAAAACGGCAATATTTGGATTGATCTCACCGATTGGAAGGAGACCATGATGGTTGGGGCCATTTCAGGGGGTAGTCTCGTTGGATTTGATTGAGAACTTGTTCCATGGGGAAATTAAGGGGTGTGTACCATTCGAACCGGCCGGGCGGTCGGGCAGGTGTTGACTGGTCGGCTCGGGGGGCTCGGTCGGTATATTGAGGTGTTTGGTTATTGTACTGGGTGTTTCTAGTTTCTGAGTCCTTTCTCTTCTCTCTGGAGGTCAGGTTTTTGGCTGTAGGGTCTTGGCGAGCGGCTAGGGAATCTTCTGCGTTAATGTATTTTTGGGCTCTGGAAAGAAGGGTTGCCATGGAGGTCAGGGGGTTTTTTGAGAGGGAGAAAAGGAAATCAGATGATCGTAGGCTGACCATGAATGCCGTGAGGATGACCTTGTCATCGTTTTCTACCACCTGTAGGGCTTCAGTGTTGGAGTAGGTGACAAAGCTGCGCAGCGACTCCCCCTCAGTCTAACGGATGTTGAGGAGCTGGGTTGCCGGATGCCGCTGGCGCTGGGCTCCAATGAAATGGCTAAGAAAGGAGTCACTGAGGTGCTGGAAAGTGGAGACAGAGTTTGCTAGTAGTTGACTAAACCAGAGTCGAGCCGACCCCTTGAGTGTCACGGGGAAAGCCCGACACATGATTTCATCGGGGAATGCATGGAGGATCATGAGGGTTCTGTAGGTCTCCAAGTGATCGACTAGGTCCGTTGTACCGTCAAAAGTGTCGATCGTAGGCATTTTGAACTTAGGAGGTAGAGGTTTGTCCTTGATAGAGGCAGCAAATGGGGAGTTGGCTGTGGTAGATGGTTTATGCTGTAAGTTCTGCATGACCCTTTGGAGTTGGAGCTTCATGGCTCGGAGTTCTGTGTCCCAGAGAGGAATGTTGTCACCACCGGAAGGCAGCGGGGCCTGCACGCTGCTGGCCTCTCCTTCAGGGGTTGGTGCCGGGATCGATGGATGTTGGCCCCGGGGTGGCAGGTTTATACTTGGGAGAGGGGGTTGCAAGCCTTCCAAGTTGGGTGGATTAAGCTGCTGCATAGTATGGCTCGGGGCTCGTTCTTGGTTGGGTGGGATATGTGGAGGTGGTGGAGGAGGCATAGGAAGGTTTCTTTGGAGTAGAGCATTAATCAGGGCTTGGTTTTGCTCGGCCAGGCAGTTAATGCTGTTGGTGAGCTCGGTGAAATACTGTGGTGGGTTATTTGGTTGGGAGGGTCAGCTTGATGATCGGGAACATTGGGGTGAGAAGCCATGGATCTAGTTGTGACCATCCACCTTCATAGGTGATAAGAAGGGGTTATCGGGAGAGGGTCTCCGGCGACAATGAGCACAACTGGCGCGCGGAAAAAAAACTTTCCCACAGACGGCGCCAGCTGATGATACTGCGGGTTCCTGATGGAACAGATCGGACTGATCCACACTTCCCAAACCGGTGTCCGAGTGACCAAGCCCACAGGGGAACCTACACAAGAGTTCAATGGGGAACAGGGAGTCCCCCAGCGAACCCTCCGACGAGCCAGTTAGAAAGAGAGGTGGTATGTAGAGATAGATTAGAGATAGAAAGCTTAACCTTCTTCTTTTCTTCGACGTTTGCTTATATCATCTGGTAATCATTTCGTTGTCCCTTCCGACCTGTCACCTTGGCCGAAAGTCTACGCTCTAACTTACCTTGTTCATGGTGAAGGCGTCCCGTACCAACGGAGAGGGGTTATCGCAATAAATGCTGTAAGGGGCTTCATTAATGGCGATGTGCAGTGACAATAACTTTGCAGATCTTTGTCTGCTTATGTGGCTTGCCCTTCTCTTGCCATGTGTCTCGATGTTATTGGTTCTTATTGCTACGTGGGGCTTTAGCAATGTTGGGCTTTAGTATTTGAGTTATGTATTGGGCCCTAAATGGTGGACTATAATCTTTATGGGTTTACCCATGTCAGAGATGATGATGATGAGTCGAGTCAACTTAATAATTTGAATATTCGGTCTCAAAATATTAGAGTTTTATTTTATTTTTTATTATTTTAAAATAGGAT
The DNA here is from genome assembly GCF_004153795.1 of Camellia sinensis. NCBI lineage: Eukaryota > Viridiplantae > Streptophyta > Magnoliopsida > Ericales > Theaceae > Camellia > Camellia sinensis. The sequence continues at coordinate 537,185 of NW_021025912.1, read as the reverse complement.
GAATTATACTAGCAGTCCTTATAATTTAGGACTTGTGTCACTTTAATCACTGACTTTTGAATTGTGATATATTTAACCTTTAATTTTGAATATTGTTTCAAATAGAGACAATTAAAGATACTTTATTTGTAAACGGTCTATTTTAAAAGCAAAGTCGTCATATAACTTATTTTATGTTGGTTAACTTATATTTTGTTTGAAATGTAATGACATTTTTTTTAATGGATAATGCGCTACTTTCTTGGTTATAAAGTTCGGTTTAGTTTGGTTTCGTTTGGTTTTCATAATTTTTTTTCAAATTTTTTTTAAGAAATTAAAATTTTATTTGGTAAAAAAAAAAATTTATACACATTATTTTTATATAATTTTATCTTTTGAATGGGTAGAAATAATTTTTTAAAATAACTTTTTTTTGATATTCATTAGTTTTTCTTCTTTCAAAAGTTAAATATGATGACAATTTTGATATCATTATTAAACAAATCCATTAAATCAAAAAATATATAATTAAAAGTATTTCATATAGTAAACATATCGATTATACATTAAAAACCTAATAACCATCCATTACATGATAACCATAACAAAAATATTTGTTAACAACAAAAATAACCATTTATTACGTGATAATCATCCAAAAACATTAACAAAAATAACCACTCATTACATGATTATCATCCAAACACATACTAAAAATTAATTTGGTAAAAATATAAAAAATAAAAATGTAGAAGATTTATTATTTTATATAATTTTATTTTTGGGTGATAGGAACAATTTTTAAAAATTAAAAAATAACCTTATTTTTGTCAAACTAGTTTATATTTTATTAAATTGACAACTTTGCTCTTGAAATGGAGCATTTTCCGTTTAGAAATGAAACAGTGTGTTTAATTGTCTTTATTTTGAACGAGATTCAAAATTTAAGGTCAAATAGATCACAACTGAAATATCGAAGACCAAAATGACACACCATAAATTACAGGGATCGTTAGTGAGACTAAAATAACATGAATTTTTTATTTTGTTCTTCTTCTAAATTCATTAGTAATATTTTTGAAGTACAATAATTGTACTACCAAAGAGTAGTTTTGAAAAGTTAATATTGTTAAAATGTAATAATTGTATAAAAAAAAAAAAATAGATTCCCTAAAAGAGATTAATATTTTTGAACGGAGGGAATGAAAAATAAAAATAAAAAAAGTCGAAGAATTACACAAAAAAAAATTTCTTTCCTCTAAGCTTTTGGCATTTTTTTTTAATAATAAAAAATCAAAAAATATGACAAACATATTAAATTTTTTCACTTTATATTTTAGTTAAAAAATTAAAAAATTACTAAAATAATTTATTCTCAAGCCAACAATGTTATGACTTGGCCAGTGTGTATTTTCATTTTTGTCCTTAGTTAATGGTTTTTTTTTTTTTTTTTTTTTTTTTTTAAGTGCAATGCACATTTGTATTTTCAACCAAACTAATGTAGACTTCAGAGGTAATGTTCAAATTACTCAATTTAAAATAATAAAGGTCAAAATCAATTTCAAATCAAATTTGCGGAATTAAAAATCCTTAGCAAATTTTGAGTTAATTATATTTTTCACTCTTATAGTTTAATTTAAATTTCACTTTAATTCCTATTGTTGTAATTTGAACAATTTTTTTCCTACACTATAAGTCAAATTTCAATTTGGTCATATTGTCAAAATTTTTATTAATTTTGTCTACATCTTATAAAATTTACAAGTGTCCCAAAATTACTATTTAACCTCCAATTTGAACCAAAAAAAAAAAAAAATCAAATTAAAAATACACTGAAAGTGTAGGAATCAAATTAAAAGAAGAGTAATGTTAGGAATAATGAAAAAAAATATCATAAAATGCTTCATGAAGATTCTGTATCCTTATGTTGTGTTTAGTTGGGAGATTTAGGAAGGAATTTAGAAATAAAAAGGGAAAAAGTATATGAAATTAAGTAAAATATAGATATATTTTATTTTTATTTCACCTATATTTTCTTTTTCTCTTTCTAATTTTTTTTTCAAATTTCGTAATCAAACACAACATTAAATTACCTTTATAAAATATTTAATGATATTTTTTTTATAATCCATAACATTACTCAATTGGAATATTGCTAAACCAGCGGTAAAATTCCCAAAGTAGTGGTCACCACCGGCATAGAAAAATCACATCGTGTGAACAGGTCTACCTCTACCTAACTCACAAGTGTATTTAAATATGAGTAAAAAAATGTAAAGTAAAACATTTTTAAATTTATATATTAATGGGTAAATTACAATCACCTCCTTAAAATTCACAACTACACTGGCCTCCCTTCTGTTTTTTTGAAATTACACCGACTTTCCTGCGACTAACAGCATTAATGAGAGGGTTAGTTTAATAATTTTAATATTAGAGATATTTTTGTTGATAACCATTAAATATACAATTATTATTTATTTTATATGATATTTGGTTATGATTCATTTTTTTATTTATTTATAGTAATGATTGAAAAAATCTATTTATAACATTTGTAGTAATCAACACAACAAATGTTATAACTTATATACATTACACATAAAATGGTGTATATTTTAAAATAAACTATTGTTATGACAAAAGTGATGATGAAATAAATTAAAAACTTATAATTACATAAATGTAAGATAAGTTTTTTAGTAGTTTTTAATCTATACTTGACATTATATAGTTCAGTTGTTTTCTAAAAAATAAAAATAAAATTGATGAGGTTCACTATCTAAACTAATAAAAAATAAATTGGGACACTAAATGTATTTATTTGAATAGTATTAAATAATATTTCTAAATAGTCACATGGTTTAACTATAAAAAAATATATATATATATTTTATTGCTTTACATATATACATGTTCATGTATTTCTCATTTGGTTTCAATAATTTATACTATTTGTTTTCCTAAAAAATAATTAATTGATTTCTTTTATTATTAATTTACAGATAATCACTTCAAATGTTATACAAACGAAACTGAAATCTCCCTATGTACTAATCTAACAATTAACAATTAACAATTAACTTTTGTCAAAAAAAAAATAATAAAATAAAAAATAAATAAGAAGAAAAAACCTGTTAGTCAAACTAACGGTAAACTCGCAGATTGAGAAAACCTGCAAATTAAAAGTAAACCTCACAATGTAATTTCAAAATGAAGAGGAGAGCACAGTATAATTGTGGGAAATCTCAAGAATAGAAAAATGCAACTTGTACTTAATTATATATTTATATGGGTGACTTCTACCTCCCTCAGATCATTGCATTCTTAAATATTATCAAGGTTGTTGTAGAGTCTGTCCATAAAGACATTCCACTAGTTTCACACTGAAGGTCTTGTTCACATGTTCTGACTGACAATAGTTTACATCTCTTTGTATATGTTGTCCCTACTAATCTGGAGAAAATATTAAAGATTGACCTAGAACAGCAAGTCAACCAAGAAATGTATGCATATATATGTGTTTGATTAGGGCTGGATCCATGTCACAGCTAAACAATAGAAGAGACAGAAAGAGAGAGAAAAAGAAAGAATGAGCCACAGAGAGGGAGAGGAGGAGAGTGGAGGAGGGAGAGTGGAACAGAAGCTCCAGGAGCTCCATGAGGCGATAGTTGAAGGGAATAATAAATTAGAAGCATTCAAAGAAATATTGAATGAAGATCCAAAGATTCTTGATAGGATTAAGGTGGGTTGTTTCATTCACACTCCTCTGCACGTAGCAGCGTACCACGGGCATTTAGAATTTGTCAAAGAAATTCTAAAGAGAAGTCCGGGGCTTGTTGAAGTGCAGGATTCGCGACGATGGTCTCCTCTTCACGTGGCATCCGCTCGGGGCCATCTTGACATTGTACAGGCACTTGTATCGGAGAATCCGGATATGTGCACAGCTCTTGATGGAGATGCTAGAACCCCTCTACATCTTGCAGCCATGAAAGGTAAGAAGGAGGTGTTGGGCAAGTTGTTTGAAGCCAGCCTCTACGGTCCCCATGAGTTGATGAATGTTAAGGATGTTGCTGGTAACACCATATTGCATCTAGCTGTCAGGAATAAAAAATTGCAGGTATGCCAATTATTAAGTTTGTTTTAGATTGGGTTCAATGCATTTCTTTTTATTAATTTTTTACAGAAAAATGATTTAGAGCACTAAAAGAAGAGCACTAAAAGAGCATTAAATTGTCTTTTTCCTCTTTGTGTTTTGTCTTTTTCCTCTTTTTTTTTTTCTATTTTAATTTTTTTTAGGCATGCCACGTCATTAGAACTGCTTTTAGTGGTCTTATTTTAGTGATCTGTATCATAGTTGTTTTTTACGAGTTACTTTTTAAAAAGAGTCTCACAGTTTTTCCAAATGCCTCTTTAATTTTCCTCTAGGCATTATTGAAGTTAATGATTGGTTAGGGCCGGTCCTGAGTTCGTCGGGGCCTAAGGCGAATTTCAGAAATAGGGCCCCTTTTAATATTGAAAAAAAAAATTATGAATAAAACGATAAGTTACAATTTTTTTATTTGTTTGTAACTATAAAAAAATTTACTTACACATATAATCATTAAAATTATAAATAAAACAATTTAATAAAACAAAATTAGAACAAAAAAATTAGGAAAAAATTATTCAATTAAAATTGATAAAGACGTTGGTAAAAAAATTTGAGCAAAATTATTTATTCTACTAAAATCTAATAGATAAAGAAGGTGAAAATAAAAAATAAAAAATAAAAAAATAGGGCCCATATATTGTATGTATTATTTTTCTTGACCCCAAACATTTTTTTTTAATATATATTTTCATTTTAATAAATATGGACCAAACTACACTTATAAATAAATATGGAGTAAATCATACATGGACCCAAAAAAATATTTTGGGACCCTTTAAATTGATCCTAAAATCCAAAAAAAAAAAACATTGAGCCTATAATATTTTACCAAATTTAGGGATCCTATTTTTGGGCCAAATTTAGGGGCCCTATGTTATATATGTTTATATGTTTTATCAAATTTAAGGGCCCTATTGTTTTTTATTTATTTATTTATATATTTTCATTTTAATAAATATGGGCCAAACACATTTATAAATAAATATGGGCTAAATTATACATGGGTCCAATAAACATTTGGGGCCCTTTAAATTGATCTAAAAAAAAAAAATGTTGAACCTATAACAATTTTTTAAATTTGGTGGTCTTATTTTTGAGCCAAAATATGAGGCCTAAGGCACAAGCCTTACATGCCTTAGGGCAGGGCCGGCCCCGTGATTGGTGAATATATCATCGATGTTTCTGCGGTGCTAAATAGTATTTCTACCATAATCAAAATTTGAAATTTCCATAGTGCTAAATAGTAATGAGATTATTAGTAATAATTTTTGTGTTAATGTTACTTGGGTGTTTATCCTACAAAAAATTAAGGTTTTACAAATCAAAATTTAGGAACAAAATTATTTTTTAAGGATAAAATATTTTTGTTGTGAAAAGTGTTTTCATTATATTTTTAGTAACAAAAATTGGACATTACTGATTAACTATTATCTTTTTGTGACCAAATTTTTTGTTTCAAAAAATAAACTATTTTGAGACCAAATTATTTTGTTCCTAAAAGTTTATTTATTGTTGACATTTTTAAAATTTTGTCACTAAAAGTTTTGTTTTTTACTTTTCGGGAAATTTTTTTAGCGATTATCCTCACGACGAAAAAAATTGGTCCTTAAATGTCTTTTGCAACAAAATTTTCACTTTTGGAGACCAAAAAATTTGGTTTCTAAAACTTTTATATATTGTAGTGTTGGTTTAGTTATCCTTAATGGAAAAATAATGAAATTGGAAATATTTTGAACCTAATTATTTATTTATTTTTAATTTTTAAAATTTTAACATTCTTCGAAGAATGTGAGATTCTCATTGTAGAGTGAGGAAATTAGATTCTTGCTAAATTTAGGAATGTGAATAGATAATCAGAAATCACTTTATCATTTCAATATGTTCCAAACACTAAAATCATGTTAATTCAGCGTTACATTCTCAATCTCCCGTAAAATTACTATCATTCAAACATGACTTAAAAGGTTTTTTTTTTTAAGTTGGGAGCCACGACTTCCTTGGCTAGGCTTTGTATGGAGCTCTATTCAATCATTTACCCAAAAGATTAATTCTATATATATATATATATACAGCAATGCTAGGTATCATGAAAAATCTTTCATGAAAATAATCATGAAAGCTTTGTGACCTTTGGATTACACTTAGAATAAAGTACAACACACTAATCAAGGTAATCCAATGATCATAACTCTTTCATGATCATTTTTATGAAAAAAATTTCATGATCCCTAACTTTTCTCATATATATATATATATATATGGGAAATTGCTAGCTAATTGCTTCCAATCTAATGTTGACATTGGAATATAAATACTGCAGGTTGTGAAATATTTGCTTGACAAAATAGAAAAAGCAGAAAAGACAGAAAGCAGAATAAATGCAGTAAATGCAGTAAACAACTGTGGGTACACAGCATATGACATTGTAATGGAAAGTAAAAATGACACGCAGGAATTGAAAGACATTAAAGTCACCTTTCGAAAAGTGAAAGCAATGAAAGCAAAAGATCTTTCTCAAGGTGAATGGTTGTCAAAAAAACGAGACATATTAATGGTTGTGGCGTCACTTATCGCGACAATGGCTTTCCAAGCTGGGATCAATCCTCCAGGAGGTTTCTGGCAAGACAATACTCCTCCACATAGAGCAGGGGAAGCTATAATGGCTTATAACTATCCAAATACATATCCGTATTTCATTCGTGCTAACACGACAGGATTCGTTGCATCTGTGAGTACAATCTTACTGCTCATAACTGGGTGGCCGTTCAAGAAAAAGTTTTTCATGTGGCTTCTGGTCGTGATCATGTGGGTGACAATTACATCAATTGCTTTTACTTATGCATTTTCGATCGTAGTTGTCTCTCCAAAAGGGGAAAGGGAACCACTTTTTCATACAATTGTAGTTGGAGCCATAGTGTGGTGCTGTGTGATGGTGAGCCTCCTCATAGCTCACACAATTCGCGTCATAAATTGGTGGTTGAAGACCAACAAAGGAATAAATGTTTGGCCACAGATTAAAGAGTTCTTCAAATCCAACACAAGTGGACAAGGTACAAATTCAAGTAATGGTGATGCTCATCAAATTGAGCTAAGTGGACAAGGCCTACAACAATCAAGTAATGGTGAAGTTCTTCAAATTCAACTCAAGTAGACAAGGCATGCAACAACAAAGAGGAGATATAAATTCATTTAATGGTAACCATTCTACCGTCTGAGCTTTATGTTTAATGTGTGAGTTTCTATTTTTAGAAAGAGAAATGTTTGAGAGCTCTAGGGAGATAGCTGTAATAGCTCTAATTTGTGTGTGAATCCTATTTGATGTGATGCATTGGCTTTGTTTTGTTTTGTTTTGTTTTTTTTTTTTTTTTTTTTTTTTTGGGGGGGGGTTTGATTTTTTACATCACTAGAGTTTAATTAGAGTTCTGGTTTTAGGGGAATGAATCACTGTTGTTTTAGAAATTTACAATGTAGACCCTTTAAAATGGTCCACGTCTGTAAAAAGTTGTGTTTTTCTATGATGAATGTTATGATTGTTTGTGATGTGTCTTATGACATTTTGTAGTAAAGTTATGAATGAATAATGAATTTATGGTGTGCACCCAAAAATTAAGAATGATAATGTTGTGACACTTTGTGATTTTTGTTATGACACTACAGAGTTTTGTTATGATATTTTTCAATGACAATATTTTTTTTAAAAATATATTATATGTACCTTATTGAGAGTGCACATTATAACATCTCCCATAAATCACTATCGAATACAAAGAATTGAATATAGACCAAAGAAAGAAAGAAATAGAGCATATGGCGATGAAAAAATTAACTGAAAAAATAATTATGAGAGTTTATCTTTTTAAATATTAAATTATGCAACAAATATGAGGATAGTGTGAGATATTTTGGAATAACATGAAAGATGGGTGTTTTGGGAAGGGGCTTTTTTTTGTTTTGTTTTATTTTGTTTTGTTTTTAGCGAATTTTTTTTTTTAATTTTTCAAAAAGTTTTAAGTTTCTAAATTCAACTTGATAAGGCAAACAGGAAAATTATAATTTTTTTTAAAAAAATTTAAAAATAATCTAGAAAAGATAAAAATAAGCCAAAATTAATAATTATTTTTGGCTTATTTTGGTCTTTAATGATTTTTTTTTTTTTGCAAATTTTCAATTAAAAAAAAAAGGAAAAAGAGTACTTTTTAGATTCGTCTTGACAAGACAGATCAAAAAAGTAAAAAATTTTGACATAATTTTGAAAAAAAGGCACTGAGGACAAAAATAATTCAAAAAAAGAGGTGGCTTTTTTTCTTTTTCTTTTTTTTTCCTGCCAAAATGATATTTAGACTAACATTAAACATGCCCATAAAATTATAGGAATTAGAACCACACATCACATTAAACTTTTTATTTATTTATTTATTTTTATGGGAATCACATTACACTTTATACCTTAAAAGATGGATATAAAATATTCACTCATCACATATAGATGACATAAATAAATAAAAAATCATTAAAATAAAATCAAATATAAAATGAATTTTAAATAAAAAAAAGTAAAAAAAAGTGTCCCATGAAAGGATATTGTAAGCAGAGGGGCAGTCGACAACAAGGAAGGTGAGTAACTTTGTGGTCTGCCACGGGTATTCGCCGATTGTAATGTGAAGATCGATAGAGCCGATGGAGGTCACTCGGTCTCCAGTGAAACCGACCAACGGGGTTTGGAGAGGAGACAGACTTTCTTCCCCGATCTTGAGCTGGCAGAACGCATTTAGAAGGATGATGTCTGAAGAACTGCCATTGTTGACGAAGACCCGTCTGACTTTGTAATTGGAGAGAAGGGCAGAAATGACGAGGGGGTCGTCATGGGGGTAACAGATGTCTGTGCAGTCGGCTTCTGTAAAGGTGATGGGCTCCATCCACTGCTTGGGCTGTTTGGGAGGGCGGTCTAATGTGGCAACTTCTTTGTCTAAGCCCTGTCTTATTTTTCTGAGTTTTGCCCACTGGGCCGATTGTTATGGACCTCCACAAGCAAGCCCGCCGGCTATAACTCTGATTTCTCCGACAAGGGAGGCGGGGTTACCTTGTGGTCGGGGTTGCTGTGGGGGGCGATCATGGCCAGGGTTAGGTTGTGCTGGTTGCCGAGGAGGAGTACGCCGGCGGTTGTTTCTGATGGGTTCGGTCCTTTGTCTTTGCTGAGGGCGGGTTTCTGTGAACCAACTGAGACGTCCCTGACGTATCAAGCCCTCGACCTAATCTTTGAGGTTAACACACTCCTCGGTATTATGACTGTGGTCCTGGTGAAAACGACAATATTTGGACTGGTCACGCCGATTGGAAGGAGACCATGACGGTTGGGGCCATTTCAGGGGGTAGTCTCGTTGGATCTGATTGAGAACTTGTTCCATGGGGGAATTAAGGGGTGTGTACCGTTCGAACCGGCCAGGCGGTTGGGCTGGTACCGACCGGTCGGCTCGAGGGGCTCGGTCGGTATATTGAGGTGTTTGGTTATTGTACTGGATGTTTCTAGTTTCTGAGTCCTTTCTCTTCTCTCTGGGGGTCAGGTTTTTGGCTCTAAGGTCTTGGCGAGCGGCTAGGGAATCTTCTGTGTTCATGTATTTTTGGGCTTTGGAAAGAAGGGTTGCCATGGAGGTCGGGGGGTTTTTTGAGAGAGGGAAAAGGAAATCAGATGATCGTAAGCCGGCCATGAATGCCGTGAGGTTGACCTTGTCATCGTTTCCCGCCACCTACAGGGCTTCGGTGTTGAAGCGGGTGACAAAGCTGCGCAGCGACTCCCCTTCAGTCTGACGGATGTTGAGGAGCTGGGTTGCCCGACGCCGCTGGCGCTGGGCTCCAATGAGAAAGGAGTCACTGAGGTGCTGGAAAGTGCAGATAGAGTCTGCTAGCAGTTGACTAAACCAGAGTCGAGCCGACCCCTTGAGTGTCACGGGAAAAGCCCGACACATGATTTCATCGGGGAATACATGGAGGATCATGAGGGTTCTGTAGGTCTCCAAGTGTTCGACTGGGTCCGTTGAACCCTCAAAAGAGTCGATCGTGATTTTGAACTTAGGAGGTAGAGGTTTGTCCTTGATGGAGGCAACAAATGGGGAGTTGGCTGTGGTAGATAGTTTATGCTGTATGTTCTGCATGACCCTTTAGAGTTGGAGCTTCATGGCTCGGAGTTCTGCGTCCCAGAGAGGAATGTTGTCACCACCGAAAGGCAGCGGGGGCTGGACGCTGCTGGCCTCTCCTTCAGGGGTTGGTGCCGGGATCGATGGATGTGGGCCCCGGGGTGACAGGTTTATACCTGGGGGAGGGGGTTGCAAGCCTTTCAAGTTGGGTGGATTAGGCTGCTGGATAATATGGCTCGGGGCTCGTTCTTGGTTGGGTGGGATATCCGGAGGTGGTGGAGGAGACATATGAAAGTTTCTTTGGAGTAGAACATTAATCAGGGCTTGATTTTGCTCAGCCAGGCAGTTAATGCTGTTGGTGAGCTCGGTGAAATATTGTGGTGGGTTATTTGGTTGGGAGGGTCGGCTTGATGATCGGGAACATTGGGGTGAGAAGCCATGGATCTAGTTGTGACCATCCATCTTCACAGGTGGTAGGAGGGGGTTGTGGGGGAGAGGGTCTCCGGTGACAATGAGCACAACTGGCGCGCGGAACAAAAACTTTCTCACAGACGGCGCCAGCTGATGATACTGCGGGTTCCTGATGGAACGAGTCGGACTGATCCACGCTTCCCAAACCGGTGTCCGAATGACCAAGCCCACAAGGGAACCTGCACAAGAGTTCAACGGGGAACGGGGGGTCCCCCAGCGAACCCTCCGACGAGCTAGTTAGAAAGAGAGGTGGTATGTAGAAATAGATTAGAGATAGAAAGCTTAACCTTCTTCTTTTCTTCGACGTCTGCTTATATCCTCTAGTAATCATTTCGTTGTCCCTTCCGACCTGTCACCTTGGCCGAAAGTCTATGCTCTAGCTTACCTTGTTCATGGTGAAGTCGTTCCGTCTTGACGGAGAGGGGTTATTGCAATAAATGCTGTAAGGGGCTTCATTAATGACGATGTGCAGTGGCAATAACTTTGCAGATCTTTGTCTGCTTATGTGGCTTGCCCTTCTCTTGTCATGTGTTTTGATGTCATTGGTTCTTATTGTTACGTGGGGCTTCAGCAATGTTGGGTTTTAGTATTTGAGTTATGTATTGGGCCCTAAATGGTGGGCTATAATCTTTATGGGTTTACCCATGTCAGAGATGATGATGAGTCGAGTCAACTTAATAGTTTGACAGGAAAATGAGTGAAACTCAGAGTAAGTTTAGAATATTCGGTCTCAAAATATTAGATTTTTATTTTATTTTTTATTATTTTAAAATAGGATGAATTATACTAACAATCTTTATAATTTAGGGCTTGTGTCACATTAATCACTGACTTTTAAATTGTGATATATTTGACCTTTAATTTTGAATCTTGTTTCAAATAGAGACAATTAAAGATACTTTATTTGCAAACGGTCTATTTTAAAAGCAAAGTCGTCATATAACTTATTTTATGTTGGTTAACTTATATTTTGTTTGAAATGTAATGACATTTTTTTGAATGGATAATGCGCTACCTTCTTGGTTATAAAGTTCGGTTTAGTTTGGTTTCGTTTGGTTTTCATAATTTTTTTTCAAATTTTTTTTAAGAAATTAAAAATTAATTTGGTAAAAAAAAAAAATTTAAACACATTATTTTTATATAATTTTATCTTTTGAATGGGTAGAAATAATTTTTTAAAATAATTTTTTTTTGATATTCATTAGTTTTTTTTTTTTTCAAAAGTTAAATATGACGACAATTTTGATATCATTATTAAACAAATCCATTAAATCAAAAAATATATAATTAAAAGTATTTCATGTAGTAAACATATCAATTACACATTAAAAATCTAAAAACTATCAATTACATGATAACCATAACAAAAATATCTGTTAACAATAAAAATAACCATCTATTACGTGATAATCATCCAAAAACATTAACAAAAATAGCCACTCATAACATGATTATCATCCAAACACATACTAAAAATTAATTTGGTAAAAAAATAAAAAATAAAAATGTAGAAGATTTATTATTTTATATAATTTTATTTTTGGGGGATAGAAATAATTTTTAAAAATTAAAAAATAACCTTATTTTTGTCAAACTAGTTTATATTTTATTAAATTGACAACTTTGTCCTTGAAATGGAGCATTTTCCGTTTAGAAATGAAACATTGTGTTTAATTGTCTTTATTTGGAACGAGATTCAAAATTTAAGGTCAAATAGATCACAACTGAAATATCAGAGATCAAAATGACACATCATAAATTACTGGGATCATTAGTATGACTAAAATAACATGAATTTTTTTATTTTGTTCTTCTTCTAAATTCATTAGTAATATTTTTGAAGTACAATAATTGTACTATCAAAGAGTAGTTTTGAAAAGTTAATATTGTTAAAATGTAATAATTGCATTAAAAAAAAATAAATTCTCTAAAAGAGATTAATATTTTTGAACAGAGGGAATGAAAAACAAAAATAAAAAAAGTCGAAGAATTACACAAAAAAAAATTTCTTTCCTCTAAGCTTTTGGCATTTTTTTTAATAATAAAAAATCAAAAAATATGACAAACATATTAAATTTTTTCACTTTATATTTTAGTTAAAAAATTAAAAAATTACTAAAATTATTTATTCTCAAGCCAACATGTTATGACTTGGCCAGTGTGTATTTTCATTTTTGTCCCTTGTTAGTGGTTTTGTTTTTTTTTGTTTTTTTTGTTTTTTTTGAGAGGAATGCACATTTGTATTTTCAACCAAACTAATGTAGACTTCAGAGGTAATGTTCAAATTACTCAATTTAAAAATAAAGGTCAAAATAAATTTCAAATCAAATTTGAGGAATTAAAAATCCTTAGCAAATTTTGGGTCAATTATATTTTTCACTCTTATAGTTTAATTTAAATTTCACTTTAATTCTTATTGTTGCAATTTGAACAATTTGATTCCTACACTACAAGTCAAATTTCAATTTGGTCATTTTGTCAAAATTTTTATTAATTTTGTCTATATGTACATCTTATAAAATTTACAAGTGTCCCAAAATTACTATTTAACCTCCAATTTGAACCCAAAAAAAAAAAATCAAATTAAAAATACACTGAAAGTGTAGGAATCAAATTAAAACAAGAGTAATGTTAAGAATAATGAAAAAAATATCATAAAATGTTTTATGAAGATTCTGTATCCTTATGTTGTGTTTAGTTGGGGGATTTAGGAAGGAATTTTCATAATTTTTTTTCAAATTTTTTTTAAGAAATTAAAAATTAATTTGGTAAAAAAAAATAAATTTAAACACATTATTTTTATATAATTTTATCTTTTGAATGGGTAGAAATAATTTTTTAAAATAATTTTTTTTTGATATTCATTAGTTTTTCTTTTTTCAAAAGTTAAATATGACGACAATTTTAATATCATTATTAAACAAATCCATTAAATCAAAAAATATATAATTAAAAGTATTTCATACAGTAAACATATCGATTACACATTAAAAATCTAAAAACCATCAATTACATGATAACCATAACAAAAATATCTGTTAACAACAAAAACAACCATCTATTACGTGATAATCATCCAAAAACATTAACAAAAATAGCCACTCATAACATGATTATCATCCAAACACATACTAAAAATTAACTTGGTAAAAATATAAAAAATAAAAATGTAGAAGATTTATTATTTTATATAATTTTATTTTTGGGTGATAGAAATAATTTTTAAAAATTAAAAAATAACCTTATTTTTGTCAAACTAGTTTATATTTTATTAAATTAACAACTTTGTCTTTGAAATGGAGCATTTTCCGTTTAGAAATGAAACATTGTGTTTAATTGTCTTTATTTGGAATGAGATTCAAAATTTAAGGTCAAATAGATCACAACTGAAATATCAGAGATCAAAATGACACACCATAAATTACTGGGATCGTTAGTATGACTAAAATAACATGAATTTTTTTATTTTGTTCTTCTTCTAAATTCATTAGTAATATTTTTGAAGTACAATAATTATACTATCAAAGAGTAGTTTTGAAAAGTTAATACTGTTAAAATGTAATAATTGCATAAAAAAAAAATAGATTCTCTAAAAGAGATTAATATTTTTGAGCAGAGGGAATGAAAAACAAAAATAAAAAAAGTCGAAGAATTACACAAAAAAAAAAAAAAAAAATCTAAGCTTTTGGCATTTTTTTTAATAATAAAAAATCAAAAAATATGACAAACATATTAAATTTTTTCACTTTATATTTTAGTTAAAAAATTAAAAAATTACTAAAATTATTTATTCTCAAGCCAACATGTTATGACTTGGCCAGTGTGTATTTTCATTTTTGTCCCTTGTTAGTGGTTTTGTTTTTTTTTGTTTTTTTTGTTTTTTTTGAGAGGAATGCACATTTGTATTTTCAACCAAACTAATGTAGACTTCAGAGGTAATGTTCAAATTACTCAATTTAAAAATAAAGGTCAAAATAAATTTCAAATCAAATTTGAGGAATTAAAAATTCTTAGCAAATTTTGGGTTAATTATATTTTTCACTCTTATAGTTTAATTTAAATTTCACTTTAATTCTTATTGTTGCAATTTGAACAATTTGATTCCTACACTACAAGTCAAATTTCAATTTGGTCATTTTGTCAAAATTTTTATTAATTTTGTCTATATGTACATCTTATAAAATTTACAAGTGTCCCAAAATTACTATTTAACCTCCAATTTGAACCCAAAAAAAAAAAATCAAATTAAAAATACACTGAAAGTGTAGGAATCAAATTAAAACAAGAGTAATGTTAGGAATAATGAAAAAAATATCATAAAATGTTTCATGAAGATTCTGTATCCTTATGTTGTGTTTAGTTAGCGGATTTATGAAGGAATTTAGAAATCAAAATAGAAAAAGTGTGTGAAATTAGATAAAATATAGATATATTTTATTTTTATTTCACCTATATTTTCTTTTTCTCTTTTTAAATTTTTTTCCAAATTTCATAATCAAACACAACATTAAATTACCTTTATAAAATATTTAATGATATTTTTTTATAATCCATAACATTACTCAGCCTCCGTTTGGGAAGTGGGTTGGCTTTTTGGCTTTTTGGCTTTTTTGGCTATTTTAGCCTGAAAAAAAAAAAAAAATCAAATTAAAAATACACTGAAAGTGTAGGAATCAAATTAAAACAAGAGTAATGTTAGGAATAATGAAAAAAATATCATAAAATGTTTCATGAAGATTTTGTATCCTTATGTTGTGCTTAGTTGGGGGATTTAGGAAGGAATTTAGAAATCAAAATGGAAAAAGTGTGTGAAATTAGGTAAAATATAGATATATTTTATTTTTATTTCACCTATATTTTCTTTTTCTCTTTTTAAATTTTTTTCCAAATTTCGTGATCAAACACAACATTAAATTACCTTTATAAAATATTTAATGATATTTTTTTATAATCCATAATATTACTCAATTGGAATATTGCTAAACCAGCGGTAAAATTCCCAAAGTAGTGGTCACCACCGGGAGCAAGGATCCTCTAGAGTTTTTTTTTCTTAAAGTTTCTTAGAGTGGTGCATTATGTGATTGAGATTTAATGATAAATCACATCAATTTTTTAACATTAAATCTCAACCACATAATATACCAGTTTAAGAAATTTAAAAAAAAAAATATTTTAGAGGATCCTGGGTGCACCAGGGGCATAGAAAATCACATCGTGTGAACAGGTCTACCTCTACCTAACTCACAAGTGTATTTAAATATGAGTAAAAAAATTTAAAGTAAAATATTTTTAAATTTATATATTTATAGATAAATTACAATCACCTCCTTAAAATTCACAACTACACTGGCCTCCCTTCTTTTTTTTTTTGAAATTACACCGATTTCCCTGCGACTAACAGCATTAATGAGAGGGTTAGTTTAATAATTTTAATATTAGAGATATTTTTGTTGATAACCATTAAATATGTAATTATTATTTATTTGTATGATATATGGTTATGATTCATTTTTTTATTTATTTATAGGAATGATTGAAAAAATCTATTTATAACATTTGTAGTAATCAACACAACAAATATTATAACTTATATACAGTACACATAAAATGGTGTATATTTTAGAATAAACTATTGTTATGACAAAAGTGATGATGAAATAAATTAAAAACTTATAACTACATAAATGTAAGATAAGTTTTTTAGTAGTTTTTAATCTATACTTGACATTATAGTTCAGTTGTTTTCTAAAAAATAAAATAAAATTGATGAGTTTCACTATCTAAACTAATCCAAAATAAATTGGGACACTAAATGTATTTATTTAAATAGGATTAAATAATATTTCTAAATAGTCACATGGTTTGACTATAAAAATACATATATATTATTGCTTTACATATATACATGTTCATGCATTTCTCATTTGATTTCAATAATTTATACTATTTGTTTTCCTAAAAAATAATTAATTGATTTCTTTTATTATTAATTTACAGATAATCACTTCAAATGTTATACAAACTAAACTGAAATCTCCCTATGTACTAATTTAACAATTAACAATTAACATTCATTAAAAAAAAAAAAAAAAGAAAAAAGAAAAAAACAGTTAGTCAAACTAACGGTAAACTCGCAGATTGAGAAAACCTGCAAATTAAAAGTAAACCTCACAATGTAATTTCAAAATGAAGAGGAGAGCACAGTATAATTGTGGGGAATCTCAAGCATAGAAAAATGCAACTTGTACCTAATTATATATTTATATGGCTGACTTCTACCTCCCTCACCCTCAGATCATTGCATTCTTAAATATTATTAAGGTTGTTGTACAGTCTGTTTATAAAGACATTCCACTTGTTTCACACTCAAGGTCTTGTTCACATGCTCTGGCTGACAATAGTTTACATCTCTTTGTATATGTTGTCCCCTACTAATCTGGAGAAAATATTAAAGATTGACCTAGAACAGCTAGTCAACCAAGAAATTTATGCATATATATGTGTTTGATTAGGTCTCGATCCATGTCACAGCTAAACAATAGAAGAGACGGAAAGAGAGAGAAAAAGAAAGAATGTGCCGGGGAGAGGGAGAGGTGGAGAGTGGAGGAGGGAGAGTGGAACAGAAGCTCCAGGAGCTCCATGAAGCGATAGTTGAAGGGAATAATAAATTAGAAGCACTTCTTGAAGTGCTGGATTCGCGACGATGGTCTCCTCTTCACTTGGCATCTGCTCAAGGCCGTCTCGACATTGTACAAGCACTCGTATCGGAGAATCCGGATATGTGCACAGCTCTTGATGGAGATGCTAGAACCCCTCTACATCTTGCAGCCATGAAAGGTAACCTTGATGTCTTGAAAATGTTGTTTGAAGCCAGCCTCTATGGTCCCCATGAGTTGATGAATGTTAAGGATGTTGCTGGTAACACCATATTGCATCTAGCTGTCAGGAATAAAAAATTGCAGGTATGCCAACTATTAAGTTTGTTTTAGATTGGGTTCCAATGCATTTCTTTTTATTAATTTTTTACAAGTTACTTTTTAAAAAGAGTTTCACAGTTATTCCGAACGCTCCTTTAATTTTCCTTTAGCCATTATTGAAGTTAATGATTTGTAGTGCTAAATAGTATTTCTACCATAATCAAATTTTAAAGTTTCCGTAGTGCTAAATAGTAATGAGATTATTAGTAATAATTTTTTAGTGTTAATGTTACTTGGGTGTTTGCATTATAAAAAATTAAGGTTTTAGAAACCAAAATTTAGGGATAAAATTATTCTTTAAGAACTAAATATTTTTGTTATGAAAAGTATCGTTATTAATTGAACATTAGTGATGAAATATTATTTTTTTTGGACAAAATTTTTTGTTCAAAAAAATAAATAATTTTGAGAGCAAATTATTTTGTTCCTAAAAGTTTATTTATAATTGACATTTTTAAAATTTTCTCACCAAAAGTCATATTTTATACTTTTCATGACAATCTTTTTGGAACTATCCTCATGACTAAAGAAATTGGTCCTTAAATATTTTTTGCAACAAAATTTTCATTTTTAGAGAAAAAAAAATTTTATATTTAAAACTTTTATATGTTGTAGTGTTGGTTTAGTTATTCTTAATGGAAAAGCAATAAAATTGGAAATATTTTGAACCTAATAATTATTATTACTTTTTTTAATTTTTAAAATTTCAACATTCTTCCAAGAATGTGAGATTCTCATTGTAGAGTGAGGAAATTAGATTCTTACTAAATTTGGGAATGTGAATAGATAATCAGAAATCACTTTCTCATTTCACTATGTTCCAAACACAAGAATTATGTTAATTCAGAGTTACATTCTCAATCTCCCATAAAACTACTATCATTCAAACATGACTTAAAAGGATTTTTTTTTTTTTTTAAGTTGGGAGCCACGACTTCCTTGGCTCTAGTGTAGCTGATATAGGCTTTGTATGGAGCTCTGTTTTACATTCTTTCTTCTATATAATGAAACACTCATTTACCCAAAAGAGTAATTCTATATATATATATATGGGAAATTGCTAGCTAATTACTTCCAATCTAATGTTGACAATGGAATATAACTACTGCAGGTTGTGGACTATTTGCTTAAGAAAATAGAAAAAGCTGAAAAGACAGAAAACAGAATAAAAGCAGTAAATGCAATAAACAATTGTGGGTACACAGCATATGACATTGTAATGGACAGTAAAAATGAGCAGGAATTCAAAGACATTAAAGTCTCCTTTCGAAAAGTGAAAGCAATGCAAGCAAAAGATCTTTCTCAAGGTGACTGGCTGTCAAAAAAACGAGACATATTAATGGTCGTGGCATCACTTATCGCGACAATGGCTTTCCAAGCTGGGATAAATCCTCCAGGAGGTTTCTGGCCAGACAATGCAGCTCTACATAGAGCAGGGGAAGCTATAATGGCTTATAACTATCCAAATACATATCCGTATTTCATTCGTGCTAACACGACAGGATTCGTTGCATCTGTGAGTACAATCTTATTGCTCGTTACTGGATGGCCGTTCAAGAAAAAGTTTTTCATGTGGCTTCTGGTCGTGATCATGTGGGTGACAATTACATCAATTGCTTTTACTTATGCATTTTCAATCGTAGTTGTCTCTCCGAAAGGGGAAAGGGAACCACTTTTTCATACAATTGTAGTTGGAGCCATAGTGTGGTGCTGTGTGATGGCGAGCCTCCTCATAGCTCACGCAATTCGCGTCAATTGGTGGTTGAAGACCAACAAAGGAATAAATGTTTGGCCACAGATTAAAGATTTCTTCAAATCCAAAACAAGTAGACAAGGTACAAATTCAATTAATGGTGATGTTAATCAAATTTAGCTAAGTGGACAAGGCCTACAACAATCAAGTAATGGTGAAGTTCTTCAAATTCAACTCAAGTAGACAAGGCATGCAACAATAAAGAGGAGATATAAATTCATTTAATGGTAACCATTCTACCGTTTGGGCTTTATGTTTAATGTGTGAGTTTCTATTTTTACAAAGAGAAATGTTTGAGAGCGCTAGGGAGAGAGCTCTAATAGCTCTAATTTGTGTGTGGATCCTATTTGATGTGATGCATTGGCTTTGTTTTGTTTTGGTTTTTTTTTCTTTTTTTTTTTTTTTTTTTTTGATTTTTTACATCACTAGAGTTCAACTAGAGCTCTAGTTTTAGGGGAATGAATCACTGTTTTTTTTAGAAATTTACAATGTGGACCCTTTAAAATGGTGCACATCTGTAAAAAGTTGTGTTTTTTTATGATGAATGTTATAATTGTTTGTGATGTGTGTTATGACATTTTGTAGTAAAATTATGAATGAATAATGAATTTATGGTGTGCATCCAAAAATTAAGAATGATAATGTTGTGACACTTTGTAATTTTTGTTATGACACTATAGAGTTTTGTTATGATATTTTTCAATGACAACATTTTTTTAAAAAACATATCATTGTACCTATTTGAGAGTGCACATTATAACATCTCCCATAAATCACTATCAAATACAAAGAATTGAATATAGACCAAAGAAGGAAAGAAATAGAGCATAAGGCAATGAAAAAATTAACCGAAAAATTAATTATGTGAGTTTTTCTTTTTAAACATTAAATTATGCAACAAATATGAGGATAGTGTGAGATATTTTGGAATAACATGAAAGATGGGTGTTTTGGTAAGGGGCTTTTTTTTGTTTTGTTTTGTTTTATTTTGTTTTGTTTTTAGTGAACTTTTTTTTTTAATTTTTTCAAAAAGTTTTAAGTTTCTAAATTCAGCTTGATAAGGCGAACCGAAAAATTATAATTTTTTCAAAAAAAATTAAAAAATAATCTAGAAAAGATAAAAATAAGCCAAAATTAATAATTATTTTTGGCTTATTTTGGTCTTTAATGATTTTTTTGCAAATTTTCAAAAAAAAGAAAAAGAAGGAGAGTATTTTTTAGATTCGTCTCGACAAGACTTATCGAAAAAGTAAAAAAATTTGACATAATTTTTAAAAAAAAGCGCTAAGGACAAAAACAATTCAAAAAAAGAGGTGGCTTTTTTTTTTCCCTGCTAAAATGGTATTTAAAATAACATTAAACATGTCCATAAAATTATAGGAATTAGAACCACACATCACATTACACTTTTTATTTATTTATTTATTTTTATGGGAATCACATTACACTTTATACCCAAAAAAAGATGGATATAAAATATTCATCGATGACATAAATAAATAAAAAATCATTAAAATAAAACCAAATATAAAATAAATTTTTAAAAAAGTGTTCCATGAAAGCGTAATTCCATTGAGATACATCTTTCCCAGGTACCACTAAAGCAGCCTTAACTTTGGAGCCTTTCTAGCAATGTCTACTTCATGCTTTTTAAGTTTAGGGCAAATTACACATTTAGAGGCTGGTGATATTTTAGTTCCCAACTTTTAGAATATGTTAATCTAGTTTTTAATATTTAGATTGTATTAATTTAGTTTTTAATGTATATAAAGTATTTCAATTTAGTCAAATAACTAAATTGAAATACTTTTTATATATTAGACTAAAATTGAAACACTAATTTTTATTTAGAAACTAATTGAAATACCTTTTATACATTGGACTAAATGAAGCACTTTTTATATATTGAGAGATCAGATTGGCACAATTTAAACATTAATAGGGACCAAAATCGAAATATTTTAATACACACTACAACATACAAGAGTTTGGGGATCAAACTTTTTTGTTCCCAAAAGTGAAAATCTTGTTGTAAAAAATATTTGGGGACCAATTCTTACCGTGGTGAGGATAGTTGCTAAAAAATCGTTTCAAAAAGTGAAACAATGACTTTTAGCGACAAAATTTTAAAAATATTGCCAATAAATGTATTTTTAAAAATAAAATAATTTGGTGAAATAAAGTTTATTTGAAAAAAAAAATAGTCTAAAAAAGATAATAATTAATCACTAAATATCTAATTTCGTTCACGAAAAATTAAAAAAAGATATTTTCGACAACTAAAATATTTCGTCTCTAAAAAGTAATTGTCCATAAATTTTTATCTCTAAAATCTTAATTTGTTGTAGTGGCATTAAAAATTAAATTGACACACTTTAAAAATTAGAGATTAGAATAACGAGTTTTTAATTTAAAATCCCTGATATTAAATGACATGCAGTATTTTCATGTATTGTCTTGCCAGAAACCTCCTGGAGGATTTAGCCCAGCTTGGAAAGCCATTGTCGCAATAAGTGATGCCACGACCATTAATATGTCTCGTTTTTTTGACAGCAATGGATAATCTATTCTGTGGATATTTATAGAGATCCAACCCAAATACACGAGTTTTCCTCTCTTTTTCTTATCTATTGGGTAGGATAAATGATATTCTTTAAATATCCACAGGGGATGGGTTGGGGATCATTTAGAGGCTGGTGATATTTTAGTTCCCAACTTTTAGAATATGTTAATCTAGTTTTTAATATTTAGATTGTATTAATTTAGTTTTTAATGTATATAAAGTATTTCAATTTAGTCAAATAACTAAATTGAAATACTTTTTATATATTAGACTAAAATTGAAACACTAATTTTTATTTAGAAACTAATTGAAATACCTTTTATACATTGGACTAAATGAAGCACTTTTTATATATTGAGAGATCAGATTGGCACAATTTAAACATTAATAGGGACCAAAATCGAAATATTTTAATACACACTACAACATACAAGAGTTTGGGGATCAAACTTTTTTGTTCCCAAAAGTGAAAATTTTGTTGTAAAAAATATTTGGGGACCAATTCTTACCGTGGTGAGGATAGTTGCTAAAAAATCGTTTCAAAAAGTGAAACAATGACTTTTAGCGGCAAAATTTTAAAAATATTGCCAATAAATGTATTTTTAAAAATAAAATAATTTGGTGAAATAAAGTTTATTTGAAAAAAAAATAGTCTAAAAAAGATAATAATTAATCACTAAATATCTAATTTCGTTCACGAAAAATTAAAAAAAGATATTTTCGACAACTAAAATATTTCGTCTCTAAAAAGTAATTGTCCATAAATTTTTATCTCTAAAATCTTAATTTGTTGTAGTGGCATTAAAAATTAAATTGACACACTTTAAAAATTAGAGATTAGAATAACGAGTTTTTAATTTAAAATCCCTGATATTAAGCCTCCGTTTGGGAAGTGGGTTGGCTTTTTGGCTTTTTGGTTTTTTTGGCTATTTTAGCCTGGGCTTAAAAGCTTGGTTTGGGAAGGACTTTTTGGCTTTTGAGCTTTTTTGAGTTTTTTTGTGAGAGAAGAATGTAATGATTATGGGTTGGATGTGATGTTTTGTTTGTTATGGCTAAAATAACCTATTTTATCTTTTGTGGCTAAAATAGCCAAAAAAGCCCAAGAATCAACTTGCCAAACAGAGGCTAAATGACATGCAGTATTTTCATGTATTGTCTTGCCAGAAACCTCCTGGAGGATTTAGCCCAGCTTGGAAAGCCATTGTCGCAATAAGTGATGCCACGACCATTAATATGTCTCGTTTTTTTTGACAATTAGGAATGGCAATGGATAATCTATTCTGTGGATATTTATAGAGATCTAACCCAAATGCACGAGTTTTCTCCTCTTTTTCTTATCTATTGGGTAGGATAAATGATATTCTTTAAATATCCACAGGGGATGGGTTGGGGATGGGTACCCACTAATTTCCCCATATGTTTTTTTTTTTTTTTTTTTTTTTTTTTTTTTTTAGATTCACAACCAAAACTAAATATGCATTCAATTTTTTTTCTTTTATTTATATTATTATTTTTTCAGGTTCACAACCATTTTTTTTTTTAAAGATCCACAACCAAAGCTAAATATACCTCCAATCTTTTTTTATTTTTATTTTTAAGGTTCACAATCATTTTTTTTTTTAATTTTTAAGATTCATAACCAAAGCTAAATATACATTCAATCTTTTTTCTTTTGTTTTTTTTTTAATTTTTTTTAAGGTTCACAACCAATTTTTTATTTTTATTTTTTTTTTAAGATTCACAACCAAAGCTAAATATACATTCAATCTTATTTTATTTTATTTGGCTCAACAATAAAATCAAATACACATTAATTAACATTGTCACATTATTCTTGTCAAATTTTATGCATATCTAGAATTTTTTAAATTTATAAATAATGGGCAAGGTTGGGTTAATCAATGAACACATTTCTGAAAAGTTTTGCGTAAAGTAAAGTAAAAGAGGGGGGGAATGAATGGCTGTTGGGAATTTTATTTTTGAGTGGACAGGGTATTTTCTAAAATTGTTAAGCTTATACTAAGTTTTTTTTAGCCTACCCTTGCAGGCTATGCAAGGGAATATACCCTGACTGTGTTCATGGTCCACATAACCCAATTATGTGGCCCCTAAATAGGTTATGATGCATATGGTTTCATGGTTTGTGATATAACAGGTTGTGATATAATAGTAGGCTACAAACTTTGTTTGTGATACATTGATAACTTCTTGTGTAAGTGTAGTTTTTTGTGTAAGTTTTTGTTGTCAAACTTTGTTTGTTATACATTGATAGCTTGCTATATTTGTGTTTAAGACAAATGTTTATGACTTATTCACCCCCCCAAAAAAAAAAGATAGAAATATTTTCAAACCCTTAGAAACACAAACACAAAATATTGGTCTGATTGGCCAAGCGAGAGAGAGAGAGAGAGATGGTTGTAATTTTTTTTTTAATCTTCCAACGTTCTTCCACTTTTTTTTTCAATTACTAAAACTTATTTGATTGTCTCAAAATTATATATTTGATTATTATAAAACAAACTTTTTAATTAATTAATTAATGTGTATTTGATTTTGTTGTTGAACCAAATAAAATAAAATAATATTGAATGTATATTTAGCTTTTGTTGTGAACCTTAAAAGAATAAAAAAAAATAAATAAATAAGTTGTTAACATTAAATATATTAAAAAAGAAAGAAAAAAAATTGAAGGTATATTTAGCTAAAACCTTTATAAAAAAAAAAAGAAAAAAAAGAAGGTTGTTAACATTAAATATATTAAAAAAGAAAGAAAAAAGATTGAAGGTATATTTAACTTTTGTTGTGAACCTTAAAAAAAATAAAAAATAAAAAAAAAATTGTCAACATTAAATATATTAAAAAAGAAAGAAAAAAGATTGAAGGTATATTTAGTTTTTGTTGTGAACCTTAAAAAAAAAAAAAAGTTGTTAACATTAAATATAAAAAATAAAAATGAGGATTAAAGTGGGTTTGGGAAAATTCATACTCATTAAAAAATGGGGAGGGTGGTATCCATGGAGAATGAGAAATGGGAAATGAAAAAAATTTATTATAAAAAAATGAGGATAAAGAATTAATATCCACCCCATTACCCCATTGTCATTCCTATTGACAACCATTCACCTTGGGAGAGATCTTTTGCTTTCATTGCTTTCACTCTTCGAAAGGTGGCTTTAATGTCTATCAATTCTTCTGTCTCTTTTCAATTTCCATTACAATGTCATATGCTGTGTACCCACAATTGTTTACTGCATTTACTTCCTTCATTCGAATTTCTGTCTTTTCTGCTTTTTCTATTTTTTCAAGCAAATAATCCGCAACCTCCAGTCTTTATATTCCATTGGATATAATTAACTAGCAAGTTTTGGATAAGAGTAATGATATATATATAGAGAGAGAGAATTATTATTGTTATTTTTTTTTAGAGAAAATTGGTGATAAATCCAATTTAGAGAGTATCTAAGACAACAGATCCAATGAATATTTTTTGTTGGTGATATATCCATCTTTTGTGAAATAATTTGGTGAGAAATCATTTTATTGGTTTTAAAGGACATTTTGTTTTCAATTTTCACCTCGTTGACTTTTTTTATCTTTGACTTTCGTTGACTATCTGTTCAAAATTTTTTGTCTATCTGTTTAAATATTTTTTATCTGTTGAATTTTTTTAACCTATTTGTTGAATTTTTATAATTTATTTTTTTCTATCTATTCTATTTTTTATCTGTTTAATTTCTTATTTTTTCCTTATCTGTTTCTCTCTTGAAAAAATCTCTATTTAATTTGGATAGATCAGAGACAACATTTTATATATACAAATTTTAGTTGCAAAAATTTGGTTTGCATGGATAAAAATCATTTACATATGTTTCATCATCATTATCAATTTTCTATCTGTCCAAATACAAATCATCAAACAGTTTAAATAAACACATAATAACAACAATACCTATACATACAAATGGATAAATATTTGAATTTGATAAAAGAATTGGTGAAGCATTGAGCGAAAAAAATTCATTATTCAATTAAAATACTCAATAAAAATAAGAAATTAAAAAAAATAATAATTCTTTCTTATTATTTATTGATAAACATAAAACAAGTACTTGTTCTTCTTCAAAAGCCCTAGAGAGACGATCAGTGAATCTAACACTTGTGCAATTCCTCTACCAGATCGGTGAATACTACTTTAGGTTAGTTAATTTTAACTCTTCTCTCTTCATCTCTTTCTAATTCTTTTTCAATAATGTCTCAGTTTGAACTCATTGATGTTATCACTATTTCCAAAAGCCACATATATGCTTATACATACATATGGATCTATATATGTATAAATAAACACATTTTCTTGTGTGCGTGTATATATATGTTATCTGTGTAGAAGAACTAAGAAAAGAAAATGAAGAGGAAAAAAGGGGAGATGAGGTTTTCATGTAGAGGAGTCTAGATTCGAGGGTAGGGGAGTCCAAATTCGGTAGATTGGGTAGCTTCGGTCGTGGAGCAAGGCAGAGGAATTCGATGACGTGGAGAAGGGCTGATCGTCAACAACAATGGCAATTCAAAGCCAAAGATTTAGGTGCGCAAGCCATGGTGGTGATCGACGATGGAGTCATGGCGGCGACCGACGATGGAGTCATGGCGGCGATGGTGGGACTCATAGCCAGAGCGAGAGAGAAAGAGAGAAGGGAGATTGATAGCGTGAGAGAGAGAGAGAGGTGCATGACGGTGACGAGATTGGAGGTGGAGATGGAGGTGGAGGTAAAGAAGAGAAGAGAGAGATGGCGGTGACGGAGGTGGAGGTGGCGATGGTGGCAGTAACTGAGGCGAAGAAGTTGGTGTCGGTGTTATCGTCACTGTATGTGAGGAGAGAGAGAAAGAGAGTGAGAGAGAGAGAAGTGCAAATGTTTAGGGTTTGGACAATAGTGTTTATGGTTTATATACAGAAGAGTATGTTGGTCATTTTACATATGCTTGTCCTTATGGGCAAAGAAAATCAACACCTACATCTTTAGACTAAGAAAATTCAACATTGGATTTCTCAACCAAGTGCCCATTTTTTTACTACCCAAAAAAAAAAAAAAATACAAAATACAAAATAAAGCTTGATACAAGAGGAGGAAGACACCGCCATGGCTATCTCGAGCCTCGGAATGGGAGTGATAGAGGAAAAGTAAGTGTAATGCCGTAGCTGTACGGAAAAGCATGTTAAAAAATCAACAGGCAAAGATGGAAATAAAATAGGCGATGAAATACAACTGAATTGAAAGAAAGTGCAGAATGTACCTCTCATGTCCCCCAATAGCCTCCAAGTAGATCCGCCTTTCGGCGAGACATGGAGCTTATGCATCCATAGAGGGTTACGAGGCTAGCTCCACCACAGTTGTACTCCCTCAACTGCGGGAGCTCTACCATGCCGCTCAATAGATAGAGTCCTACAGTATTTACCTTGCTCACAAACAGGATAGTACTGAGGACATAGATAAGGAACCTGTAGACATATTGGGCTATCTCCTCTAGAGTCATTGGGTCTGTCTTATAGAAGTGCTTCTAGAGCCAATTGTATCGAATCATCCCATAGTGAGCAAGGGGTGGAGCAGCCCCAAGAAAGAAGATTTGAACAACATGTCACTGGCTCAGGTTGAGGTCGAAAAGGATCGTATCACCCCCCACCGAGAGACTAGTGATCATGGAGAAGTCATAGGGGTTCATTTATCTCCCTAGTAGATGAGAAATGGAATGAGTTGGTTGTGTCCTACTACCTCTCCGCTAAGGCGTCGTAGATTGACCGGTCCGCTTGCAATGATGAGATCCCTAAGCAAAATGGATCGAAGCTGGCCCTATTCACCAGGATGTGGACCTTAGTGGGGAGAACTCTGTACCACTAGTGAAGGCCGTGGACACTGCCGTGCCCCCCTCATCAATCGATCGGTGACCTGTGACAAAAATGTTGTTAGCATATAAGAGAATAGAGCTATCAATGAGTTCAAAGCATAGCATGCTAAATAAAGAAACAAAAAAAGAAAAAAGAATACCATGAAGGACTCATGGGAGAGGTGCCTCGTGCGCTCCCGAAGCAATACGTCCTCTGCAACCCGTCGGGAGAACTCTGTGAATCGCAACATCCCTCCGAGGGCCATTGTATGTGTGCGTGGCCTGTAGGTCACAAGATCAAATCGCCTCGTCCTCAAGGAGAGTGGCTCTGGTTCTGCCTCGATGTCTTCAACCATAGAATCCTTGCCATGGCCTTCAACGCTCGTGGCGGACGCAAGGATATCAACCTCAGGCACCGATGAGCGTACGTCACCCTCAGTGACAATGATAGGTGGCACATCATCATGAGGAGCGTCATCACTAGCCATAGCAATCTGTGGAATCAAAGAAAAAAGTGTGAAAAATTCAATTCAAGCTGTAATCAATCATTGAGAAATCCGAGAATTCAATCCAACAGTGCCAAATCAAGGCTAGTTTGCGATGAATCATGAGGAATGATAAAGGAAAGCATGAAACTAAGGCCTAACATTGTGAAATCAAATATAGGCAACGTGAATTTAAAGGCTATATCTGAGGAGAGTTTTGTGCCAAGTCGTGGATAGTAGCCTATTCAAACCAAATCGAAAGAAAGGTCTAAATTCATGAATGACATGGTTCAAAATTGTGTTCAAGAAGATCACATAAGAATAGTCAGAATATTGCCTAAGTGGTATGCAATCAATAACAAACAATGAGAAATTTGATGAAACAGTGAAAATATTGTGAGAAATTCAAGACTTGAAGCCAAATGTGGGGAAATTTGTCTAAATGATGAGAAATCAACAAGTGTTCAAAGTACATTAAAAAAATTACCTTAATTATAAGGAATCCTCAGAAATCAATCCAAATTGTGAGAATTCAAGACCAAAATTGCAAAGAACAATGAAAGAAAATGCAAAATCAAGAAAAATGGTGAAAAATTGCATAAATTCATGACAATCATTCAATAATCGAGCCCAAGTCATGGAATGAACACTCAAGTCATGCAAAATTAAACACAAAGTGCTAAAACCTTACCTTTTTGGATTCTAATCAATGCGAAATGATGAGAACAACGGCAGAAGTGAGGAACGACGTGGGTTTAGGGCAAATAAAAAATGAAGAGAAATCTAGAGAGAGAGAGAGAGAGAGAGAGAGAGAGAGAGAGGGGAGTGGGGGATATGTTTTTCGAACATGGGTGAAGAGAAATCTAGAGAGAGAGAGAGAGAGAGAGAGAGAGAGAGCTTCGGGAGTGGGGGATATGTTTTTCGAACATGGGTGTATGAGGAAATGAACCCTTGAACATGTTTTAAAGCAATCGGCTCTCTAAAACCCATTTTCTGCCTCGTAGTCGAACAAATTGGCTGGTTGAAACCTTTTTTGGCTGGACGGCTAAGTTTTTAGCCGTGTGAAAATTTTGTTAGCCGACTAGCCAAGTTTTTGGCTGGGTGGATCATTTTTTGGTCGTTTAGCTCATAATTTGGCTGGGTTGCTATGTTTTTGTACGAGAAGTTCAAAATTGTCTGGGTCACTCTTGTTTTGTACGGTTGGATTCATGTGATGAGGCCAAATGTTCTTGTTTTCATCCAAAGACGATCAAATGGCACGCCCAAATCGCTTTCGCTGTCAAAAACTCAAAAATAGCATTTGGAATGTATGCTTTGGTGTTTTAACACTGATTTGGACCCGATTAAAACATTTCACCTCTTCGTATGAAATACGGTTAGGTACGCATGTTGGTTACACTACCTTTTCTTTTTTTGCGTGAAACGCGTTAGGATTTCAAGTTTACTCGATTAAAACCTTTCCCCTCTCCATATATGAAATACGGTTAGGTACGCCCGTTGGTTAGACCACCTTTCCTCCTTTCGCGTGAAATGCATTAGGATTTCAAGTTTACTCAGTTAAAACCTTCTCCTTCTCCTTATGAAATACGGTTAGGTATGCTTGTTGGTTACACTACCTTTCCTCCTTTCACGTGAAACGCATTAGGATTTCAAGTTTACTCGGTTAAAACCTTCACACTCTTCGTATGAAATACGGTTAGGTACGCTTGTTGGTTACACCACCTTTCCTCTATTTGCATGAAACGTGTTAGGATTTCAAGATTACTCGGTTAAAACCTTCCCCCTCTCCGTATGAAATACGGTTAGGTATGCTTGTTGGTTACACCACATTTCCTCCTTTCGCATAAAATACGTTAGGATTTCATATTTACTGGGTTAAAACATTCCCCCTCTCTGTATGAAATACAGTTAGGTATGCTTGTTGGTCATACCATCTTTTCTTTCATGTGAAACGTGTTCGGAGTTGATGTTTGCTTGCTCTTTTCTGTGTGAGACACAGTTGAACCTGTTTTAATTAAGCTTGAGGCTTGTTTCATATGCTATCATCTTGGTATATTTATCGTTATTTCATTGTGTTGCATGAATCATGAATACTAGAACAAAATGAACTTTGCGAATCGTGTAAGTCCATCTTTCAATTGCATTCCGAACATATCATTTGTATCTTGCTCCTGAACTACGCTGGTTTGATTCGTTGCAAAGGGATACATAGGCAACCCTTAAGTTCAACTAATTGCATTCGCATCTTGTTTGTTTGCCTAAGTCTTACAGCTTTGTCAAAAGGGTCATCTTCAGGCTTTGACATTCACTCACATTATGAAATGACTTCGAGCTCTGTTAAAGAGGGGTAACTATAGACATCTCGTTTTGACTGACCATAAGACTTGGGCGCTTTTTTTTTATTACACGATGATGAAAACAAGAATGTGTTTCTCATAAAAGCGTCAATAAAAAAGATGGATTTTGAGCTTTTATCTTAACCATAAGCATGTTTTTCCCAAATGTTTAAAACTCATTCAAAACTCTCTTTCGAAACTTTCTTTTCGTGCTTTGTTCTGAGTATTTCTGTAATGTTTTGAGTCTCATTTTCAAACTTCAAAATGAAATGTTCTCTTAGGAAATTGAGTAAAGAACAATATGGAAATAGGAGGAAAGGATGATAATTCTGTTGAAAAATCCTATTTCATGGAAAATTGTAAGGCCAAAGCCAATATTTTAGCTGGCCAGCCAACTTAATTGGCCAACCGGCCAACTAATTAGCTGGCTGACCAAGAAATTGGCCGACCGATTAATTTATCTAGGAATAGGGCAGTTTCGATAGAATTCTTGTTTAGTGCGTGTGGGACTCTCCACTTTCCCATTTTCTAATCCACTCGTGCTTGAAATGCATATACACTCAGCCTCCATTGCATAAAGGACTTGCCTATTTAAAAACGAGAGGGTTACAGCAAGCATTAATCATCTCTCTTTATTCTCCATTAACCATTGTCTTCCACATTGTCCTCCACCATGTCTTCCACCATCTCCTCCACTTGCTTTTCCTATAAGGAGAACATCAGATTGTTGAGAAGAGAGGGGTTAGAAAGATTGATTAAGAGAGAGGAAAGATTGATTGAAGTCTTGCTTGAATTAAGAGTTAATCAAAATTGAGCTGTAAACCTTCATTTTCAATATACACTGTTATACCATATTCCATATATCAAAACCATCCAGGAATTATAGAGCTTTAGGGTATTTGGCATGGCTTGAAGCTGGCTTGGTCTTCTGGACACCAATGTGTTGTTATTGAGTCAAACTCTACAAATGATATTCAAGCTATCAAAGTCTCAAGTCCATTGCATCCTAATTCCAACCTCTGTCGGGAAATTTGGGATTTAAATCAGGAATAACAGTGGGATCTCTTGCTAATATGGTGTAAATGTCACGACCTATACTTGCCCCTAAGGGTTTAGATCGTAATCGGCCAATAATCATGAGATTACCTATGGCCTCAAATAGATAATAGACATATTTAATAATAAGGGGCCAAGAAGCGGAAGCAGAATTATAAATGTTATCTAATGAGTTGTGCATAAATGGCATAAATAGAAAACTTTTAAACATTAATAACTCACGCTTAGACGTACATAATAAGATTCCATATGTCCAAGATCTTTCAAACATCACTGTTATATTAACCAGAACTTATATATAGAAACTGTTAGGCGTGACTGACAAAAGAAATAAACAAAAAATCAAAAGAAAAAAGAATAAAAGAACAGAAGAACACAAGCCTCACTCGTGAGGCGCTCATAACAGACTCCTTAAAACTTGGTATCATTTTCAAGTTCACTAAGGCTGGGGCTGGACATCCCGCTGCTCACCTACATACACACGATGGTTGCTCGATGCTCAAATTTTACGCTCGATGGTTGCTCGAGCCAAGTGCAGAGTGAGTTCACTCGAGCGTACACTTGGTCGCTCGAGCCAACAGCTAAATGTCTGAAAAAGTACTGGATGCTTGCAAAGTACGTTCAAGCGATGGATTGTTTGCTCAAGCGATGAGACAAAATTATAGAATTTCCAGAACAAGGTTGAGTTTTAAAACTTGCAATTTCAAAGACTATTTTTGTTATGACCCAAACACGCCTCTATAGGTTTAGCGTCGTAACCGACCAGTAATCTAATGAGCTGTGATTCTATATGAAATAACACATACACATAACGTTAATTTACCCACCCTATATAACATTCATCACATCTCGTACAAAAAACATTTATATACATATACACATATATCAAAATGTCAACATCATGATCAAAAACTTGACAACGGTCTTCTAGACCTAGCCTCAACTCGGAGTCACCAAAACAAAACTCTAAAGGCTTTAAACGGTGGCTCAGCTAAAGGCTTCCTTCTGGGCTTGCTCTTCATAACGCTTATCTATACATATATATATATACACAGTGAACTATAGCCCAGTGAATAACATTAAAGTAAAGGGGTTAGTGAACGAATTCCAAATATATCATATCCGTAAAACAAATCATATCATAATTATTCTTATATCTGAACATAATAATGGTACATCTAACAAAGCAGAACATATCGTCTTCTGACTAAAGTAATCGGTTCTGAAAACCGATATAAACACATCTCCACTTTGTCAAGTGGCTAACGAGATCTTGTAAGCACATATATGTCATGGATCCGCATTAACATGCAGTCCCCCATGGCTTGGGACCATTCTTTGGATGTCATAATAGATTCAAAATTAGATATTCATTCACTTGAGCAAATAACATTCCAAAAACATGAACTATCAAATAGCATTTCAAAAATATTTCATATGAACATATCTTTACAGAAATGTTACTCATAGTACTTGGTTGGTGATACACCTTAACGGCTTAACCTACAGAAACATAACCAAGCACAACAAAACACATTTCATTCACGCTGCTTAGTCGGGTCATTTGTTAGTTATTCGTTTAGTTCTTCATATTCTTTCTTATTTTATTTCGTTATCATGATATGTACACAAGTGTAAAATACATGCTAGAATCATGCGAATGAAGACCCGTGCACCAGAAAAATGACAAGAAATAAAACAGTCTATTACTCTAAAAACCACATGTGCGGAGGTCCTGGTCGCACGTGCGGAACCTCCACCGCACATGCACCCGCACATGCAATTTTTGCAGAAAGCAGCTCGAAACAGGGGAGGTTTGGCCACACGTATGGGACCTCAGGCTATACGTGCGGTCTGGGCCAAAAATCAGTCCGAAAATGATACTGAAATGTGGAACTTATTCTTCTCAAAATCCAACTCCAATTTTATAAGATCCATGGCTCAGAACCCTTAAAAACATGTTGAATTAACCATGTTTAACTTTAAACTCAAACCATAGCTTCACATCAAAACCAAGGTTCCAAATAAAAGATCAAAAGGGTAAAATCATAACACATTTAAATGTTGAGTTCCAAGTCTTGAAAATCCATGGAGTTTCTTTCTCAATCCTTAATAATCATGCTCTAAATCATATGTACATGCAATAGATCATGTGTATGAGCAAGAATTCCATGAACAATATGCTACACATGTTGATATTTCAAACTAACACCACCAACTCCCTAATTAACCATGAGTTCATGAGTGCTTTAGCTCTATTTCAAGAGATAAGGAGGAAATTCTTACATTAAGTTGTTGATTTTGGGGTCAATCTTCCTTCTCCCTTGATCTCTTCTTTTCTTTTTGAGTTCTCTAGAACTCTCTTATCCTCCTCTCTCTTAGAAGATATTTTGCTGAACCTATGGCTCAACTAAGGCTCATATATATATAATATTCAGTTAAATCTAATTAATTCATTTTGAATCCGATTTTTACAAAACTTCATATTAGGCTCCAAAAATCATGTTGATTACAAATATTTAATCGATTTTGGTTTCTGGTGCCTCTAAGACCATCAATTTTTAGTTTAAAGTTGTAATTTCAACAGGTTTTCCTACAATCAACAGATATAAACTCAAATCCTTCTAATTCACATGCAGTTTCTCATCAAACACATAATCAATTACCACATAACAATGCAGTTAGATGACTAATTAATCAGATGCATGTCCGGGCCATTGCAATTCTTGCATGGCTTGACAATACTTTGAAAAGACTTAGAAAGTCTTCCAAAAACATGGATACATAATCGATTTGGAAAATTAAAGCTCGAAACATGAAATTCAA
Source organism: Camellia sinensis (assembly GCF_004153795.1). Taxonomy (NCBI): domain Eukaryota; kingdom Viridiplantae; phylum Streptophyta; class Magnoliopsida; order Ericales; family Theaceae; genus Camellia; species Camellia sinensis. The sequence goes on along the minus strand of NW_021025912.1, from coordinate 502,581 downwards.
CATCAAAACTTTATAAATCGTGGATGCATAGTTGATTCAAGCTTTAATTCAAGCTTAGATGGCAAGAACCATGATCAATCACAACCTTCAACTCAAAATTCTGAGTTTAGTAAAGTTAAAACTTGAAACTTTATAGTCAAAGCAGTTAGAGACTCAAACTTCCATGCATGTAGAAATCTTTTCCCAAATTCCTTCTCTTAGCCTTCAAAATATGATACTAAACTTCAAACTTTGTAAACCATACAAATAAGGTTCCAAAACTTCATAATTCATGAGTGCATGTGAAAGATGGCTTCAAAACTCAACTTAGATGACATCAATTGTGTTCAAACTCATGAAACTCTATCAAACTATGCATGCATGTGCAAATTGACTTTGATTCTAACAGTTCTAGCTCAATTATTTCATTTAAGCACACAATCTATTTGAATTCACATATTTGATGTCTTAATCTCATGAATTAAAGTTCAAAGGCTTACCTAAGGCCTTCAATCAAGTAAATTCTTCAAGAACTTGAGCTCCCTTTCACAATTATTCAATCTCAACCCCTTTCTCTCTTTACAATTGCATTTTCTCTCTCTAAACTTGTCTACTTCAGAATTTTTGAGCTCAAACTTGTAATTAAGTCCAAGCTCTTAATTATAGCCTATTTATACTTGAGGATTAGATTAAGGTGTTAATCTAGGCTTAGGATTAACTAATTACACTTAGTTCAATTAATTTAATCTAATTAAATTAGATTGAATCAAATTTTAATTAAACTTCTCATTACGCTCTAAAAATTATGTTGATCACAATAAATTAACCAATTTCTATTTCTAACACCATTAAGGCCTTCAATGTTCAGATTAAAGCAGAATTCTTAACAGATTTTTCTATGGTCAACAGATATAAAGTCATTAACATGATAATAACACATTTATCACTCAAATTCACATTTACCATATAAACACACACGCAACAAGGAATTAAAAGCATAATACAGATTGGGGTTGTCACAGTAAAGCTACCTCCCGTGCGGACAGATTTGCCAAGGAAGCCTTGCAATTTGATTATGTGGGTGTTATTTCGACAGATGCGCCCTCCTTTTTGGCCTTATACTTAGATAGTGACAAGAATGGTGTGGGCTATCCTCGCCTCATGAAAGTGTAGTTCTGGCTTCGTCCCCATTAATACCCCCCCCAAAAAAAAAAAAACTAACTAAATTATTGGCATACCTTGAAGGAAAATCTTACCGTTCTAAAAATATTGTGATGGTATGGTGGAGATTAAATTGGTATTGTGTGAGTTCAAATATGAAATGAATGTGAGTCATAAATTAATGATTTTGGATAAAATTGAGAATAAAAATTTTGAAACTGTAGTATTACTCACACTGCGAATTTTTAGTTCCTCACAGTTAGATGCAATATGGTATTACCAGCAACATCCTTAGCATTCATAAACTCATGGGGGCCATAGAGGCTAGCTTTAAACAACTTGTCCAAGACCTCAAGTTACCCTTCATGGCTGCAAGATGGAGAGGGGTTCTAGCATCTCCATCAAGAGATGTGCACATATCACAATTCTTCGATATGAGTGCTTGTACAATATCTGTATGTCCTCTAGCAGATGCCAAGTGAAAAGGAGACCATCGTCACGAATCCATCACTTCAACGAGTCCCGAACTTCTCTCTAGAATTTTTTCACCAAATTCTAAATGTCTATGGTATGCTGCTACATACAGAGGAGCGTGAACGAAACAACCCACCTTAACCATATCAAGAAAGTTTGGATTGCCGTTTAATATTTCAGTCAATGTGTCTATATCTCCTACAACTGCCGCTTTATGAAGCTTCTGTTCTTGTCTCGCTCTTCCTTCAATTGCCGCTTCATGAATCCTCTGTTTTGGTTTCCCTCCTCCAGCCTCCATCTCTTTCCTTTTCTTTCTTACTATTTTTTCTCTTTGTGTGTTTCTTGCTTAGCTATGACATAGATGGATGCCTAATCAGACACATATATGCAGACATTTCTTGGTTGACTAAATGTTTTAGGCAAGGTTTCGGAAACACAGTAATGATTGTGGTGGTGTGGTTGTGGTTGCAATTGCGGGGTGTAAAGGCTATAGTGTAACAATTGCGGTAATCAGAACTGTAATTTTTATTTTTTTATTTTTCGCACAATTTGAAAAAATTTACTGATACAATTTTTTTTTTCCAAAATCATATTTATTAGGGTTCAAAATGGGTTTTGATCAATTTTTGTTAGTTTTTAAGTATAATCCAATATATTTCATATTTTTAAATCACTATAAAAGAATTTTTTTTACATTTTATTTCAATAGTTGATGGCTTTAAAAATAATTGATTTTAAATGTATACAAAATTATTTTTTATCAATACCTGAACTAACTAAATAAAAAATATTTACAATTATTAAATGAAATGATTATAAACATAAAAATTGTGTCACAAAAAAAATTATTTTTCAGCTATTGATTTTTTTTTAAAGGCATTTTTTAGACAATACTTTACAGCTAACTAAATAAAATTATTTACAATTAAGTATTAAATTAAATTATTATAAAAATTATGCCATAAACAAAAATTATTTTTGAGCTATTGATTTTATTTATTCTTGAAAATCCTAAGTGATTCGTGATTAGATCAAGATTAAAATATTTTAATTCCCAATCATTCAAAACACACAATCTAAATCATCAAGCACTTACGAAAGTGATTTAGATTGTTGTTTTCGAAATAAACAATAAATCAACACAAACGATTTTTACGTGAAAAAATCACAATTGAAGAACCTTGAATTGTAATAAAAAACCACGGGCGAAATGCCACTAACCAATCCACTATTGAAGAAAGAAAGATTACAAAGATAACAAACAAATTACCCAACTACTCCAATTGTCTTCAAACCTTCTGTAACTCTTTCACCAAGCCTTCGTCTCGGAATTGATTAATCTGAAGTTGAATCCACAACTTCACTTGTCGAGTCAACAACTACATACATAATCAAACTCCTTTGAAACTCCACGTTTGAATCTTTGGAATCCACTGAAGAAGAACACTCTTAATTATGAAGAACCAAACTCCTTGATGTATGTATCTTAGATCATAGTTTACAAACCCTCTCAAATATATCAAGGAAAACTCAGAAGAAAACCTCAAACAAAAACCCTAAGATCCTTAAACAAGATCTAGGAAAAGTAACCCTAGAATTGAACCAACACACGAATATATAGTAACTGAGATCGCGTGGTTCGCTCGAGCGTGGGAATGCCCGCTCGAGTGGAGACACCATATTGTGTGTTTCATACAGGGTTCACGCTCGAGCGGAAGATCCCACGCTCGAGAGTAAAATCACATCATCCAGTATTTTTGCAGACGTAACAGATGTTGTGAGAGTACAAACCCCGCTTGAGCGTCACTTTCCCCGCTCGAGCGGGAAGACAAAAACTGGAAATTTGGCAAATTATAAGTTGATTACAACCTTGGTTTTTTCCATGGAATTTGACAACAAGGGGTCCTAACAATCTCCCCTTTTGTCAAATCCCGGACAAAACCATTCTACAACAATTTTCCTATAAAAATCACCAAAAAAAAAAAAAAAAAACAAACACCAACAACCATGAGCAAACACCAACAACCATGAAAATCTGAGATCCATGCTTTTGAACAATCACCTTGAAAGAAAAACAACCACACAAGCCAACCAAAATCTGTGGAACTGCATTAAATAACAAAATATAAAATAACTAAGAAACATACTATCCATCCAACAAAAAATACCATATGCCCATCTATCCAACTCCAAGTATATAAGCAAACTATACCAAATATCTATCCAACTGGACCAAGGAAGTATATAAGCAAAGTAAAACTGTACCAAAAGTATGTAACCACTCCCCCTATTTGTCCGGGAGAGATCAAAAACCAAAAGAAATAGAACTGGATAGCAAAGATCATGGAGCGGGTGGCTGTGACTGCATCTGAAGCATAGACAGGATCTGATCCAGCTAAGAAGAAGACTGGGCCACGGACTCCTCAGTGCGCTGTGAAGAAGCCTCCAAGGCACTGAACCGAGCATTAGCAGTGGTCTCAAGATCCGTGAGCCATGCCTTAAAGATATCCATCCGCCATTCGAGTCGATCAAACTGTGAAGTACCAGACCGCTCAAAAGACTGATGCTGGCCACGAACCATACGAATCGGAGGTGGCGGCTCCCCCTCACCAATTTCACCACCGGTAGTAGCGGCATCATACTCAGCCTCTTCTACCATAGCAGCAGCATCACCGGTACCTGCACCAGACCGACCTGCCCCAGTAGAAACACCCCGAATGTGAGACTGACTTTGAGAGACAGCCTTTTTGGTAAAAGGCCGGATAGGGGAAGCAAACTCATCTTCATCAAAGGAAGAGACCTCAAACTTGGCGAGAAGCTGGTTTATGAGACACCCGTAGGGTAAACCAAGATTGTTGCGCTCATAAGCGACAACCATCTTTTGAATGATCAGAGTGACAAGATTAATGGAGCGATTTTAAGCGAGACACTAGAGGACAAACCCTTGGTCTTGGTTGATTTTAGAACTATGGGTGGTAACAATAACATTGACACACACAATGAGGTTGAGCAACCAAAACTGAGGGAGAAGCTCATTTTGTTTGATTAAGGAACCGGAGGGCCAAGGACGAGGGAAACCACACAAAGTATTGGCAACCTCATTGAAATCACAGGTTGGACGCATAGGAAAGGGGTAGAATATGGGGAAGACTTGACCAATCCCTAACAACTCTCGAATAAGATCTGTGGTAACTGTGATTGGCTTGGACCTGACCCTAGTCTTGAAGGATGGACCAATATCATTAAGGCTATCCATGTTACAATAAAATTCACGGACCCAAGTTAGGTTTTGAAAACTAGAAAATAAAAAGACATTATCTCCACCCAAGGGATCAAAAAGTGAACGGATAGGGATAGACTCGAATGTGTTGGGTTGAACATTACGTTCAAGATGAATGGTTCGGGCTGGATAAGACTCGCGAAACAACTTGGCTTTCTCAGCCGAGGGGAATCAGTCAGAGTTAAAGGTAGGGCGAGGGGCAGTAGACTTCCTTTTCTTGAAGGGGGACATGACTAAACCAAGGAAAAAGGAACAAAAAACAACACAGACAACCCCCAACCCAAGACCAAAATAAACCAAAAAAAAATAGAAACAGATCATTAGTAGCACTGGTTAATATGACAACAAGAGTCAAGCACAGAAAGTTGTGAAGCAATATAGTCCATTCAGAGTAAGCCCCAAAAACACAATGCAACAGATATGAAACATTATGAGTAAAACAACCATAACCCCAAAAAAAATAGAACAAAAAAAAGTCCTCAAGAAAACAAGACAGATATGACAGTAATAGACCATAATCCATCAGAAGATGCCAAAGGCATTATAAAACACATCAACATGCATACAACTTACTTAGACCCAACCTACTATGAACATGAGTGAGGGATGAGACAGTAGATAAAAACAAAATACTTACGAAGAAAAATGCAAATGCAACTACGAAAATAAGGATGAAAACAGAGTGGAAACAAAAAATGGTTATACCTGAGGTGGGAGAGAAGAACACAACTCAACAATGCTCAGACAAAGGAAGACAAAGCAGCAAATCGCCAAGAAACCCTAGGAGAGAAGGAAATGTGGGGCAAAATGAACTGAAGAGACGGGGGAGGAAGAATTTAAACAAAACCAGTTCGCTCGAGCGTGGGGTTTAACGCTCGAGCGTGAGCCAAAGCACGCGAGAGTCTCTTAAGCTGGAAAACAGACGCTCGAGCGCCAAATCAACCTTCACAGAACTGTAAAGCATGGTACAAAATGCTGCAAGACCCAAAACCACGCTCGAGCAAGGGATTTGCCGCTCGAGCGAGGACAAGACATCAATTTTTATTTATTTATTTATTTATTTAAAAAAAAACAAAAACAACTAAGACGTTCTGTAACCAGCGGGGAGTCCAATTGAAAGACTGTAACACAAGGATAAAATGGTCCATCAATCATGAATCCTGTAAACTTGTACCAAAAAAAAATGAATTACAAGATCATGAACAAAACAGATAGAATTTAATCAATGATCATAACCAACATGAGAATGCATAACTGAAAAACACACATGAGAGCTCACGAAAATACAGTGTGTATGTATGTGTGCAATCCTTGAGAGTCACAAAGCTAGAGTTAATCCTTGTAGTGATCGAATGGCTGGACCTCCGACAAGAGTAACTGAACATTACGAAGAAAAGTCAAACCACTAGGAATCATGGAGTATTTGTTGAGTAAACGCGGAGGCTCCCCCTCAAACAATGATTCCCCTCCTCCCTCCTTTTTTTAACTTTTCTTTCTTGTGGGCACTCACTGGTGGTATGCACGCTCAAGAGTATGGAGACCAAACTAGAGAAGAATGAAATCAAAAAGGATGGCCCGGTTAGTGCCTCTGAGGTAGCCTTTTCCAAATGCCCGGAATTCAATGAACTGAGGGAGAAACCATGGAAGTAAAAAAATATGGTAGATGGTTAAGAGACTCAACATCACCCAGGATATACTAGTATAGGTCAATTCCTCTGAAAAAGTACAAGAAACACTGTTAGTGGTCCATAGAGAACTTTGATCACTTGTGCGGAAACCCCTGCAACAGTTTATCTCAAGGATGGGTACATAATGAGATCATGAAGTAAATGAGTATGGGCATTCAGAATGAGCTGTGAACAAAGAAGAATGAGATCTTGTAAGCAACATGAGCAGTGTTCATATAAATTTTTGATGCAAAGATATCAGGAATCAATGACAATGAGATTATCACATCTAAGTATACAATAAGCCAACCACTCGCACCCACTTTAAAAAACAAGAAACACCCTAGTTACTGAGCATTACACCCAAGGTCTTTCTAAGAAACTCAAACCGAAGAAGATCAATGGGTTTTGTAAAAATATCAGCTTTTTGATGCTCAATGAGAACATGTTCAAAAACAACAAGGCCTTCTTCCACTAACTCTCGAATAAAATGATGACGGATGTCAATGTGTTTGGTGCGAGAGTGTTGGACAGGATTTTTTGAAATGTTTATGGCACTTGTGTTATCACAGAAAAGAGTGAGAGTGTTCTGTTCTATCCCATAATCATGAAGCATTTGCTTCATCCACAGCATTTGTGCACAACAACTCCCTACAGTAATGTACTCAGCCTCAGCAGTTGAAAGAGAGAGGGCATTTTGCTTTTTACTATGCCAGCAAACCAAATTATTCCCAAGGTAAAAACACCCCCTGGATGTACTCTTCCTATCATCAGCACACCCTGCCCAGTCGGCATCAGAAAAACCAATAATTTCAGTTGTAGTATTAGTAGAAAACCAAACCCTATACCCCAATGTCCCATTAACATATTTAATGATGCGTTTGACAGCAAAAAGATGAGACTCTTTAGGACTAGCTTGGTAACGGGCACAAACACCTACACTGAAAGCAATATCAGGACGACTGGTTGTGAGGTAAAGAAGACTCCCTATCATACTCCTATACAGGGTAGGATCAACATCAGTACCAGAGGAAGCTTTGGAAAGGTGAAGACTGGTGCTCATGGGAAGGCGAGCATGTTTGGCAGACTCAAGACCAAACTTTGACACAAGATTTTTGGCATACTTAGACTGAGAAACAAACATACCTAAAGGATACTATTTAATTTGAAGACCCAAAAAATAAGACAACTCTCCCATCATGCTCATCTCAAACTCATGTGTCATGCAATCTGAAAAATATTTCACAAGATGATCAGCAGTGGATCCAAACATAATATCATCAACATAAATCTGAGCAATAAGAATATGAGACTTAATATGTTTCATAAATAAAGTCTTATCCACACTACCCCTTTGAAAATCATTATCAAGAAGAAAGGTAGTAAGTCTATCATACCAAGCCCGAGGGGCTTATTTTAACCCATACAAAGCCTTGTCTAACTTGTAGACATGATTTGGACATTTAGGGTTCTCAAACCCTTTTGGTTGCTGAACATATGCCTCTTCTTTCAAGTACCCATCCAGAAAGGCACTTTTCACATCCATTTGAAACAATTTGAAACCAAGAAAACATGCAACACCAAGTAAAATACGAATATATTTGAGACGTGCAACTGGGGCAAACGTCTCATCATAGTTAACACCCTCTACTTGTGTGTAGCCTTGAGCAACCAACCTGGCTTTATTCCTAACCACAGTAGCATTCTCATCAGATTTATTTTTAAAGATCCATTTGGAACCTATCACATTCATGTCTCTAGGTCTGGGAACTATAGTCCAAACATTGTTACGTTCAAATTGACCTAATTCTTCATGCATAGCATTGACCCAACTATCATCTAGCAAGGCCTCTTTAAATTTCTTAGGTTCAATTAATGAAACATAACACATATGTGATACCTCATCCCAAATCTGTCTTCGAGTTTTCATTCGATCCGATACACTTCCAATCACCTGTTGAGCTGGATCATTCAGTTTCACCCTTGCTGATGGTTTGAACTCAGGACTTGCGGTGACAGAAGAATCAAGAGTGATGTCTCTTTGTGCACTCTTTGGACTTGAACTTACCTGTGAGGATGGTGCTGTCACAACTTCTTGTGTTTGGACCTCAGCTTCTCTTTGACTTTGTGGTTCAGTATCCAGGATTGAAGGCTTACCATTGTCATCCTCATTTGTTGCTGGAGTAGGGGGACCTGTGTCATCTATAACCACATTGATTGATTCCATTAAAGAAGAAGTTCGCAGGTTATAGACTTGAAAAGCCCCACTAGTGGTTGAATACCCTAGAAAATACCTTCATCACTTCGGGAGTCAAATTTGCCCAAAGGCTCTCTATCTTTGAAAATGTAATACTTACTCCCAAAAGTTTTGAAGTATTTTACATTAGGTTTCAATCCCTTCCACAATTCATATGGAGTTTGTAAAGTGTCGGGCCTTAAATACACGCGATTTATGACATAAACAGCAGTATTTAGGGCTTCAGCCCAAAACTTTGGAGGAAGTTTCTTACTAAGGAGCATGACCCTAGCCATTTCTTGGACAACTCTGTTCTTCCTCTCAACCACTCCATTTTGTTGTGGAGTAATAGGTGCAAAAAATTCATGCTTAATTCCATGCATATCACAAAAATTTGAAAACGAACTGTTTTCAAATTCACGATCATGATCAGTTCGGATTCTTATGATACACCCAATGGAAACACCTTGTTCATTTTGGATTTTAAGGACTAAAGCCAGGAAAGCATCAAACGTATCAGATTTTTTCCTTAAAAAATTTACATACGAAAATCGAGTAAAATCATCAACAGTTAAAAAAATATATCTTTTACCCCCAATGCTTTCAATGCGAGTAGGACCCACTAAATCCATGTGAACCAATTCAAGACGACGTTTGGTTGTAAAGTTGTTCACCTTTTTATGAGGGGCACGGGTTTGCTTTCCAAGTTGACATGGTCCACACACATGGTTCAGATTCTTACCCAGTTTAGGTACTCCTTTCACAAGCTCTTTGTTGGCTATCTTAGTTAGGTCTTTGAAATTCATGTGACCTAATCTTTGATGCCATAAACCAATGTTACTTATTGTGGCAGAGTGACAAGTGAGATCATTAGTAGTAACAATCCCATAGCAGTTATCAGATGTGCGAACCCCATGCAAGACAGTATTTCCCTTTTTATCCAAAATTTCACACTTATTTTTTGAAAACAATACTTCATGGTGGGAATCACACATTTGACTAATGCTCAAAAGACTTGCTTTAAGACCATCAACAAGTAAAGCATTTTCCAGCTTGGGAAGACCAGCAACACTTATTGAGCCCTTACCAATGACTCTAGAAGTGCCGCCATCTCCAAAGGTAACAATTCCTCCTTCATATTTTTCAAGGGAGGTGAAGTAGGATTTATTACCGGACATGTGACGAGAGCACCCATTATCAAGATACCACATGTGTGAGTCACATGCTTTTAGAGCAGTGTGAACAACTAAACAAGCAAATCATCTTTTCTCACCCAAATCTTTTTGGTCTTAACAAAATCAGGTCTAGCGGTCTTGGTAAATGTCTTGGCATTGTGAACATCCTTATGAATCTTGGTATTCTGCCTAGACATGTAAGGTTGTCTCCTAACCCAAAAAGTATTCGAATTTCTACCCTTTTGAGACACCTTCCCAAACAATTCAAAGCAATAAGGATGAATGTGGCCATACCTACCACAATGATGACAAATAAAAACAGGTTTTACCTCCCCTTTGTTGATCTTACCCCTTTTAGGTAGATGAAGAGAGGGATCACCCTGGTCTACCTTCAACTTTCCCTTTGCTTGAGTCTTCAGGTCATGTGATGTAGAGGCCTGTCCCTTGTGAGCTGTCGCACCATACCCTAGCCCACTTTTGTCACAACCCAATTGATGAGACCCGAGGATGTCTTCTAATGATTTGGAACCTTTGTTCCATATGGCAATTGTGGCTCTCGCAATATGAAGTTCTTCATCTTTCTAACAGACTATCTCTTCTAATGTAGCTTGTGACATCTCAAGGCTTTCAAGCTTCTCTTTATATGTGGAATACACTTTCAGAAGTTCATTCCTTTCAGTTTCATAGGATACAAGTTTTCCACATAGGTCTTGCCTGTCACTTGAGATCTTGATGACATTCTGTTTTGCAGTTACAAGTTCTCTTTTTAGCTTGACATTCTCGCTTTCACATGTTGTGAGCTTGAGAGAGAGTTTGTCATTGATTTTGGACAAATTCAGAGATTCCTCGTAAAGCTTTTCGTAAGCTTGTTGTAGTTCTTCACCATTAATCTCATCATTGTCTTCTGATGTTTCATCATCTTCTTTTTGTTCCTCATTCTCCTTGACCTCATCCAGTCTAGCAACTAAGGCAGGAAAGGTGATAGATGGCAATGAAGATGAATCTCCTCTTTCATGAAATTGGATCAGAACTTCCCATGCATCTTTAGCCTTTGTGCAGTGAGCAACCCGTTGCTGTTCTTCATCAGAAATAGCTCTACGAATAGTAGTCAGAACTCTCTGATTGCTTGGATTGTCAACACTTTCAACATCCTCTTCAATGGCTTGCCAGCCTTCTCAGAAACGCCCTCATTCTAATCTTCCAATACAAGTAGTTACTCCCATCAAAGGTGGGAGCATGATGCATGTTCTGACCACGAGATAATTATGCTTGCTTTGGAAGAGGTTGAGTGTAAGTAAACCAAAATGCCATGAAAGCACTATCCCCGTCTTCACCGGATTCAGGTTCTTCAGGTTCTTGCTCTGACCCGCTTTCATCATCCCAAGTCACTGTGTAGTTGTAGATCATCACCAGTGATCTCATCATTGTCTTCAGATGTAGATGTTTCATCATCATCTTTTTGCTCCTCATTCTTCTTGACCTCATCCAATCGGGCAACTAAGGCAGAAAAGTTGCTGGATGGTGGTGAAGGTGAATCTCCTCTTTCATGAAATTGGATCAGAACTTCCCATGCATCTTTAGCCTTTGTGCAGTGAGCAACCCGTTGCTGTTCTTCATCAGAAATAGCTCTACGAATAGTAGTCAGAACTCTCCGATTGCTTGGATTGTCAACACTTTCAACATCCTCTTCAATGGCTTGCCAGCCTTCTAGATCGAAAGCTCTCAGAAACGCCCTCATTCTAATCTTCCAATACAAGTAGTTACTCCCATCAAAGGTGGTTCTGACCACGAGCTAATTCTGCTAGCTTTGGAAGAGGTTGAGTAAAAGTGGACCAAAAAGCCATGAAAGCACTATCCCCGTCTTCATCGGATTCAGGTTCTTCAGGTTCTTGCTCTGACCCGCTTTCATCATCCCAAGTCACTGTGTAGACTTTCTTTCGATTCTTTTTTGAAGGGCATTCAAGGGCAATATGGCCAAACCCTTGACATTCATAGCACTTGACCCCTTGCCCCTTTACAATCTTCTTTTCAGTTTTTGGAGCAAGTTTTGATGGAAAAGTTTTGGATTTTTCATTACTCTTGTCTTTTGAAATAGGGTCTCTGAAATTAGGCTTCTTTTTCTTCAAAATTTTTTTAAACTGTTTAGTAAACATAGCCGTCATCTCAGACTCTAAATCAAACTCGGTCTCCTGAGTTTTTGCAGTCTCATGAACACTAGTGAAAGCCACACTATCTTTTTATTTTTTCTTAGAAATCTGGTGGGCTTCATAAGTCTGCAAGTTTCCAACCAACTGATCAAGCTTGAGGGTATCAACATTCTGAGCCTCCTAAATGGTTGTCACTTTTGATTGGAACCTCTCAGGTAAAGACCTCAAAATTTTTCCAACAACTTTAGCTTCAGGGATTTTTTCACCGAGTGTGAAACAGGAATTCACGATGTCACTAAGTTTTGCATAGAAATCATCAAACGTCTTATCATCTCGCATAAAAAGGGTTTCAAAGGCAGAGGTGAGACGTTGAAGTTTTGACCTTTTGACAAAAGTAGTACCTTCATGAATTGTTTCAAGAATGTCCCAAGCCTCTTTTACTACCTCACACGTGCAGATACGACGAAACTCTTCAGGTGTGATGGAGCAGAAAAGGGAATTGAGAGCCTTGTTGTTCCAACTTGAGTTTTGATAATTGGTTGTGTCCCATTTATCAAGGGGTTTGGGAATCTCAATACCATCAATGGTGACAGTAGGTTCACTCCACCCACAGAGCACACAGTGCCAAACTTTCTCATTGACGGATTTTAAAAACGCTCTCATACGAGCTTTCCAATAAGAATAGTTTGTTGCATCGAGTAACAGAGGTCTATGGGTTGAGTTACCTTCACGAATTGAATCCATATCACCAATCACACAAAATCACATTCCTATAGTTTTGATAAAAAAACAAAGAGTGACATGCTCTGATACCAATTGAAAATCCTAAGTGATTCATGATTAGATCAAGATTAAAATATTTTAATTCCCAATCATTCAAAACATACAATCTAAATCATCAAGAACTTATGAAAGTGATTTAGATTGTTGTTTTCGAAATAAATAATAAATCAACACAAACGATTTTTACGTGGAAAAATCACAATTGAAGAACCTTGAATTGTAATAAAAATTCACGGGCGAAATGCCACTAACCAATCCACTATTGAAGAAAGAAAGATGACAAAGATAACAAACAAATTACCCAACTACTCCAATTTGTCTTCAAACCTTCTGTAACTCTTTCACCAAGCCTTCGTCTCGGAACTGATTAATCTGAAGTTGAATCCACAACTTCACTTGTCGAGTCAACAACTAGGTGCAGAATCAAACTCCTTTGAAGCTCCACGTTTGAATCTTCGGAATCCACTGAAGAAGAACACTCTTAATTATGAAGAACCAAACTCCTTGATGTATGTATCTTAGATCATAGGTTACAAACCCTCTCAAATATATCAAGGAAAACTCACCAAAAAACTCAGAAGAAAACCTCAAACAAAAACCCTAAGATCCTTAAACAAGATCTAGGAAAAGTAACCCTAGAATTGAACCAACACACGAATATATAGTAACTGAGATCGCGCGGTCCGCTCGAGCGTGGGAATGCCCGCTTGAGCGGAGACTCCATATTGCGTGTTTCATACAGGGTTCACGCTCAAGCAGAAGATCCCACGCTCAAGCGTAAAATCACATCATCCAATATTTTTGTAGACGTAACAGATGCTGTGAGAGTGCAAACCCCGCTCGAGCGTCACTTTCCCCGTTCGAGCGGGAAGACAAAAACTGGAAACCTGGAAAATTACAAGTTGATTACAACCTTGGTTTTTCCATGGATTTTGACAACAAAGGGTCCTAACAATTCTTTTAAAATATATTTTTTAGGCAACACATTACAACAACAACAAAAAAAATATTTAAAATTAAATATTAAATAAAATAATTATAAAAATAAATACAACTACTATTTATATATTTTTTTATTTTACATGCTAATGTAATGAAAAAAAAATGAAAAAAAAATTCATGCAAGATTTTTTTTTTTGGTTTGAATCATTTGAGTATTCGTTCTTTTTTTTTTTTTTTTTTTTAGAAATGAAACTATTCAAAATATTGTAAAAGTGTGTTATGGTATGTAACAAGCCGTTACGGCCATTACGGTACTACTACAACTGTTATATAACACCGAAACAACTATTACATATGTAAATTTCCGTCATACCATAAAAATAAATATAATGAGTAACGCGTACAATCATTATGTAACGGTCACAACTACGTAATACCGCTTTTTCAGTAAGTCAATTTTTAATATTTTCCACAGGTTAGTAGAGACAACAACATATACAAGGAGATGCAAATAGTTGTAATTTAGTATGCAGGTGTCAACAAGACCTTGGGTGTGAAACTAGTGGAGTCTCGACAAAATGGAACTTAAATAATATCTAAGAATGCAATGATTTGAGGGAGGTAGAAGTTTCATTTTTCCATCCATTAAAATAAGGAAAATTACACTCTCATCCTTTGAGGTTTTTAACAATTAGGAATGTCACGATTGGCGACCAAAATTTTTTGGTCGCGGAATGTCATGATTGGCGACTAAAATTTTTGGTTGCGGAATGTCACAATTGGCGACCAAACTTTTTGGTCGTTGAATATGATGATTGGCGACCAAATTTTTTGGTCGGGAAAATATCACTTTTTGCGACCAAAGTGTTTTGGCGACAAAAAAAATTAGTCGCGGTAATTAAATATTTAGCGACCAAAAATTTAGTCGCGAAATCTAACTTTTGCTGACCAACCATAATTTTGGTCGCGAATTACTTTTGCCGACCCTCAATTGGCGACCAAAGTAGCGACCAAAAAAACTGGTCGCGGATAACTTTTGCCGACCAAAAATTGACTTTTAGCGACCAATTTTTTTGTTGCCAAAAGTGATAATTCTTGTAGTGAATGGCAAAAGTATTAGTTGCTTAGTGGCCAGATACATTTCACCATTTATGTATTTGGCACATCTACCAAAATGTAGCTATGAAACTTAGTGGCGTATTTGCAAGGTTCAAAGAATGTACAAAAGATTTTAGTGATTGCATATACAACTGTGAAGAAGAAGCTGATTTTATCAATGCATGGAATGTGATGCTTGAAAAATATAGTCTTGAAGATAATGATTAGTTGAAGTGAATGTATAATATGAAGAAGAAATGGGCTTTACTTTATGGCAGATAGACTTTTTGTGCAGACATGACCACCACCCATCGCAGTGAGAGCATAAATAGTGTTGTAAAAAAATATGTCAACTACAAGCATGACTTGATACTTTTTTTCCAACACTTCCAAAGGTTAATTGATGATCACCATTACGAAGAGCTCAAAGCTAATTTTAGAGCAAGTCAAAGTACCTTGTGTTTAATATTTCCGGTAGAAATTTTAAAGCATGCAACAAGTATATACTCATCTGAGGTCTTTGAATTATTTCAAGCTGAGTTGTGCAAAGCTTACGATTGTAATATGCATCTATGTGGTGAGGATGGAACAATGACTGAATATAAGATCGTTCCTTACTGTAAGCATCATGATCATATTGTTATTTACAACTCATCAAAAGGTACAATGGTGTGTAGCTATAAGAAATTTGAGTTCATGGGAATTTTATGTTCACATGCACTTAAAGTTCTTTCTTCAAAAAATGTTACGAAGATACCTGATCAGTACATTTTAAAGAGGTGGACAAAGAATGCAAAATCAAGGAGTATAGAAGTTACTTGTATAAGCTATGAAGATCCAAAGGCAATGATTGAAAGACAATACAAATAGTTGTGTCATTTGTATACTCAATTGGCAACTAGAGCTGCTGAAATAGAAAAAACCTATAAAATTGCGTTAGATGGTCTTAACAAGATGTTGAAAGAGGTGAATGTGTGTTTAAGATGAGTTGTAATTGAGAAAACTTGGATTGGGACTTCACTTGCCAACAATAATTTGTTCAAGCAAAATGAAACCATATACATTGATGGCATTGATGTAAGAGTTAGAGGTATTAAAGTTAAATAGAGAATTACTCCGAGTAATTTGGTGTTTTTTTACATGATTTATATATACATGTAAAAAATGATTTATATATATTTTATGTACCAGAAAAATTATCTTTGTGCTTACACTCTATTCAAAAATTAGCGAAGACCTACTAAAATGACTGAATTACTACGAGTAATTTGGTGTTTTTTACATGATTTATATATATATATATATATATTCTATTTAAAAAGAATATACCACAGGGATAACATAATTTTTGGTATTTACAGGCACAACTACCAGCACAAGAATATGATGGATTTTACTTCAATAGTTTTCATGACGAAGGCCAATGAAAGGAGGACCAACATTGAAGTTTAAGATGATAGTTTTATTTAGCAACATTCAAAAGTTGGTTTTTATGTGGGGATGCTAAAGTTTCAAACAATTTTACAAATTTCCTTTTGGTTTACGCATGTGACTAAATTTTTATGTAAAGATTGACAACATTTCTTTTTATTATTTTTTTGGTTATTATGAATTGGTGGCAAGATAATCGATTAGTAACACTTTGTTTTTGAAAGAGTTTAAGCAATATAAAATTATCTCTAGTTTTTATTTAATTTCTCATTGAAAGCTACTATCTTATTTGTGATCACTACAAAAATTTTGGTTTTTTGCGACAGCAAAATGCCGTCGCTAATACACCTAATGTCGTCTCAAAAAACTTTTAGCGACGGCAAAGGGGGGA
Organism: Camellia sinensis; assembly: GCF_004153795.1. Lineage (NCBI taxonomy): Eukaryota > Viridiplantae > Streptophyta > Magnoliopsida > Ericales > Theaceae > Camellia > Camellia sinensis. The sequence continues at coordinate 485,817 of NW_021025912.1, read as the reverse complement.
TCACAACAGAGGGTGTTGCAAAAAAGTTTTAGCGATGGCATGCCGCCGTCACCTCTTTTTTTTGCAACGGCAAATGTTAGCTTTCGTGACGGCGTTTTACTATCGCCGATAACATGTAAAAATGAGACCTTTTGCGACAACAATGCTTCTATAGTCGCTAAAACTTTTATTTGAGACGGCAAAAGAAGTTGTCGTGAAATGTTTTTTTTTTTTTAGACGACATTATCTTGGTCACCAAAAATCATTTTGCAACGACATTGTCTATGCCGCCAAAAAATTTACATTTTAGGTCTAATGTTTTTGCGGTGGTATGGTGCCATTGCAAAAAATAATAATAAAAAAAAACTGCAATAAAATTATTAAAAATATGAAAATTACCTGTATTAAATGAAAAACAAATTCAAAAAAAATCAATAATTACATAATAATATAAAAATTCCGGTATAGAAATAACAATTTCACTATAATAAAAATATTCTTGCATTCATAACTAAACATCAGTAAATTACCCTACTACATAATGTTACATAATACATATATAATGTTTAAGTACATAATGTTGTTCACAATTCAAAATAATATAAATCAAAAACAAAAATTTTCCTCATCATTCTCTTTGGGTAACAAAAACAAAAGTTAGTCGCATTCTTGACAGGCAGATATTCCACAAGAAGCAAACTCCTACTCAAGCAACATCTGAAAACAAAAAACAAAAATAATTAATGACAATATAATTATGTGTTTATATGTTAATTACAAAAAATAAAAAAATTTAACAACTACACAATTACAAAGATAATTAAGTAAACAAATTTGCCCAGACCGAAATCCAGTTCTAACTCCCAAACTTGGAACCCGATTCGAGTCATGTCTTCTCCCACAAGTCTCTCGTGCTTAGGCGGTCGTGTGTGCCAAGTTTCATGCTAATCCGATGCCGTTTGGTGATTTTGGAGCGTCAACACCTCGAATTCTAAGTTTCTTAAGGAAGTAGTTTGCCGAGACTGAAATCTGGCTCCAGCTCCCAAACCGAGAACATGATTCGAGCCCCTTCTTCTCCAACAAGTCTCTTGTGCCTAGATGGTCGTGTGCTAAGTTTTGAGCTAATCTGACGCCGTTTGGTGATTTTGGGCCGTCAACATCTCGAATTCTAGGTTTCTTAAGGAACTAATTTGCCGAGACCGAAACTTAGCTTTAACTCCCAAACCAGGAATCTAATTTGAGTCCCGTCTTCTCCCACAAGTCTCTCGTGCCTAGGTGGTCGTGTGAGCCAAGTTCCGTGCTAATCCGACGTGTTTGGTGATTTTGGGGCGTCAACACCTCGAATTCTAAGTTTCTTAAGGAACTAGTTTGCCAAGACCGAAATCTGGCTCTAACTCCCAAACTGAAAATCCGATTCGAGTCCCGTCTTCTCCCACAAGTCTCTCGTGCCTAGGCAGTCGTGTCTGCCAAGTTTCATGCTAATCCGACATCGTTTGGTGATTTTGGGGTGTCAACACCTCGAATTCTAAGTTTCTTAAGGAACTAGTTTGCCGAGATCGAAATCCGACTCTAACTCCCAAATCGGGAATCCAATTTGAGTCCCGTCTTCTACTACAAGTCTCTCGTGCCTAGGCGGTCGTGTGTGCCAAGTTTCATGCAAATCCGAAACCGTTTGGTAATTTTTGGGCGTCAACACCTTAAATTTTAAGTACCTTAAGGAACTGGTTTGCGAGATCGAAATCCGGCTCTAACTTCCAAATCGAGAACCCAATTCGAGTCTTGTCTTTCGTGCTAATCTAATGTCGTTTAGTGATTTTGGGGCGTCAACATCGTGAATTCTAAGTTTCTTAAGGAACTAGTTTGCCGAGACCAAAATCCTTCTCTAACTCCCAAACCGGGAATCCAATTCGAGTCCCATCTTCTCTCACAAATCTCTCGTGGCTAGGCGGTCGTGTGTGCTAAGTTTCATGCTAATCCAACGCCGTTTGGTGATTTTGGGACGTCAACACCTCGAATTCTAAGTTTTTGAAGGAACTAATTTGCCAAGACCGAAATCTGGCTCTAACTCCAAAACCGGAAATCTGATTCGAGTCCCATCTTCTCCCACAACTCTCTCGTGCCTAGGCAGTTGTGTCTGCCAAGTTTCATGCTAATCCGACGTCGTTTGGTGATTTTGGGGTGTCAACACCTCGAATTCTAAGTTTCTTAAAGAACTAGTTTGCCGAGATCGAAATCTGACTCTAACTCCCAAATCGAGAATCCAATTCGAGTCTCGTCTGCTCCTACAAGTCTCCCGTGCCTAGGCGGTCGTGTGTGCCAAGTTTCGTGCTAATCTGACACCGTCTGGTGATTTTAGGGCGTCAACACCTAAAATTTTAAGTTTTTTAAAGAACTAGTTTGCGAGATCGAAATCCGGCTCTAACTTCCAAATCGAGAACCCAATGCGAGTCTTGTCTTCCGTGCTAATCTGATGCCATTTGGTAATTTTGGGACGTCAACACCTTGAATTCTAAGTTTTTTAAGGAACTAGTTTGCCGAGACCAAAATCCTTCTCTGACTCCCAAACCAGGAATCCAATTCGAGTCCCGTCTTCTCCCACAAATCTCTCGTGGCTAGGCGGTTGTGTGTGCTAAGTTTCGTGCTAATCCAACGTCGTTTGGTGATTTTGGGGCGTCAACACCTCGAATTCTAAGTTTCTTAAGGAACTAGTTTGCTGAGACCAAAATCCGTCTCTAACTCCCAAACCGAGAACCCAATTCTAGTCCCGTCTTCTCCCACAAGTCTCTTGTGCCTAGGCGGTCGTGTGTGCTAAGTTTTGTGCAAATCCGACGCCGTTTGGTGATTTTGAGGTGTAAGCATCTCGAATTCTAAGTTTTTTATGGAACTAGTTCACTGAGACCGAAATCTGGCACTAAATTCTAAATCGAAAATTCGATTTGCATCCCGTCTTCTCCCTCAAGTCTCTCATGTCTAGGCGGTCGTGTGTGCCAAGTTTCATGCTAATCCGACGTGTTTGGTGATTTTGGGGTGTCAACATCTCGAATTTTAAGTTTTTTAAGGATCCAGTTTGCAAGACAAAAATCTGGCTCTAACTCCCAAACCGAAAATCCAATTTGAGTCTTGTCTTCTCCAACAAGTCTCTCGTGCCTAGGCGGTTGTGTTTGCAAAGTTTCGTGCTAATCCGACACAGTTTGGTGATTTTGGGTTGTCAACACCTCGAAATCTAAATTTCTTGAGAAACTAGTTTGTCGAGACCGAAATCTGGCTCTAACTCCTAAACCAGGAATCCGATTCAAGTCTTATCTTTTCCTCCGAGACCGAAATCCGACTCTAACTCTTAAACCAGGAATCCGACTCAAGTTTCGTCTTCTCCTACAAGTCTCTCGTGCCTAGGTTGTCATGTGTTCCAAGTTTCATGCTAATCCGACACCGTTTAGTGATTTTGGGGCGTCAACATCTCGAATTCTAATTTTCTTAAGGAACTAGTTTGCCGAGAACAAAATCTGGCTCTCACTCCCAAATTGGGAATCCGATTCAAGTCCCGTCTTCTCCTACAAGTCTCTCATGCCTAGGTGGTCATGTGTGCCAAGTTTCGTGCTAATCTGACACCGTTTAGTGATTTTGGGGCGTTAACACCTCAAATTTTAAGTTTCTTAAGGAACTAGTTTGCTGAGATCGAAATCTGGCTCTATCTCCCAAATCGGGAACCCAATTCGAATCCCATCTTTAGTGCTAATCTGACGTCGTTTAGTGATTTTGGGGCGTCAACACCTCGAATTCTAAGTTTCTTAAGGAACTAGTTTGCCGAGACCGAAATCCATCTCTAACTCCCAAACTAGGAACCCGATTTGAGTCCCGTCTTCTCCCACAAGTCTCTCGTGCCTAGACGGTCGTATGTGCTAAGTTTCATGCTAATCTGACGCCGTTTGGTGGTTTTGGGGCTTCAACACCTCGAATTATAAGCTTCTTAAGGAACTAGTTTGCCAAGACCAAAATCCATCTCTAACTCGCACACCATGAACCCGATTCGAGTCCCGTCTTCTCCCACAAGTCTCTTGTGTCTAGGCGGTTGTGTGTGCTAAGTTTTGTGCTAATCTGACGCTGTTTGGTAATTTTGGGGTGTCAACACCTTGAATTGTAAGTTTTTTAAGGAACTAATTTGCTAAGACCAAAATCGGCACTAACTCCCAAACTGGAAATCCGATTCAAGTCCCGTCTTCTCCCACAAGTCTCTTGTGCCTAGGCGGTCGTGTGTGCCACGTTTTGTGCTAATCCAACGCCATTTGGTGATTTTGGGGTGTCAACACCTCGAATTCTAAATTTCTTAAGGAATTAGTTTGTCAAGACCGAAATCTGGCTCTAACTCCCAAACCAGAAATCCAATTTGACTCTCGTCTTCTCTCACAAGTCTCTCGTGCCTAGGCGGTTGCGTGTTCCAAGTTCCGTGCTAATCCGACGCCTTTTGGTGATTTTAGAGCGTCAACACCTCGAATTCTAAGTTTCTTAATGAACTAGTTTGTCGAGACTGAAATCTGACTCTAACTCGTAAAATGGGAATCCGATTCAAGTCCCATCTTCTCCTACAAGTCTCTCGTGCCTAGCCGGTCATGTGTCCCAAGTTTCGTGCTAATCCGACACTGGTTGGTGGTTTTGGGGCGTCAATACCTAGAGTTCTAAGTTTTTTATGGAACTAGTTTGCCAAGACTGAAATTCGGCTCTAACTCCCAAACCGGGAATCTAATTCGAGTCTCGTCTTCTCCCACAAGTCTCTCGTGCCTAGGCGGTCGTGTGTGTGAAATTTTGTGCTAATTCGACTCCGTTTGATGATTTTGGGGTGTCAACACTTCGAATTCTAAGTTTCTTAAGGAATTAGTTTGCCGAGACTGAAATCCGTGTCTAACTCCCAAACTGGGAATCCGATTCGAGTCATGTCTTCTCCCACGAGTCTCTGATGCCCAGACAGTCGTGTGTGTCATGTTTCGTGCTAATTCAACACCGTTTGGTGATTTTGAAGCGTCAACACCTCGAATTCTAAATTTCTTAAGGAACTAGTTTGTCGAGACCGAAATCCAGCTCTAATTCCCAAACCAAAAATTCGATTCCAGTCTTGTCTTCTCCCACAAGTCTCTCGTGCCTAGGCGGTTGCGTGTGCCAAGTTTCGTGCTAATCCGACGCCTTTTGGTATTTTGGGGCGTTAACACCTCGAACTCTAACTTTCTTAAGGAACTAGTTTGTCAAGACCGAAATTCGGCTCTAACTAGCAAAGCAGGAATCTGATTTGAGTCTTGTCTTCTCCTACAAGTCTCTCATGCCTAGGCGGTGGTATGTGCCAAGTTTCATGCTAATCCGACATCGGTTGGTGATTTTGGGGCGTCAACGCATCGAATTCTATGTTTTTTAAGGAACTAGTTTGTCAGGACCGAAATCTGGCTCTAACTCCCAAACTAGGAATCCAATTTGAGTCCCGTCTTCTCCCACAAGTGTCTCGTGCGTAGGCAATCGTGTGTGCCAATTTTTGTGCTAATCCGGCACCGTTTAGTTATTTTGGGGCGTCAACACGTCGAATTTTAAGTTTCTTAAGGAACTAATTTACCGAGACTGAAATCCGGCTCTAACTCCCAAACCGAAAACCTGATTCGAATCCTGTCTTCTCCCTCAAGTCTCTCATGCCTAGGCGGTCATGTGTGCAAGTTCCATGCTAATCCGACGCCGTTTGGTGATTTTGAGGCATCAACACCTTGAATTCTAAGTTTCTTAAGGAACTAGTTTGCCGAGACCAAAATCCGGTTCTAACTCCCAAACTGGGTACCCTATTTGAGTCACGTCTTCTCCCACAAGTTTCTTGTGCATAGGCGGTCGTATGTGCCAAGTTTTGTGCTAATCCGACATCGTTTGGTGATTTTGGGGTGTCAACACCTCGAATTCTAAGTTTCTTAAAGAACTAGTTTGTCGAGACCGAAATCTGACATCAAGATGATGAAATAGAAATAGAATGAAGTTTCTTAGCTCATTTGGTCCTAGTCTGCAAACGTTAATCTAGTGAAGTTTCACTGGTATTTAAATTTAGAGAAGTTTAAATTTCTTCTCTAGTCTTTATCTTAGGAACTTATTTACAATTCAGTCAAAAATATGATAAAAAGTCTTTTTTTGCCCATGATTTTCCTAACCAACACCACCAAACAATTACTGGCCCCACCACCATTGCGGTCCCCTCCCTTTCTGCCACTGTATCAACTCCGCACCCTTCCTCCCCACCACTGCCGCAGCCCCTCTCCCTCCCAGCCACTGTCGCAACCTCCTCTTCCACGTGAGTCTGTTACCCCCGTGACCACCGCAACCATCCTCCCTCCTTGAAAAATAATTATCCATGGCTCAAAGTGAACAATATCACAGCAATTCTAAGCCCTCTGTGCTGGAAGTTGCTAAAAGATCTATTCATGTTTCAAAAGATTTACTCATTCTTCTTCTAGCCGCGCCTTAAAAAAGCTGAAAAAATTCAACATGTACCTTAGAATTTCATAAATGCTATTGAATGAATGACACCAAACAAAAAGAAAATATTTAATAAGACCCTATGGCACATGATCATTCAATCTGCCAAGAAATTAAGAGAGATATTATCCAGTATCTCCACTCATGAAACTTAAATAGAAGCTATATTTCCAGAGCGTTCGGCAATGGAATGGCACACTTGCCCAAAAAAATTGGAATGACACAAAATGGAAAGGGAATAAAGACATGAGAATGCTAAAACTCATATATGTAAACTCGAATTAAGTTTTTCATGTATTTCGTCAATTGTAAAAACACTTTTCGTTTGTTCTCTCAAATTGACTACTAAATCTGAGATCACCGGGCTGTTAAAATATATCATCCACTACACACCATCCACTACACCTACATCTATATAAGGAACCATTTGTAATAGACAGAATATGGATCAATAAATCAATCAATTCATCAATCAATAATACATAAATTCTTACATGGTATCAGAGCAGGTTTAGAACCTAATATTTTTTCTTCACCGGCGGGCGGCAACTTCGCCTTGGCTGCCCGCCGGACCTCAACCTAGTCCGCTAAAATTTTCTACACATACCTTGGTTCCACTGCCATCTTGGTTACCTTCAAGATCAGAGCATCATCACCATCATCCATCTTGGTCACCTACACCAAACACACAGCTCTAAATGAAGCACTAAAGCAAGAAGTTGAGAGGCTGAAGATTGCAAATGGGAAATAACAACTCCAACTGAGTCCTTTAGCTCGAGAACGCCGCCCGTGCCACGCAGCCCATTAGACCCGTGCCTTACAGCATCCTCCGCCCCATGGAACTTTGTCTGACCTCGTCCACATTATTCCGATCACCGGAACTCCCTCTTCCACGCCGGAAATCTGAGACACCGACCATTGTTCTCCGGCCGGCTCGGCTGACGATCTCGGCGAAGAAAAGGACAGTGATGAATGCGATCGCATCTCAGAACTTGGACTTCGCTCCCGCTCGAAGGCGCGTTCGATCGGCCTTCAAGGATGCTCAACAACAGCTCGATCATTGCTTGTTTAAGATGGCTCCTTCTGGGATCAGAGAAGATGAGTGGTATGAGAGGAATTCAAAAGGTTTGGAAATTTTCTGCAAAAGCTGGTTGCCAAAACCAGGTGTTCGAATTAAAGGGGCTTTGTGTTTTTGTCATGGATATGGTGATACATGCACCTTCAGTAATAATTTCAATGACATGGTCCATTGTGCTGCTGACCCACACCACCCACCTTTCTTTTTATTATTTTATTTCATCTTTCAATTCACGCTTTACACAACACCTCCTGAGCATCTCTCTCTAATTTTTCAAACCCATTTTCCTTTTCTTCTTTTATTTCTTTCTTCTTTCTCTTCATCCAACTATCCACCAACTTTTGTCCCCCTCTTTTCCTTTCTTTTATTTTATTTAAACACAATGCCTCTCACATGTTTTCATCCACCGCCCACATCCCTCACTTTCTTTAATATATATATATTTTTATAATATATTTTTTCTATCCCTACTTTTATTTTATTTTATTTTATTTTATTTTTTTCTATCTTTTGTATAATAATGAAACATTGATAAAAAAAAAAAAAAAAAAACACCATCTCGGTTTTCATTCCACAACCTTATCATTTTGTTATGACGGGATCAACCCGATCACAATTTACAAAAAAAAAAAAACACAACAAAAACAACAAACAAACAACACACCACACCCACAGTGGGATTTTCTTTTCCCTTCTCTACTCTCCGCGTCTCTTCTTCTTGCCTCCGTCCTGGACGGCCCTTGCCGGTGTTGCTCCGTGTTTCCTTGTCCACCAAGCAATTTGCCTCCTCCCTGCTCCTCCACTTCAGCGTATGGTGACTCCAAATCGACATCACGGTGGCCTTCCGCTTCAACTCCCTGTTTTCCGCCTTTAGCACACTTATCTCTGCTCGCGCATCCTTATACATGCGTTGGAGCAGAGCAGCTGGGAGTTTAACTGCTGCACCTCATTTGCCCTACTCTGCAGCCGGTTCGACAAGTTTGTCACCGCAGTCATGGTTTCCACACATGACTTCAAGGTATACTGATTGGCTTCCACATCCGACTGCACTGCCATCTTTGCTCCACAGACCGCATCGGAAAGTTCAACGGAGCAAACTCCGTGGCGCTTGGTTGAGGTTCCAGTGCCACCGCACCAGTTCTCTCTTGTTGATCGTTGAGGTCGGAAAGAGGTGAGCAGACTCCGGGAAGACGAGGCCATTTTCTGGGCAACAGAGTGTTTACAGAATATCTCAGCACAACGAAGAGTTTTTCAGAGGATTTCGCAGTTTTTTCCTCTGCCTCAGCCTCAGCCTCCGTCTTGGTTAAATAGCCGAGGCAGCCAGCGTATCGCGCGCCACTTGACGCCAGACGACAACGGGCGCGCCAGCCAACGCGCTCACGTGCTTCGCCGCGTCCCCGGCTCACCTTTTGATGGCTCGACGCTTTCTGTCGGGCACGACTTTTGATGAAGTGGCGCGCCTTTTGAGGGGCAACTTTTGATGGCACGTCTTTTTATGGATTGGCACGCCTTTTGATGGCACGCCTTTTGAAAATTGGGCACACCTTTGAGGCGACTTTTTAAGGGTCCGACAAGACTCTGTAAACTGTCCCGACATTGATTCTGTGAGCTCCTTTATGGGTCCGACAAGACTCTGTAAACTGTCCCGACATAGATTCCGGTTAGTTTCTACAAGGTCCGACAAGACTCTGTAACTGTCCCGACTTGTTCCGGTTGTTTCTACAAGGGTCCAGCAAACTCTGTAAACTGTCACAACAACTGTCACAGCATGTCTGCTACAACGGTCCGACATGACCCCATAAACTGTCTTCTACAACGGTCCGACATGACCCCGTACACTGTCTGCTACAACGGTCCGACACGACCATACAGTGTCCTCTACACGTTATGACACCCCCATACAGTGTCCTCTACAACGTTATGACCCCCATACAGTGTCCTCTACAACGTTATGACACCACCATTCAGTGTCTTCACCAATGGTCTGACACGACCATACAGTGTCTCCTATCCTTTTTTATTTTTATGTATTTTCTTGTTTTGTTCCTCTCTTCAAACTCAAGTTGGTTAGTTTCTATCCTCCTTGAGTTTGCGGGGGGCTGTTAGAATTTACCATCACTTACCACCACTACCACATCACCATCACTTACCACCACTACCACATCACCTACTCCACTAAACCTAACCCACTACACCACTACCACCTCACCTACTCCACTAAACCTAACCCACTACACCACTATCACCATCCACTACACACCATCCACTACACCTACATCTATATGAGGAACCATTTGTAATAGACAGAATATGGATCAATAAATCAATCAATTCATCAATCAATAATACATAAATTCTTACAGACTACTATATTACCTGTGAGTTGGAGAGCAATCAAAATGCATTTAGGATCAAATAGCTACAGACAAAGGGAATGAGAATGCCAATTTAATTTGTTTTAGGAAGCCAAGCTAACTTGCACAGTTGATATCTCATGATTCTCATCACAACAAGCAGCAGTTTAAACAATCTTAATTTTCCAACAAACAATCACAAGGCTCAATTGACTGTAATTATCTAAAAGATGATGTAATAAATTTCTACATTAAAGTTCCTTTCTCTGATCGTAGCGATCCATAAACTTCCATCAATTACGGCCAAATCCTAAATAATCTTACAGGAACAAACCAGTTCACTTTTTTTTCTAAAATGTTTATACTATAAGTAGATAATAGAAATGCAGTATTACTTTATGTATACTTAATGGTTAGATGCTCTACAAAAGCCATATGGACAAAAGTTAAGGAAATGCATACTCTATTCTTTGTCCCATCTTCCTCCCAGTTAAGACACACAACAACAACAGTATGGGACTTTACGCTTTGCAACAGCTTTCCATTCTGCAGTGAATAAAAGACATTTTAAAAAAAAACATGTATACTATAGAGGTTAACTTGCCTTGAATTTCAGAGTCCCAGTAAAACTATTAGAGAAGCAATCACTGACTTATGTACATTTCCTCAATTAGATCAATCGAAACTCATAATCAGACATACATTAAAATTCTTGAGGTTCAAAAGGGAAAACTTTCATCACTATGACAAAAGTCATACGTAAACAAGTACAAGAGTCAACAAAAAAACGTATCAATATCATCTGTATTACCCCAAAATATGCATCTTTATGGTTATGCTTTAGCAACATTTAAAAGGCTCACATATTATAAACTAGCATCACTTCTCTAAACAAGAAAAAACAATGACTTCAGAACATACTGTCAATATTTTGGACCTAGTAGGATGCGATTAGCACTCAAAATATAATATTTGCAGCTTCATTCTGTAAGCTGAAATATGGCAAAGATGAACTTTCTTTCTGGTATGCTGTCTGTGTCAGCCATCAATTAACCTTCATTTGCAACGCTACCCCAATCAAAACTTCTGAAAATTTTCAGCTCTATGTCTCTCTCTAATGCACATGCAACCCACACACCAAACAGGATGTCTATCATTTGTCTACTGATCTCAATTTTCATTAAAGAAGTGAACTCTTTAAAAATTGGTCAACACAGCCATGGTGGAGTTGAAAATTCTAGATATCTATAGCATTGCAAATGGATCTTCCATGCCCTCATCTATGACTCATTTAGTTGACTACCTTCACAAAGGTGATCCTTAGATGTTAACATAAGCACTTTCTTTCCCCTGCAAAGTTTACATATAATTGCCATGTTTTTTTAATAAAGATTTACTATGTAAGTTTTTGATGGTTAAAAGGGTAAAGTGAGGAAGTTTGAAAATGATTTTGTCACAATGGGAGCAGAAACACATATCAGATGTCAACATGTTGAAATAAATTGTAGATGGTATTATTCCTTACAATGGGAAGATTGACAGAAGCTGCTATTGAGTTTCAAATGAGAAATCTTGACCTTAAGTGGAAACTTGATGCTTCTTGGTCTTCATCAGATTCGAGACGCCAACACAAGGATATTATGCATTTTCCTACATAAAATATATAATAATTCTTTCAAGTCCATAAGAAGTTAAAAAATAAAAAATACAAATAAAAAAAATAAAAATAAAAATAAAAAACTTTTGAAGTAAAAAAAAGCAATATAGAAATTCTATGATTTGCAAGTCTTTTTCCCCTCCAAATCTCCACCATAAACCAAATGCCTAGTATCGGGGAGGGGGGTTCAAGGGGGTCTTGGCCCCTCCAAAATTAGAGAAAGCACACTTTCGTATATGGACTGGGGGGGTGGTCCAAGTCCCTCCAAAATTAGAGAAAGCACACTTTCGTATATGGACTATGAAAATAAATTGGTCTCTTATATAGATTCATATAATTTTTTTAATTGGACCACTTATAAAGCAAAGCTTCACGAGCCAAAGGTAATATTCAAATAACTATGTGGTTTATGAGAAATGGGTAGCATGTCAAAATTGAGACAATCATCGGTCTTTATAATTTTTGATTTGTCCAACTAACCTATATTAAATAATTATTTAAATAGTTTAAACCCAACCTAACCCATCCCATACCTTCCATCTTTGGAGTGTTGGCTCTGCCTTAGTATTCTCTCCCCTGCTTGTCTTCACAACCAATCCACCCAACATTTGTTTGTTATCCCAAATGCCCATATTGTCATTTCATCAAACATCTTGCACACAATACCACCTTGAACACAACACTACGACAATCCCACTCCCAAAGCAGGCATTTGAACCCTATCCATGTTCCCTACATTCTAACTAGCTACCAAGCATCCCAAAGTGTCAACTATTGATCTGAACTCGACACTCCTTGATTGAACAGCACTTACATTATAGAAAACATAAAGTTGTTAACATTTGATTTCTCTCCAATATTAAACACTTGGTCTAAAAAGCACAATGACAACACAAACATGAGAGAGAGAGAGAGAGAGAGAGAAACGGTTCACCTAGGGATACAGCCCATAAACACTGCCAATTCAAACGATGGAGAAGAATTTTAGAGTCCTTAGTAACCCTGGCGAGTAAATCCTTTTCTGGGTTTCATTATGCTATTTTAATCTGTCAATTTACAAATTGATTAATTGAAAAATAAACAACTGGGTGTCACAGACTATACAATATACTTCTAATCATATACTTTGCACTTGCATATATATATATATATATATAGAGAGAGAGAGAGAGAGATGAGATACCTGAGAAGGGAGTGGTTTGTCGAACTGAAGTTGAAATGGAAGAACCCTTTGAGCTTTATCTGTTTCCATTGTCTCTCTGCAAATGTGGAGGAACAATGGCGGTAATGACACCTTGTTTGCGAAGAATTGGAAGGAAAATGGAAAAGGAGAGGACGATTGATGCAATGGAAATGAATGAGAGAAAGAGAGAGAGAGAGAGAGAGAGCATACAGGCGTCGTCACTTGCTGAGTGAGTGAGAGAGACGCGATTGAGACTAACTGCTACTAGTCGTCGTCGCTCGCTGCTCGGAGCAAAATTCCACCGTCGTCACAGTCAATACGCCTCAAAGTTAGCAAAATTCCACCGTCGTCGCTCACTTGAGATTTTTGCTACAAAGGTTTCAGGGATTTTGGGGGAAAACGAGCTCGAATAGGGATTTTGGGGAAAATGAGCGCGAATGGGCTAAAGGAGAGGGATGTTGAAAATTTTCATTACTTTTTGCGACGGCATATTTCAACCGTCACAAATGATAAATGTAACAAATGAAACTGTTTTAATAAGTTTTTTTGTGATGGACAATTGTCATCACAATTTGTCCTCTATTTGAGACAGTAAATTTTTCCCGTCTAAAAAAGGTTGGTTTTGTGACGGGACGCAAGGCGTCGCAAATATTTTTGTATTTAAACACACCTTTTCGTGTATGTTTGTTTGTGATGGGTCACTGCAGTCGCAAAAGGTATTTATTGGCGACAGTTGAAAATACCGTCACAAAAGATCATTTTTTGCAACGGGATAATTGTCGTGGAAAAAAGTTCCATGTTATTTAACCCCTTTTCTTGTAGTGGATTCTTGAATTTTAACACAAATCATGTTGTAAAGGCTCCTTGTTGAACCCAATTTGAGCTAAGATTTGATTTTCCTGAACAAATTATGATTCTGATTAAAAATATCACAAGCCAACCGTATGATTACTTGAGGAACGATGTATTTTGACAAAATGCAACCACCTAGACATATAGTCAAACAAAAATATTTTATGTTTGGTTCATTGAAATAAAATTTTTACTTTTGATTTACTAAGAAGATAATAGAAATGTATTGTAAATGAAATCATTATTCAGTAGTTTAAGAGAATGGGAATTTCATAAGCCCATCTCCAATCTTTCACAATTTTTTTTAATATTTATTTTGTATTTTTGTATTTTTTATTTTTTATCTATTTTGAATTTAAATTTCATAAAAAAAAATTAATTTGATATAAGTAATTCAATTTTTTTTAATCAAATTTTCATCAAAATCTTTTTTAAAAAATTCTATCTTATCTCAAATTTCTTTTTTCATCAAATTTGACCTGGGGGGAATCTAATGCTTCATCTTTTTCAATTTTCATAAAATTAAAAAAAAAAATTGATCAATAAAAAGTCCATTAAGGAAAGCCAAATGACACTTACAAAGCCCATCTAACAAAAACGTTTACACCAAACAAAGGAAAGATAATACAAGAAGCATAGAGGAGAAAAAATTATGAAAATATCTAGCTGCACAACTCGTGCGCGTGCTTGTCTTGTTAAGCAGAGCCGATCATAAGAGTTCGACAATAGAATATGTCTGAAATAAAATTCAAATTTGATAAGTTGTCAATTTGATAATAAAATAAAATAAAAAATACTCTCCTTTGATTTGATGAACATTTTTTGAAAGAATTTGAGATAATTTTTTAACATCTTTAAATTAAATTTAAATTTAATAATAGAAAATGTGAAGGATTGGAGATGCTTAGACTGAAAGTATGATCTCCCATTACAATTCACATTCATTCCAATTAACCAAATAGATTACAAATAATATTGGTTGCCACATATATCTGGGTATTTCAATCATAAAAGGTGAGGTTAGGGCTTTTCATTATCAAAACAAATAAAAAAAATGGGCAAAATTCACTTTACCCTCTTGTGGTTTGGGTCGAGTGCGGATTACCTCCCTAACATTCAGAAATCACCACATAACCTCCATGTGGTTTGTGGACTAAAACGCACTATCCATTTTTCCATCCAAGTTAACGGACTGTGTAGTTCAAACGCCCGTACAGAGAGTAAGCTACATTTTACGACCAAAATACCCCTTGAACATCTTTAAATTTGCAAAGGCATGCCATGGTTCTTCCTCCGTCTTTCTCAAAAATTACAACCCTACCATTCCTCTACCTCTCATGATCCCAGGCAGTTTGGTCGACGATTTGGACCCTAATCCATATGCCATGGCGCCAATAGTGAGGCCAGGCGGTGGCGGCGAGGCCAAGCAACGGTGATGGCAGCAAACCAACTGAACACTCAAAATCTCCCTGGAAAAAGGATCAATTTCATAAATCAAACCATGAAAATTTCTTCAAAAAGATAAGATTTTGAAGACTAAATCTCTCAAATTTCAAAACCGAAAGGTATATTTCTCTACAGCCCCTCTAGTTTCCATCTCTGCAGCATTGCCACTACCTCAGAAGTACATGTAAACTTGCTGCATAAATTGGGGAAAAAGAAAATTAAAGTTCAAGAGGGAACCAAATGTGTGCTAGGGAGGAAAGGAAAATGAAATCAAATCAACAAACCTGGATAACCTAGATGCTGATCACTAACTCAAGGTAGAAAAATTCAAATCCAATAAAGTAGAAAATCTACGTGCTCGTTTGGTTTGTTTTTGGGAGAGTTGTTTTTGAAAAAAAAAATTCAAAATTTTGTTTGGGTTGTGGTTTTTCTCAAAAAATTTTCAAAATCACTTTCTCTCTTACACATCAATCAATCACTTTTTCTCTCTCCTCTCTCCTTCTCAATCACTTTTTCTCTCACATACATCTACTCAATTACAACAAAATATCAAATCATCCCAAACTCCCAAACTCCAAAACTACTTTGAAAATATACAACCAAACAAACCAAAAAAATTTCTAAACTCTCTCCCCAAATTTTTTTTCAAAAACAACTCTCCTAAAAACAAACCAAACAAGCCCTACATCTCTCTCTCTCTCTCTCTCTCTCTCTCTCTACATTCACTGTGCAATTACCATTTGCTTCTCTCTCTCTCTCTGATTTGCTTGTATCTTTGTAGTTCTATTTGGTGAAGTTCATCTTCCACTAGCTTGTATTTGTAATTTAATCAATTGGGTTTATGATATATATTATTCACTTTGCTTATATGTACATATGTTTGCGATACAATTTGCAGGTATATATATATATGTATATGTGTATGTTAATCAACTGCGTTTGTGATATATATTATTCACTGTGTATATATGTATATATGTTTATGATACAATTTATAAGTTTATATATATATATGTATGTTAGAGTTGGTATATATGCAGATTATATATATGCAATTTGCAGGTTTATATATATATATATTAGAGTTGGTAGCATGGAAGGAAGAAGAAAGAAAACAGGTGTGTATATATGTATACATGTATGTATATTTGTAGGTTTAATTTAAAAGAGAGAAGAGGAAGAAAATGGGGACATAAAGGTAAAATTACATGTTCTGTTAACAAAAGTTAGTGTGCGTTTTAGTCCACAAACCACATAGGGATTATGTGGTGATTTTCAAATGTCAGGAGGATAATCTGCACCTAGCCCAAACCACAAGGGGATAAAGTGAAGTTTGCCCTAAAAAAATTATAAAAAAAACCAAAATCAAACAACATAATATGGGAAATCTATTGTTTATTTTTTGAGACCATGACTGAACAGGGTTTAGAATAGATGAAAAACTAAAATTGCAAACAAAACAGCTGACATAAGAAATTTCAAGAAACTAATTGTATCAAACATGTAGTGTGGCTCAAAACATGATACTTTGAATTCCATGCTTGTGAAACTTGACAAAAGAGTTGAGGAATTAGGTAGAACTAGAGGAAGAAGCATAAAGAAATCCATGCTTGTGGAATTGTTCGCGGCTTGCGTCACAAACCCAATACAGAGCTTCTCAACATGAGTACACCTTTGCAACTTGTGAGTGCTATGCTGAATCAGCAAAGTTTTCTTTGTTTCTCTTACTACTTTCTCTCTCTCTCTCTCTCTCTCTCTCTCTCTCTCTATTGTCGAATGTGGAATGTTGTTCTTGGAAATATAAAAGGTACAATAGAGAGAGTAGGTAGACAGAATAGGCCC
The DNA here is from genome assembly GCF_004153795.1 of Camellia sinensis. Classification (NCBI taxonomy): domain Eukaryota; kingdom Viridiplantae; phylum Streptophyta; class Magnoliopsida; order Ericales; family Theaceae; genus Camellia; species Camellia sinensis. The sequence goes on along the minus strand of NW_021025912.1, from coordinate 468,934 downwards.
ACTTGGGTTCTTTAGATTTTTATTTTATTTTAATTATAAATATATAATTGTTTATGTCAAGTTAACAGAGTTAAGTTTTGTTAGAATATTAGGTCACGTGGTGAGCGGAGATGCACGGTACAAGAAGTCGGGACAACAAATTGGTACAAGGGATCCATAGCCTATGAATATTCACAATTAGTTCCTTTGTTTAGAGTAACAACTAATAATATATTATTATGTAATTCAATGATTCAAAACTATAAATGTGACAACCTGAAAGTTTTTTTTCTTCTTCATTGCTTGAGCGACGGATTGTTTGCTCGAGCAGTCTTGTACGTCATCCAGTACTTTTACAAGTTTGAGTTTTTGGGAGTTCGCATTCTGCACTCGAACGAAAGTTCAAGCGATCTTATGTCTATGATGCTCGAGCGCAAATTTTATCGCTCGAGCGGTCTGTTCGAGTTCAACAATTTAAAAAGTCATTTTTGGTGAATCTAGCTCATCTCTCTCTCTCTCTCTCTCTCTCTCTCTCTCTCTCTCTCTTATTTCTCTCTTCCTCCATTTTTGAGGGTTTCAAGCTTTCTAGCTTGGTTTTCACATATTTCGACTCACTTTCTACCCACCAAAATATAGAGCACAAAGAGAGCTTTTTAGTAATCTAAGCAGATCGTGTTTTCGTCAAAGTTGGATTTTCGGGTTTTCTCCTCTTCTTGCTAGAGGTAGGCATTTCTTTGCTCATTCTCAATACTTCCTTATAGATAGACATGTGGTATATTTCTATTGCATAAAAAGTATGATTTAGTTATGTGATATCAAATTCATATAAAGGGGTTTTGGGGTTTGAGTTGTGAAAAGTGAAATTGTATGTTATTGTTGTTGTTGGGTTTATGTTCCACGGGATTTGGACGATTGTAGATATGCGTAATAAATACATGTGCTTAGAGGTTTTATCCCTGGTTATCAGTAGAGGATGACATTGATGTGTTGAACTGATTATGTATATGTATTACGCTTGTGTTATTATGCTTTTAGCATGTCGTGATGGTTGGTAATGTATACTATGCTGAGAATGAGAGGTACCATTACCTTCTAGTTACCACTTGGAGAATTGGTTGCACTTAGAATGAGAGGTACCAGTACTTTCTAGCTTGTGTATGGTAAATTATCAAAGGTACCATTCCCTTCCAACTTGTGTCTAGTAAACTGCTGTCTCGTTATGGAAAGGTGTATCCTTAGTCTACCATGCTTAAGGCAGGTAGAGCATGGGTTGGGGGTTTCAGTGTTAAATCGGTTTATCTGTGTATATCATATGTGGTAGCGGTTCTAGTTGACAAAGTAAGGTTGTCTCATATGATTGTGTCATAGTCTTGGCATGTACATTATTTTCTTTTCATGTCAAAGGTATTGTATGTAAATTTGTGTGTCAAATGGATTGTAGAAATGTCTCATTACCCATAGCTTAGGGCTTGGAAATGTCATTCATGTATTAGAAATTGGTGTATGTGATGGGTTGGGAATGCAAGTAATGAAAGGTGATTTAGTTTTGTGAATACGTTATCGAAAACGCATTGTTAATATATGTTTTTTATGAAATGGATAATGTAAGAAGAGGAAGAGAGAACATTATGTATGGTTGAGCAAATTGGATGAATTTTTGAAAAATTTTATATATGTAAGGATATTTTGATTAATAAACCGTCACATTATTTATAATGTGTGATATGAAGCATTCATGATCATAGCTATCTGAATGTTGTTATTGTTAAGGATCATGTTGGGATCCCTACTGGGCTTTATGCTCATCCCTCATTGTTAATCCTTTTTTAGGTACAAGTTGATAAGTGATACAAGATTGGTGATCTTCTTTATGTGTCACGAGGCCTTTATTTCTTGGTGGAACACTTTTGTTGTAAAGAGGGTTGAACCCTTTCTCTTTTATGTAATAATGTAAGCCTACAGGCAATTTATTTATATGCAATTTATGTTGCATTTCAATTTGTTTATACGATTGAGGTAATCTTTATATATTTATTGATGTTTATGGATTTCATTTCCGTATTGTATTAATGAAAATGGACTATAACAGTGGATTTGGTAATTTTAACCGGGTAATAAGAATGTGGGGCGTGACAACTTGGTATCAAAGCGAGTCGGGTTTGAATACTTTGGGTTCGTGGGAAGTGGTTTTTACCACAACAAGTTTGCTATGTGTTGTTGTGGTGAGGACGTTGCATTCAGTTAGGATAAGTGTTAGGACTTATGTGTTGCATTTATGTGAGCATGGGATTAAGTTTCCTGGATAATACTTGTTGCCGGTGAACTTGCTTTGAGGTCTTGTTGGAAACACACCTGATCAAGGTGGTTTCTGATGAGAATTCCTTAAGAGTTCTGGGACGGGTAACTATCTTTATAGACTTGACTCAATTATATGATTAAATGTTTAAATCATTATGTGTAAAATGACTATGAGCTTTGGGCAAAGTGTTTCTTGTAGCTTAAATATGGTGAGTATGTACCTCAGGGAAGGCCGTTGTGTTGTGCACTAAATGTGGGTTTGTTTTTTGTTTTATAGGATGTCTACACGAGGGAATAGATAATGGATAGGGAGTAGGAGTGTCAGTAGAGACACAATGGTTCCTTTAGCACCTGCCATCGCAGCATCGACTGTCGACGAGAAAGTTGCACGTGAGATTATGAGAGCGCTGCAAGATGCTCTAGCTCACAATAAGGGTGACAATGGGCGTACCCTTAAGCTTACTAAGGAGTTTCTTCACTCTAATCCATCGAAGTTTTTGAAGGAGGCTAAACTGCTAAAGACGGATGATTGGTTGGAATAGATTACCAAGACTTTTTATATACTCAGAGTAGAGGACAAGGGGTTGAGGATTTCTTTGGCAAGTTTTCAATTGAAAGGAGACGTGGGTTATTGGTAGAAGTATGCTAAGAACACTATAGGTAACACGTGATAAGCTATCCAACCCTAAGCCAGAGTCTAGCACTCAACTTCAGGAGCAATAGCCACAAGCCAAGGCTATAGTCATGCAACCAAGGTCACAGTCACAGGCTAATGCTACAACCACAAGCCACAGTCCACAGTCCACAGTCCATAGTTGCTGTCAAGGTTGCAGCTCAGAACAGAGTAGTCTAAGCTTCAACACTACTAATATTCTAGCACGTGTGTAATTGGATGGTTACTTTGTTATAATTGAGTGGTTAGTTTGTTAGGAGTTAACTATAGGCAGTTAAGAGTTAGGTTAGGTAGTTATGGTTAGGTTAAGGCACTTGTTGGATTTGTATATAACTAATTCATCATCTTTGTGATCTAGTCATTGTGAAATAATATCAAAGTCTCACAGTGTCTTTAATACATAGGTTGCTTTCACAAAGACCTTTTCGGCCAAGTACTTCTCTCTTTCTGCTTAGGAAAGGTTGCAGGAACAGTTTGTCAAGTTGCATCAAAATGCTACTCTTTTGGCACAGTATGAGATGCGGTTCACAAGTTTATCGAGGTTCACTCTAGAGTTGGTGGCAACGGAGGAGCGTCATTGTTATGAGTTTAAGAGACAGTTACATGATGATATCCGAGAGAAGGTAGTCAAATCTATATGGAAGAATTACTATGCTCTAGTTGAGGTAGCAACTCATGTGGAGGCCATGGTTGTGCGTGTTGGTTAAGTTAGGGAGGAGGCCATTTCGGTAACTTCAACTGTTCATAAGTACTCTAGGCTCAGTAAGAGGTACAGGTGAGCGCATACTCAATCCCAAGCTCAGTCATTGTCTTTATTGGGGGTTTTGATCTCGTCTGTTGGGAGGTCCAGTGAGGTTCAGGCTTCAGATCAGTCATAGAGTAGAGAGTCTACTGCTTGTTTTGATTGTGGTCATCTAGGCCATGTTAGACATTTGTGCCCTATGCGTGTGAATTCTTTGGGTGTCTTGGAAACTAGTCAGACTCAATCTCATTAGTCCAGTCGGGGCTGGTATCAGTACCAGACCCAAGCAGGCTAGGCTTCAAGAGCCTCTCGAGGGTCGACTTCTCAGCCAACACAGTAGTATTACCCTTAAGAGGGGATTTTGTATTAAAGACTAATGATATAATATCTGAATTTTTTTTTTTTTTTGACAGGTGTGCGGTTGGATCTGAGGCATCATAATTACATGTTGTATATATACGTTGTTGTTTGTTTATCCTCATGTATTGGGGGCATGTATTGGATTTTGAACTCTCTTATATATATGTAATAAGAAGTTGTTAATGGAATCGATAATCCTAATGTTGTTGTATATCTGTTATTAATTTAAGAGATGGTTATGTGATGGCTTGTGAGCCTTGTTCTGTTTGCAAGTTGTTTGTTGAGAACGAGAAATTTGTGCGCATTGTGATTGGTGAGGCGATATTGCAAGGGTCGAGTTATAAGACTTTGAATATGTTGACTCTAAGGGAAAATGAGACTTTAAAATCTTGTAGAATTTACGAGGTTATGTAAGAATGTTTCGATGGAGTGTGGGATTTGTTTCTCGAAGTAGTGAAAATTGTGCTTATGTGTGTGTTGTTTAGTGAGTTCATTGTAATTCTATCAGTCCTAATAAGGGTAGTGTTGTGTTGTGGTTTGTTGTGAGTTGTTAATTATGTGTGGATGAAATGGGTTTGTGTTATTCAAGTGTTGAGTGATATTATTAGAAATTATGCAAAGAATATGAGCGTGAGGAGAACTTAGTGGTTAGAAGCTAGACGTATTCCATGGGAAGAAGTACGGTTTGTGTTACCGGGTAACAAGTGTAGCCTTGGTGAAGATTGTTTTGTGTGTCTGGGATTGTGTGATCTCTGTTGACCTTGTCGGTCTTGTGTTCACGATGTAAGGATATGTTTGCGATATAGGCATATGAGTGGTGATTTCCTTGGGGACAATAGTAGTGTGGTCTAATCTTGAGGAATCCGGGGTGGATTCAAGGAATATGAGGGATTGTGTGTGGAACTTCATTTTGGAGTAACGGTTGTTGGGTGGTATGTTGGTGTTTGGTACCTAGTATGGAGTTTTATCCAGTCGGTTAGTCGGTTAGTTGATATCGGGGTTTGGTTGGTAGGTAGTCACCTTGGGAATAGCTTGGGCTTGTGTATAAGGGTCGAAAGATTTTGGGTGCCTTAGAATGGTTTTGCAAGCGTTGGGCCTTGTGTATATGGTTATGAATCTTGTGTGAAGCTCGTCTTGAGTTACGGGAAATTTCTAAGTTGATGTAACATATTGTGAACTTTTGTTTTAGGTGCACTTTATTGTGTTTATAGTACTATTGTTATTTCTATTAATTATCATTATAGAAGTGTTGCATAAATGTTTATTGTGGCATCCCTATAAGAGTGATAGGTGTTGTTGGGTGACGATAGAGGTTCACCGGTTATGTTGTTAAAAAGGATTTGGGAAATAAAATTTTCCTGGTGGTATGGCCTCAGATGTCCTTGTTACATGGAAATGTTACGGATTTAATTTAATTGGTAATGAGAAATTTCAATGGGTAGTTTTTGTGCAACTAAATTGTGGATGATTATGTGTTATGAGTAACACCTTGTTTTCAAAAAAATGCTTACAAAACTCTTGAGTTCTATATGGAGAAAAGCAGAAAATATATTTTAGTTGTGGACGGTGCTAGTTTAGCACCCTTTTGAGAAATGTTTTATATGCAAGAGATTGATTTTCAAAGAATTGAGAAAACTTTTTACTAACAAGAATCATATTGTTAATTGTTTTACTTGGAATGGATGGGTTGCGTAACGACTTTGTTTGAACCACTAATCTTGGTTTGAGGAGTGCTTTGGCGTTGTTGAGGCTTGTTATGTCGGGGTATTATCGTTTGGTCGTGTTTTGTTATAAGTTTTTTCCTTATGTGCAAGTTGACCAAGAATTTTATTGTGAGGATTTTCTTCCGTATTCGAGTATTGAACACTCGGGAGTGTTGTGGTGATTGAGGCGTTGTTGTTATTGTTGTTCTTGTCTTATAGTGAAAAAAGTCATGAATCAATGCTCAATATTTTATTATTCAAGATAATACAAAAATAGAGTAATACATCTCCTATATATTGTACTTTATATTCTCTCAAGATACAATCTATACATGCTATGTTTAAGTTAGTTATAACCACCTTCTAATAGATTTGATGAGCTAGAATTGCAGTTAAAGCAGTTACAAATGGAGCTGCACCTGGAGCTGTAACTGAAGCTGGAGTTTAGAGCTAAAGCTAAACTCGAAGCCATTGCATCAATATACTCAACATTCCTCCGCAAGCTGATGGGCTGATGAAGAACCATGAGCTTGGTTTTAAGATACTGAAATCGAGAAACAGATAATGGCTTTGTGAACAGATCAACTATCTGATCAATGGTAAGAATGTACTTAAGCTCAATGGTAGGAATGTACTTAAGCTGAAAAGTCTTAGCAAGAACTTTATCTCACACAAAGTGACAATCAATTTCTATATGTTTGGATCGAGAGTGGAAGACAGGATTTGAGACCAAGGATATAGCAGAGATGTTGGCACACCAAAAGATAGGTGTAGTAGGTGAAGAAATGCACATTTCAGTGAGGAGCATTGAAATCTAACTTATTTCTGCAGCAGCATAAGCTAAGGCTCTATACTCAACCTTAGTAGATGATCTAGACATAGTTCCTTGCTTCTTAGCAGTCCAAGACACCAAATTGGAGCCTAAGAAAACACAATAACCAGATGTAGACTTCCTATCATGAACATCACCTACCCAATTGGAATCTGAATATCCATGAACATCAAAAGTACTGGGAGTAAAAGTCAAGCCATGAGTAAGGGTGCCCTAAGCAAATCTGAGAATTATCTTGACTGCAGTAAAATTGCCACTGTAGGAGAATGCATATATTGAAAAGCTTGGTTGACAACTAGAGAGAGATTAGGTCTAGTGATAGTCAGGTATTATAATGCCCCAACAATACTTCTATAAAAAGCAAGATTGTGAAATGGAAGTGAAGCATTAGGAGGATTACTAGGCTTGATAGATATAGGAGATAGGCAAGGCTTACAAAAGGATAGTCCAGCTTTAAGGAGAATATCTTTGGCATATTTTGATTAAGATAAGAGATAACCTGAGGCTGTTGGTTGAATAGAAATTCCAAGGAAATAGGAAATATCTCCCAATTCTTTCATAGAAAAGGCACTATGCATTTGTGTAATAAGAGTATGAATATGATTGGAGTTGTTCCTAGTGATCAAAATATCATCCACATAGATTAATAGATAAGTCACTAAGGTGGATATTCTTTGAATAAATAAAGAGGAGTCACACTTGCTATTGGTAAATCCTTGAGACAACAATAATGCAGAAAATGTAGAATACGAAGCTCTCGGAGCTTGTTTTAAGCCATATAAGGCCTTGTAAAGCTTACATACATGATTAGGAGAAGATGAATCCACAAATCCTGGTGGTTGAGCATGAACACTTCCTCCTCAAGAACGCCATGGAGAAAAGAATTGGAAATATCCAACTGTTTGAGAGACCAATTGTGGTGAAAGGCAAGACAAAGTAGAATTATGATGGTTGGTTGTGTAGCCACTGGGCTAAATGTTTCATGAAAGTCAACACCCCCTTGTTGCAGGTACCCTTTGGCCACTAGCTGAGCTTTGTACCTAGCAATTGTGCCATCAGAGTTCTTTTTAACTTTGAAAACCCATTTATATCCTATGGCAATTTTGGAAGATGGAAGAGGATCTAAGGACCAAGTCTGTTGCTTTTGAAGAGCAGAGAATTCTTCAATCATAGCTTTATACCACATAGGAGAGAGCAAAGCTTCTTTGTAAAAAGGTGGTTCTGAGTCAAAGTAAATGGAAGCAAAGGAAGAACAAGTAGTAACCAAACAGTGAGAGGTAGCTGCAGACTTAGACCTTGTAACCATGGGATGCGTATTAGATGACAAAGGTGGAAGGGGTGAAAGAGGTAACACAACAACAATGGATGTAATAGGAACTTGACCTTATCGAGAAGACACTAATGGAGGACATGAGGAAGCTAATGGAAGAGAAGAAGAATGAGGAACAGAAGGAGAATATGAATTGTGGGAAGAGGAATGAGTTGAGGCTGAAGTCTCAGAAAGAGAAAAAGAAGACTAGGAGGGAGAAGACTAGGAGAATGACTATATGGAAGCAAGGGAAGGTGGTGATGTAGACTGTGAAGAAGAAGAAGAAGAAGAAGATGATGATGATGAGGAAGCAAGAGAAAAAACATGTTCATTAAAGATTACATGCCTAGACAAATAGATTATACCTGTGAGAGGATCAAGACATTTATATCCTTTAGCAAAAGGATGGTATCCAAGGAAAACACAAGACATAGATTTTGGTTGTAATTTGAGTGGATTGTAGGGCTTAAGCCAATGAAAGCATTGACAACCAAATATTCGAAAATAAAAATAATCTGGAATGGATTGAAAGAGCATTTTAAATGGTGATTTATGACCAAGTTTAGAGGATGGCAATCTATTTATAAGAAAAGTAATAATGGCTGCAATATCAAACCAATATTTCAATGGTATAGATGAATGATGAAGAAAAGCAGTTACAGTTTCAATAATGTGCCTATGCTTTCTCTCAGCAATGCCATTTTGAGAAGGAGTGTGAGGACAAGAGTGTTGATGAAGAACACCTTGAGTTCTCAAAAATGTTTGCATTTTGGAGGTAAAAAATTCTGAACCTCAACTAGTTTGCAGTATTTGCAAATGAGTGTGAAATTGTTTCTCAACATAAGCCTTAAACTCAATGAATTTATCACACACTTCACTTTAATAGGCTAATGGATAAAGCCAAGTGAACCTACTATAGTCATCAACAAAAAGCAAATAATATTTGTAACTAGAACTAGAAGTATATCACCCTCACACATTACTATGAATAAGAGAAAAATGTGCATTTACAGTGGAATAGGACAATTAAAATGGGAGTCTATGACTCTTAGCTATGCAACAATTAGTACAAACAATGTTTATTGTACTATTAGAAATAGCCAAACAAGGCTTGAGATGATTAAACTTCACTAAAAATGGATGACCTAACCTATTATGCCAAACAGAGGAAGGCACAAATGTAGGATTATGAGATGCACTAAAGTAAGCATGCAAAGCAAGTGGAACACCAGCAACAGATAAATATGTAGTATGTAATTGATATAGGCCATTGGTATTAGAACCCTGATGAAGAATTCTCCTCGAATCCTTGCCCTAAATCACAAATTTAGAGGCATCAAAAGTGACAAGACAATTATTATCCTTAGTTAATTTGTGAACTGAAACAAGATTAGTAGAGATGGAAGGAGAATGCAAAATATTGTTCAATTTAAAAGAAAAATGAGGAGTAGGAAGCAAGCCTTTACAAGTGTTGTGAATAGGGACTGTAGTACCATTGCCTATTGTGACTTGAACAGATCCCTCATAAGGCTGCGAACAACTGAGATTACGCAGATCATGAGTTATATGATCTGTAACAGCAGAGTCTAAGTACCAAGTGGCATGTGGAGGAGAAGAAATTGACTAAGTTGAGGCAACAAAAGCTTGAGAATTGTGTTAAGGAGAAATAGAATGATTCTACTGATGAGTGGAAGAATGAAACTGTGGATCCATTCTATATCACCAATCCAATGTGAAATGACCATGTCCACTACAAATTTGACAAGTCAGAGAAGAGGCAAATCTACCTCTACCTCTAGCGAAACCCCAACCATTATGAGATCTGGAAAACTAGAAACAACTTGAGCACCTGAGACATTGGAATAGTTATTGAAGGAATTCGATCCATGAGATCGACCTTCTCTATAAGATCGACCTTTGAATCCAAAAGAATGACCTCTGTAATTAGAACTCGAAGAACCACGAACAAAAGAAAAGGCCACAATAGGTTCAATATAAAGATTGTGATGTTTACACTCAACATGTATGGCTTCAAAAATGAGAAGAGAAGTCAGTTCATCCATAGAAATAGATTATGATCTAACTCAAATTGTGGTCTTAAAGGCATCATACTCATCTGGGAAACCATTCAAATTGAGAAGAACAAGTTCTTCATCATCAATAAAGGCTAAGGCAATGGCCAATTAACTGACTAGATCTTTGATCTTAGACAGATAATCCTCTATTGAATTAGTTTTCTTTGTAATACTATTTAACTTATTCTTTAATTGATGAACATGAGATCGAGAGAGAGAGAGAGATGTGAATCATTTATATAGTGCAGTCCATACTTCATAACAATTATGAAGATGAAGAACATATAAATAGATTGCAAGTGATAAAGTTATAGTAATGCAACTGAGCAAGTGAGCATCAACAATCTTCCACTACAGATATGCAGGATTATCAATCTCTGAACTAGAAGTATATGTAATTTTCATTTGTGGACATGGTAGAGTACCACCAACAAAGCCAAGAAGACTAGTTGTAGTGAGAATATTCTGCATTTGATTTTTCTAGATCATGAAATTTGAAACATCAAGTTTAACTATGATAAACAAGGAAAGATTAGAAATCAACAATGAGAGATTCGAAGGAAGAGAAGTAGAAGCCATTAAAAAAGGTAAAGAGCTTGGAGTTGAAGAAGCCATGGATTATCTCGCAACAGTTGAGAGCTTTGATACCATGAAAAAAGTCATGAATCAATGCTCAGTATTTTATTATTCAAAATGATACAAAAATAGAGTAATACATCTCCAATATATTATACTTTACATTCTCTCAAGATACAATCTACACATGCTCTGTTTTAGTTAGTTATAATCACCTCCTAACAGATTTGATGAGCTAGAATTGCAATTGAAGCAATTACAAGTGGAGCTGCACCTGGAGCTGCAACCGAAGCTGAGTATAGAGCTAAAGCTGAAATCGAAGCCATTGCATCAATATACTCAACACATAGGCCCAACGAGTATTTTAGGTCGAGCAGGCATCCATGATCTCTTATTTGAGTTTTGTCAATCGAGTGTCTTTGGAGTCCTAAAGTGTTTTGTAGGGATCTTGGAATTTATCCCAAGTATAGATCTAGTCTTGAGTTGAGAGTTGTGCTCCTGGTTGTGATTGAGTTGCTTTTTGGTTTGGCCTTATCTTTAATTTCGAGGACGAAATTCCCTAAGGTGGGGAGATTGTAACAACTTGAAAGATTTTTTCTTCTTCATCACTCGAGTGACGGATTGTTCGCTTAGGCAGTCTTGCAGGTCACCTAGTACTTTTGTAGGTCTGAACTTTTGAGAGTTCAAATTCTACGCACAAGCAAAAGTTTTATCACTTGAGCTGTAACGCCCTCAAAATAAATCCATAAATCATACATTCAAGACATCTGTATACTTAAGAGAATAAAGCATAATTCTATTTATCAGAGTATTCATTACAAAAGTATTACATGTTGATATCAAAACTAAATGCCCTACGAGCTTACAACTTTTCAAGTCAACACTTGGTTACAAAAAAAGAGTACTAACTCAAAGCACAAAATAAGCCCTTGGCTTGATTTACATGTAATACACAAAAATAAACAAGAGCCTTCAACCCCCACAACCATCCAAGCTAAGACCTCGGAGGCGGCATAATACCTAAACTTGAAAAATGATGTCCCATATAGGGTGAGCCAACGCCCAGTAGAGATATGCTAAACATAATATGAGCAATAACTAAAACATTAGTATTCGATAAATGTTTAACTCATATATGCCAACTTATAACACATTTCAATTTCATGACAAATATGTCCATGTTTCATTCCATTTTCCATTACTTATCCAGTTCTCAATTTATGAATAAGGCTCAGAACCTGGCCAATAATTTAATGAGACTATAACCCATATCAAAACACTTTTGTAATTCACAATAGATACACATACTTGCTGTATCAATACCACATCAAAACACTTCCATACTTCATAAATGATACACAGATTCGCTGTATTAATAACACATTAAAACACTTCCATACTTCATAAATGATACACAGATTTGCTGTATCAATGGAGTTCATCCCCTATTTCCTCCCAAATAAAATTCGGTTTAGGAGCGCATCCCTTATCTTCCCCTAAACCGTGGAGTGCATCCCCTATCTCCTCCCACATAACACAATGTATACTGTATTAATAACACATTAAAACACTTCCATACTTCATAAATGATACACAGATTCGCTGTATTAATAACACATTAAAACACTTCCATACTTCATAAATGATACACAGATTTGCTGTATCAATGGAGTTCATCCCCTATTTCCTCCCAAATAAAATTCGGTTTAGGAGTCCATCCCTTATCTTCCCCTAAACCGTGGAGTGCATCCCCTATCTCCTCCCACACAACACAATGTATATAAACACATATCATATACATGAGCATTCAATACATAAATTTGATGTATTATTCCAACCGTCATATTCGATGACATAATCAATTGATTAGTTTTAATTCGCATAATCATCATGCATTGTCTACAACAATCAAGACTATCCTCCACCGATAGCCCAAAGCAATTTATTTCTAAACAGATAATAAATACATCAACAGATAATTTGACAACAATTTCATAAGTGAGCGAGCAGTCTTATGTCTCTGACGCTCGAGCGCAAGTTTTATCGCTCGAGCGGTCTGTTCGAGATCAGCACTGTAAAAAAGTCATTTTTGGTCAATCTAGATCATTTTTCTTTCTCTTCTTCCATTTTTGAGGGTTTAAAACTTTTTAGCTTGGTTTTCATCTATTTTCATTCACTTTCTACGTTTAGTTCCATATACCAAAGCGTAGAGCATGAAGAGAGCTTTCTAGTAATATGAGCAGATCGTGTTTTCATTGAAGTTGGATTTTTGAGCTTTCTCCTCTACTTGCTAGAGGTAGGGATTTCTTTTCTCTTTCTCAATATTTCCTTATAGATAAACATATAGTATATTTCTATTGCATAAAAAGTATGATTTAGTTATGTGATATCAAATTCATGTAAAGGGGTTTTTGGGTTTGATTTGTGAAAGTGAAATTGTATGTTGTTGTTATTGTTAGGCTTATGTTCCACGGGATTTGGACGGTTGTAGTTATACGTAATAAATACATGTGCTTAAAGGTTTTGTCATTGGTCATTGGTAGATGATGACATTAATGTGTTGAATAGATCATGTATATGTATTACGCTTGTGTTATGATGTTTTTAGCATGTCGTGGTGGTTGGTAGTGTATACTACGCTGAGAGTGAGAGGTACCAGTACCTTCCCGCAAGCGCCAAGAGAACTTGAGAGATGTACCATTCCCTTCCAACTTATGTCTGGTAAATTGGTAGAGGTACCATTCCTTTCTAGCTTGTGTCTGGTAAATTGTAGTTTCGTTGTGGAAATTTGTATCTTGGCCTATCGTGCTTGAGGGAGATAGAGCATAGGTTTGGGGTTTCAGTGTTGAATTGGTTTATTTGTGTATATCATATGTGGTAGTGGTTCGGGTTGATGAAGTCGGGTTGTTTCATGTGATTATGTCGTAGTCTTGGCATGTACATTATTTTCTTTTCGTGTTAAAGGTATTGTATGTAAATTTGTGTGTCGAATGGATTGTAGAAATGCCTCGTTACCCTTGGCTTAGGGCTTGGAAATGTCATTCATGTATTAGAAATGGATGTATGTGATGGCTTGGGAATGCAAGTAATGAAAGGTGATTTAGTTTTGTGAAAATGGTATAGAAAACACACTGTTAATATATGTCTTTATGAAATAGATAATGTGCGAGGAGGAAGAGAGAACATTATGTATAGTTGAGCAAATTGGATAAATTTTTGAAAAAATTTATATATGCAAGGATATTTTGATTAATAAACCCGTCACATTATTTATAATGTATGATATGAAGCATTCATGATCATAGCTATCTGGATGTTGTTATTGTTTAGGATCATGTTGGGTTTTTTGGTCATTCCACGTTGTTAATCCTTTTTTAGGTACAGGTTGATAAGTGATACAAGATCGGTGATCTTCTTTACGTGTTGGCAACGGGCCTTTTTTTTTGTTGGCGGAACGCTTTTGTTCTAAAGAGGGTTGAACCCTTTCTCTTTTATATAATAGTGTAAGCCTATGGGCAATTTATTTATTCGTAGTTCATGTTTCATTTCAATTTGTTTATAGGAATAGGGAATCTTTATGTATTTATGGATGTCAGTGGATTTTATTTCTGTATTGTATTAATGAAAATGGACTATAATGATGGATTTTGTAATTTTAACTGGGTAATAAAAATGTGGGCCGTGAAAGTAAAAAAAATTAAGTGATATATAGCAATGTCTTTGTATTATTTATTCATATTTCTTTTATATATATATATATATATATATATATTATCTATTCCTATCTACATCTCTTTTATGTGCGCAATTTAATATAATTTCGTTTTCATATTTTATAAAGCATGTGATTATTTTTCAAACCATGTGATCATCGTACATAAAATCAAATTAAAATCAAAAAATGATTAAGATCAGTTAACTCGAGCTTATGTTTAAATATAACATTTGCATTACATCTCTTTTTATTCCTACCATCAAATAAAAATTAGATTAAGTTCGATTGTAATTTTTGTTAAGATTTCAACTCAATGGTGTCCCCTCTAAGCTAAAATTCTAGCTCTACCACTACAGATCTCACTTGAGATTTAATTTTGATTTGTAGATTCTCCCAATTTATGAGTTGACCGTTAGTTTGACTAACGGTTCTTTTTTCGGTTTTTTTTTTTTTTTTTTGGTTAACAAAAATCAGCGATTAGTTGTTAGATTAGCACATATGGGGATTTCAGTTTGATTGGTATAACATTTGAAGTGATTATCTGTAAATTAAGAATAAAATAAATCAATTAATCATTTTTCAAGTAAATAAATTAATATGAATCATGAAACCAAATGAGAAATACATGAACTTGTAAATATGTAAAACAATAAATTATATATATATATATATATATATTTATTGTCAAACCATGTGAGTATTTAGAAATGCAAGGTACAACAAAAATAATAATTACACGTTTAATGGTTATCAACAAAAATATCTTTAATATTAAAATTACTAAATTAATCCTTCCATGAACGCCGTTAGTCCATGGGGAATTGGCATAATTTCAAAAATAAAATGAGGAGAGGCCAATATAATTGTCAGAATTTCAAAGTGTGTCATAACATGTTTAATTTCATCATGTAACTCTATTAAATTTAATAAAATAAAATAAAAATATATGTAAAATAGCATCTTGAGGATAATATAGTCCCTTTGCTTCTATTGGTGATAATTTGATCTTTTCATTTACTATTTTGGAGTCAGTCTATTAAAATAACAATAATAATGAAAAATTTAAAAATCCCGGAGATATTGACTTGTGGTTATATTTCAATTTAAAATAATAAATAACAATCGCAATCAAATAGCCAAGATAAATCGGCACAACGATTTAACATAGAAAAAATCAAAATTGTAGCGCCTCCAATTATGATAAAAAAAAACCATGGGCCAAAACTACAAAACAATCCACTAAGAAGACAAAAAAGAATTATACAAGAGTACTCTCAATTACCTAGTGAATTTACGCCTTAATTAAACTAAACCCAATGTGCCTCTTCTACCACGGTCTTCAACTCATAATTGTTTTGCCCAACATTGAATCCACAACGTTGATGTTGAATCCACAATGATGAGCTCACTACAAAAAAAATTGTTTTTTGCGATGGCAAAACGCTGTCGCAAATACCCCAAATGCCGTCTCAAAAGGTTTTTGCGACGGTAAAATGGCTTTTTGCGACAACAGGTGGGGTTCGCAACAAAAGGGGTTGCAAAAGGGTTTTAGCGACGACAAGTGTCGTCGCCTTTGCTTTTGCAACGGGAAAATTCCTTTTTTGTGACGGCAAATTTCTGTCGCCAATGATGGATGAAAATCTGAGTTTTTTTGCGACGGCACAGTATTGCCGTCGCTAAAAGGGTTTTTTGCGACGGCAAAAATACCGTCGCTAAAAGTCTATTTGAGACAACAACCTGGGCCGTTGCTAATGACTATTGTCGACGGCTACGATACCGTCGCTAAAGGCCTTATTTTGCAATTATATTCCCTACTTTTTGCGACAGTATAAGTGCCATCGCAAAAAGTCCAATATATAAAATTAAAAAAATTTTAAAAAAAAACTGTAATAAAATTATTAAAAATATGAAAATGACCTGTACTAAATGAAAAATAACTATAAAAAAAAAACTAATAATTATATAATAATATAAAAAGTCCAATATATAAATAAAAATTCTAGTCAAATTTAAAGTACCACTGAAACACTACAACATAAAAACAAAGCCAAGGGCAAAAAAAAAAAAAAATGTACATAAGATGGTCACTAGCTACATTAATACTAGAATTGCTTTAATTACATATCATATAAGATTAACCCAATCCATGCCATGATTGTAATTGTTTTCTGGCACATAAAAAATATTTCCAAACCCTTGCATCCCAAACTTCCCTAGAAAAAGAGGTGGATCCATGGCTTCCATGGAGAACAATGAAGCCAGGCTGTTGCTTGAAACACCATCGCATCTCTCCACTGTATCTCCTTCTTTGCCTCGGAAAGCTGTTCCTTGAGCTTCATTACCTGTAAATTAACCAATAATTTGTTATAAGATTGTGATGGTTACTTGATTTGGTTTCCAAAAGAGTGGGGAATTATAATAAAAAACCATGAAGTGGTTGGTGGGTGTGAAAATGTAGACTAATGCTAGATATTTTTTTAATTGTAGAAAATAAAATATGTAGACCAAAGATTCATTAATCTACATCTTACATTTTATTTTTGTGGACACTTTTTCTAGGTTTGTGGTTTATCCGGAAAGAGTTTTACTACGAATCTAGAAACCAAATACATGAATGAACACAAAAATATATAGGAATTGACTAGATTTTACAAAATTTATTGGTGCGCCCACTTCTAAAAAATTTGTCTCTCGTATAAACCCATCATTCCTAAAGTGGCAAATTGAGTTGATGAAGAGTTCATACCTTAATTCACTGATAAAAAGGCAAACATAATAATTCAGCTGAAGCATCATACAAATGATGTAATAGAAATTATGCAAAATTGCATCAACCCACAATGAAAGAAGATGTCTCAGAGAAACAAAACTTGAAAAAATAACAGAACTCTAGGCAAAGCCCACCAATCACAGCCTTCTAATTACATCTCTTACTACTGTCATTTGATATATAGTATTAGGCAAGTCTATTTGTCAAAATTTTAAAATTTAAAAATGAAAAAAGAAGAGAAGAAAAAAAGTTATTCTGACAAGAATGTGAGGGAGAGTGCTTATTCGCTGATATATGATTACATGACATACATATGCACGATGAGGCCTCCACTGTGGGACAGTATATGAATTATTTTGGGTTCTTGAAAACAATTATGGTTCTAAATACTTTTTCTGTAATAGATAAGTGATGCATCCATCCCTAATGACGTCAAGAAAGGCAAAAAATGATATGCTAAGAAATCCGGAGAATTAAAGCTGCATGATTGTATTTACAAATATAACAAGTTATGTTATTAAAACAACACCCCAAGCCACCAAACGAGACACAAACTCAATCACCGAAGAGCTTGAACAACAAATTATATACTAATTCTTAGAAGGACAAGCAATGAATTGATACGATTCTACGATTTGAACTCGAGCAAAACTATAAAAGCAACAAACACCATATTACAGAAACAGAAGCAAAAACACAAACACTTGGCGTATATGATATCATTTGCAGCATCAAGTCCTCAGATTGAAACCAAAAACTAATTCAATCCCTCCAAACTAATGGAAACAGCAAAGAAAGAAAATTTGAGAGAATTGAAAACAAATACAATGATGTATATGAATTGATTAAGAGAGACTAACCTATTTATGTGTGTTAGAGTTAGATTGTGCTCGAAACCCTCCCAACCCAAAGCAAGCAGCAGAAAAGCCGCTAGTTTCTCGATCATGAATACCATTCAACAAAAGTACCTATAAAGGAAGTAAATGCATTAATACAACATAACAATGTTGAAAACCCTACATAATAAGAGCCACAATAGGTGTTTAATAGCTAGAATCTTCGAATATAATTAATGTCATCCGAACATCAAAGGAATTAAGGGCCTAAACTGAATATTTTTAGCAGAGCCAATCACAAAGGAATTAGTAACTTCCTGAACTATCAACCAAATTTACAACAATTACTCGACAGACTCTTTTCTAGTCAAAGGGCATACACATGATGCCTTGATAGAAGATTACCTTGGGGCAAGACCTTGAAGCGATGAGCTCCCCAATGCCAAGTAAAACCTATGAATGGAGAATGATCAGTACAAGATATAAATTAAAAACTTTCTTTTGTTTTCCCAATTAACAAACCACTTATGACAACTGTTTCATATCAACAGAAAAAACAAGATTAGAGAACCATTACCCACAACAGTGATCAAAGTCAGGCAACAGAAAGAGTTCCAAGAACATATTTTCATTCAAATTTTAGATTAGTAGATAAGCTTAGATATACAATGCATAATTAGTACAACCAATAATTTAAATAAGGTGAACATAAGAATATGCCTCTGTTTATTTATGGATTCCAAGTATCTTTGTCAATAATAGTTCCGTTGAATTGATTAACTGATAGATGAACAAATTAAAACATGGAGTAGATAAGCCACCAAACCTCCAGCATGTGATAGGAGTATGACATAGCAAGTAGCAACCATAGAGATTAAAAATCCTTTAAATGACTGACAAGTTTTAATAAGAGAGCAAAGAAGCATTGTTCATGTATTTTCAGCTGCTTTAATAGCCCAAGACTCATGTTTCTATAATAACCCCATAATAGCCCAAGAATCAAGCACAAGTAGTGGTGATTCAATCAGCGTCATCTGGACAAGCTAATGCAAAAAAAACTGAATAAAATGGAGCTTATAATGCTTTTTCACCACCAAATTTTGAGGAAATTAAAACAAACATGAATTTAGAAGTATCGTATTTTATCTAACAACTGGATCTTATTTAACTAAACAAGGAATTCAACTGGTCTTGCTAGAGCCTTAATTATTTTATTTATTTTTCTTTAGTGCCAAGATATTGAAATACTGGGTCTCTAATTATGGTAGACCAACCAAACAGAGAGCAATTAAAGAACAAGTTTCAGTAAAAAAACTTCTTTACATAATTCTTAGTTCCAACCACTTATAATTGGTAGTGAAGTGGGCACAAACAATAAGCAATAAACCGCCACCATTGGGATATTAAACACTCCAACTATTTGCAAAATCATATGATAGGATTTAATTTGAATACATAAAAATCTCAAACCTGATAGAGACCCTCCAGAGAAATGATGCCCACCAATATGTGCCATGAGAAGACCAACCCAAGATCCTCAAAGCTCCCAATTTAGAAAGAAACATGGTTCTGTAATAGAGGCCGATGTTGTGTTGGAGGAAACACTGACTCAACTCAACTAACTACCAAAACCAACCAACAATCAATAAGTAATCAATATAACTCCAGAAATATAATTGGGAAGATCATTAATGCAATAGATGGCTTCTTAGAACAGCAAAGACCTCAAATACTTAGAAAGTGTCAGTTACTCTACACTTTCTGGCCTTAAATGCAGCAAAAGAAGTTTGGTTGTTCTGTGATGTCCCAAGACACAGTTAACCCAAAAAGCATGACACTTTTAACTCCTTGGAAAAAAGAAAAATCTTTGCAAAGTAAAAATCACATGTTCGTTAACTCATTAATGCAATAGGGTATTCCTCAACAAAAACAGTCTTTAACCTGAATGATCTCACTTTTCCTAACCAACAACGAGAATAGTTGACCCTCAATTGTAGATGTATTCAACTCCAACAGCAAATTCAGGATACTTTCCATCTCATAAACCATAAGTCACTGAAGCAAAATAAAACACCATCCACTAGGCAGCAAAAGTTGTATGCATCCTTGAGACTAAATCTCATGGCAAGAACTCAGAAGTATCAGATAGGCTGAATATCGGATGAATACAAGTCTCGTATTACTCAATTTTATTTGTAAGTTATTTTTAAGTCAAAATTTATTCTTTCCCCAAAATTTAAAATTATTAGCATAATGAGAATAAATCAATAAAATGGACAAAGAAGCCAGACCAAAACTTATCCACAACTTGTCCCCAACGTTATCCACAACTCCTCTAAATCCTATTCAAAAACAGACCAAAAACAAAAACAACTGCGGATATATGTATGTGTGTAACCAAGATAAGAACAACCCACAAACAAACAAATATCTTACAAACCCAAAACCAACAGCAAACAAATACAGAGTTACATAACATAAACAAAGAAAAAGATGAAATTTTTACCGCAGATCTTGATGGGGGCTTCGAGCTCTAAGAGATTGGGTTATTGGAGGAAGATTTCTCTCGAAACGATGCAAAGCTGACGGATCTCAGCCTCGGAGAGCTGGACCTGGACGTGGCGTACACTCCTCGCCTGCCGAAACTCCAAAAGCCGATTAATGATATCATCAAGAACGGCAGGGTCCATCCCCTGCCCATTTTGCGCCATCAAACCTCTCTCTCTCCCTCCCTTCCTCCCTCTTCAATTAATTCTTAGGGTTTCACAGAAAAAAAAAACCCTAGATTCCCAAACACAACGAGAAACAATGGGTGGAAGATTGAACGACGAGAGGTGGATCGAAGGAAGAAATTAGGGTTTGAAGAGGATGAATAAGAGAGAGAGAGAGAGAGAGAGAGAGAGAGAGGGCGGAGAGGAGACGAGATCGATGATCCACGAGATCGATGATCTTTTCTCTCTCTCTCTCTAGATGGGGGGTTTGGGTTTTTTGGGGAGGGGGGAAGCGGGAATGGAAAGAGGGAATTGGGGAACTGGGTGGGAATGGAAAGAGGGGGGTGGCCATGGAAATTTTTTTGGATTTTTTTTATTTTTATTTTCATTACAAATAAATATTTAAATAATAAAAATGATTTTTTTTTTTTGCAATAAAAATAATTTTTTTTATAGTTAATGAATTTTTATTTTTATTTTTTCATTTAGTAAGGTTGAAATTTTATTTGTTTCATATTTATTTCAATGAATAAAAAATTATTATTATTTTTTTATTTCGTAGAAGTAGGGATAATATTTTCCATTAAAATAAAATTAATTTTTTGTGGTCAATGTGGCATTTGCAGTGGTAGTAGTGGTGAAGGTGGTGGATAAGAGATGATGGTGGCGGTGGTGGTGGTGGTGGTGATGACGAAGGAGATTAGTGGTGAAGTTGTGGTAGTAGTAGAGTAGATGGAGTAGCAGGGGTGAAAGAGAGGTAATGGTAGTAGAGTAGATGGAGTAACAGGGGTGAAAGAGAGGTAATGGCAGTAGTAGTAGTGGCAATAGTGGTAGTGGTGATAGTGGAGTGGTGGCGATGGTAGTAGTAATGGTAATCGTAGAGGTGAAGTGGCGACAGTGGAAGTAGTGGTGGTGGTGGAATGAGATGAGTGGTGAGAGAGAGAGATGAGTGAGAGGCACAGAGAGAGATAAAAGAGATGAGAGAAGAGATAGATGAATGAGAGACACAGAGAGAGAGAGAGAGACAAATAGACAGACAGAGAGAGAAGAGTGATGAATGAGAGAGAGAAAGAAAATAGAGAGAAAAAGATGAAAAAATGGGTGAAAAGATATAGACAAGAGAGAAACAGAGAGAGAGAAAAAAAAAAGAGCAAAAAGAGATAAATGAGAGAGAGCCAGAAAGAGATGAGCGAGAAAGCGAGAGAGAAAAAAAGAAGAGAGACAGAGAGAGAAGATAGATGAAAGAGATAGAGAGAAGAGAGATGGACGAGAGATACAGAGAAAAAGAGAGACAGACAGACAGAAAAAAAGTGATGAGTGAGAGAGAGAAAGAGAAGAGAGACAGAGACACAGAGAGAAAGAGAGAAACGGACAGACAGAGAAGAGTGATGAGTGAGAGAGAGACATAGAAGAGAGACAGAGACACATAGAGAAAAGGAGAGACAGACAGACAGAGAAGAGTGATGAGTAAGAGAGGGAAAGAGAAGAGAGACAGAGACAGAGAGATAGGAAGATGAAAAAATGGGTGAAAAGAGAAATGTTCAAAAGAGTAAGACGACGTCGTTTATAGTGGATCGATAAATCGAGAAGGAGCTCGATAACTAGAGAAGATAGGAGTAAGAAAGTGAGCAAGGCGAACATAGTGAGGGAGAAATAGACAAATAGACAAGTAGAGAGAGAGAGAAGAGTGATGAGTGAGAGAGAGACAAGGAGAGAGAGAGATAGACAGAAAAAGAGATAGAGAGAAAAAGAGAAAAAGAGAGATAGAGATAGAGGGAAAGATAGAAAAAGAGAGAGAAACAAAAGATGAGCGAGAGATAGACAAAAAAGAGAGAGAAATAGAACGAAAAGAGATGAGCGAGAGAGAGACATAGAAAAAGAAAGAGACAGAGAGAGAAGAGAAATGGGCGAAAGAGATAAAAAGATAAAAAAGAGAGAGATAGAAAGCAGAGAGATGAGCGAGAGAGACAGAGAGAGAAAACAAATGAGAGAGATAAAGAGAAGAGAGATAGGCGAGAGACACAGAGAGAAAATAAGAGAGAGAAACAGACAGATAAAGAAAGAAGAGTGATGAGTGAAAGAGATAAAGAGAAGAGAGAGAGAGACAAAGACAGAGAGACAGGAAGATGAAAAAATGAATGAAAAGAGAAATGTTATATCAAAAGAGTAAGACGACATTGTTTTTTTTTTTTTAATTTTTTTTGCGACAGAAAAATACCGTTAAATTTATTCAAACTATTTTATGACTGTATATATATGAAGCTATCTCAAAACCACAATCACTATGCTAGGTTAGAGTTTTCCAAAAACTCTTTTGAGAAAATTATGCTTTCTTGTTTTCCGTGTTATATTGTTTTTACTGAATTTTTTTTAATATTTTAAGTATTTTTTTTAATTTTTAGACACACCTAACATAAATACACCTAAAAATTAAAAAAATTGTAAAAAAAATCTTTTAAAAATTCACTAAATACCAAAAATACAATATTTCAATACATTTTTTTTTTTATTTTTATGTATTTATTAATTTTTAAAAATATTTTTTCATAATTTTTTTTTAGATACATCTAAGTAAGGTGTATCTAAAAAAATATTTAAAAATTTAAAAATATTCACTAAAAATTAAAAAAAAACACGAAAGTCACTTTTTGCGACGGCAGAAAATACCGTCTCAAAAAGGCAGAGTATTTGCGACGGCACCATTTGCCGTCTCAAAAAAGCAGAGCATTTGCGACGGCACAATTTGTCGTCTCAAAAAAACAGAGTATTTGCGACAGCAGAAAATACCATCGCAAATAGTCCCGTCTCATATACCCACTTTTCTTGTAGTGGCTGCTCCGGAATTAACCAAAGCTTCAAGTGCAAACTCCCCGAAATCCACCGAAGAACAACTCTCTCTTTTGTGAATAAAAGACAACAACCAAACCCTTGATGATGATGATATGAAGAAGTTTACGGATCCATTGATCACTCTTAAATTATCAAGGAATCACTCTTAAATTATCAAGGAAACACTCATAAAGCACCCTCCAATATAAAACACTTTGTTTTTTCTTCCTCTTTGAAAATCTGGATGGCTCCAACACTAAAACGAGCAAACGACGCACTTTATAGTAAACTGAATCGTGAAAGCCGCTCTGCAAAAATATTGGATGATTCTTTTCTTTGCTCGAACGCATAAATGACTGCTCAATCTCCGTACATAGTCAACGCAGTGGCAAGCAAAAACACAATTCGGGTTGAATTCACATTTAAACACTCGTATCCTCACCAAACATAAGAGCGATTAAAACTACAACTAAAAGGAATTTCGTCAAACGGGATTGTTAATTACAAAAACCTAATGAATAATAATGATGATAATAATAGAATTTAGTTTTTTGAACCTAGAGAAACGAAATTGATTTGAAATTAAAATTTTTTGTGAATAATTTCATTTAGTAAAGATTAATTTCATAAAATTTAACATATGGGAGAAAACTTTAATGTTTCCATGCATTTAATATTTTAATTAATTGAGGGAATTATGAAACGAACCTAAGACACCATGATATCTACCCTAATTCTTTATCTTTATCTCTTTTTCTTTCTTTTTTTAAGAAAAAAGAAGAAGTATATTTTCGTTTTTTTTTTTGTTCATAAATATTATATTTTTTAAGTGTATTTAGATTAAGTTTATCCAAAAGTAAAAAATTGTGACTAAAATTTGAAATGTTTGTGACATTAGTGAAAATGGGTTGATTGTAACATCAGATACTGCTCTTTTCTAATTTTAATAATTCAATGAGAAATGCTTTCATCTTTTTTATCACCTATGTAAATAAATATTTATGATTGGTTTTTTATTTAAAAATAATTATTAACAAAATAATAAAAATAAATAATATATTATCATGCACTTAGTAATATAAAATGATAAATAAATAAATAAATAAAAGTGATATATAACATGTTTCAAAGTTCCCGATGGAAATAAAGCCCTAGGTCGAGATGGTTTCAACCTAACTTGTTTTCAGAAGTGTTGGAAGTTCATGAAAAATGACATTTGGGTCTTTTTCTATTTTTTAAAAAATAAATAATAAAAAAATCTAAGAGTATAATCGTAAATTAACATGTCTATAGCAGAAATTGATAATCAGAAGTAAGGGCTAAGCAGTTTATCAGAATCAGCTTTTTTGAGTTAAAATAAGTTGTTAGAATCAGAGACTGTTTGAAATAAGTTTAACCAAACAGTCCGAAATAACTTTTTCAAATCTAAAAGTTATAAGTTGGCTCAAAAAAGTCCAAACAAACACCCCCAAAGTTTATGCAAGAATTCCAGAGGAACAGTAGGTTAGGTAATGGAGTGAACTTCTCTTTTGTAACTCTTATTCCTAATAAAGAGAATCCATCTTCAATTCTTGATTACAGACCTATCAGCTTAATTAACTCCTTCTAGAAGGTGTTATCCAAAGTGCTAGCAAGTAGAATCAAGCTAGTACTACCTAATGTGATTAACAAAGTACAATCTGCCTTCACTACAAGAAATATAGAATTTAACGGCGTTTATTTAGCGACGTTTTTATAAACACCACTGTTTCTAACCTTTAACGACGTTTTATAAACGTCACCTTTTATTTTAATTAAAACGGTACCGTTTAAGGAATAGAAGTCGTTTTTTAACGCCTTCACATGTGTTACAATGTTATTCCTCCCTCTCTCTTAGCTCTGCTATCAGAACCGTTCTCACTGTCTCTCTCTTCAGGCCCTCATTTTGAATCTGGAAACCTTCAGTTCGGTTTCATCTCAGATCTCTCACTCACTCACTCGATCCCTCAAATCTCTCACTCACTCGATCGCTCTCTCTCTCTCTCTAAACCCTTCAGTCTCAGAGATTAAGATTCAACCTTCTTCAGCTCGGTTTCATCTCAGATCCAATCTCAAAGTGATTTCGATTTCGAAGCTCTCTCTCTCTCGATTTTGAAGCTCCACCGCCACCACCATCACCACCGTTGACTAAGGTGAGCACCATCATCTACAATCTCAATTTCGTATTCTTCTCTCTCTCTCTCTCTCTCTCAAGCTTTTCCTTCCGGCGATTCTTCTCCTAGGGTTTACATAAGTTTAAGATTTCAGATCTGAGATTTCTCATTCAAAACTTAAGTTTTAGATCTGAGATTTCTCATTCAAAAATATGTTTGGGATTTGAGATTTCTTATTCAAAAACACATGTTTCAGATCTGAGATTTCTCATTCGAAAATATATGTTTATGATTTGAAATTTCTCATTAAAAATTTTCATTCGAAACAATAATTTCTTAATCTAAAATTTTATGCTGGGTTCGGCATTAATTAATGCAAAAATAATTTCATACCAATTATTTGTCCTCTGTTTATTAATTTCATACCAATTATGAATGTATCTATTCCCCTCTCTCTAATACTTGCTGTTGAATTGCTAGACTGGGATTTCTTAATCTAGCCTTGTGATAGAAAGGGAAGGGAAGGTTTCCTCCATATGATAGAAAGGATTAAGGAGGGAAGCAATATCCTTGCTCATTTGAATAATCTTTTGGGATTGTGCATGTGTTTAAACATAAATGTAAAGAAGAGATAATATAAGAAGGTAATGTTAAAATCGTTTTTTTTCTTTCCAAACCAAGACACATAAACAAACAGACTTCCAAAAATCATTAAGACAGACACAAAGTGGGACAGTGGGAATACCAACAACTATTGTTTCAATTCTCAACATGAAGTAGAGATAAGTTCATGAATATAGATCTTTCATGAATATCCCACATGGAATAGCAGATAAGTTCCAATAACCCTCATGCATCACCTTCTTGTAGTTATTCATAGTTGGATGGTAAATCCAAAACTATGATTCTACCTTAAATTACAACCTTCAAGAAAAATTATTAGACTATACCCGCTAAGTGATAAACCTAGATCAATCAACACCAACATCACTAACCACGAACTTTATAAAAAATAAATAAACCCCACCATCAAGCCTTATAATAACTTGTATTCTTAAAACTTGAGTTCTTGACAAAGTGGAAACGAGCCATGGCATACATCATTCTTCCTTTCACCTTACATTTTTTGCCAAGTTTCAAATTTCAATGTTACAACGATTCACCAAGTCATATTGGATATAATGTTTCTTACTTCCGACAAACAAAATTTAGTGAAAATGTTATTGAAATACAATAATATTTTGGTTTAGTCTATACTCTCTTGAGTCTGCTACAGCTCCAAAGAAGAATGAACAATATAAAATAAGATAAAGAAGTTTAGATAAAAATGGTACCTTTGTTACATTAGGGTGATCAAGCTTGTGCCACACAGCAACTTCTTGCGTAAAAGCTGCTCTGAGTGACGCTATTTCTGCCTCTGTCCTGTGTCTCTTCCCCCCAGTCAGAAGTTTAACTGAGAATGAAAAGAAAAATGGAACTTACTGTCAATGAAGTGTGCAGAAAAGATATTGTATTAACTTTAGATCATAGATAGAGATAGGAAAATGAAAGATGAAAAACTTTCATCAAATAGCTAGAGTAATCGTCCACCAGATTAGTTATTGATTGGAATCCAATGGAAGACGAGTACAAAAAAATGAACCAGAAGTCATAAGGCTGGATGTTGGCCGCGGCTGAGCCACCCAGCCAATTGGATTGTCACTGTTATGGACAGTTTAACTGTTTGGTTTCTTTTTGTCACACAATATGAGTGAACAATGGAGTGAGGTTCATGATGAGTTTGTTGTTAGTTAAAAGTTTAGAAAATGCATTGTAACAGAAAACATGTGCGGCCTGTTACAAATATGTCATCCATTTCCTTACATTTGAGGCTTAAACAAAATTATATGGATATGCACAGTGTTTAGATTATCATTCTGAAAAATAAGAAAAAAATTTAGGAGCACAGAAATTGATTGCAAAACGACGACAACCTCTCTACAATGAAGAGAGTCTTCCATCCTATGTGAGAAGAATTGTGGTTTCAGTTTTATATATGATTTTTTTTGTAAGTAAAGAATTGAGAAAACAATTATATAGAATCACTAAAATAAAATAAAAAATTAAAAACTTTAATATTTAAAACACCAATATTATTAAAATTGCAAGATGTCCTAATTTACCTGAATTTAGCCTTTTTAACTTGCCTTTGTAAGCAACTGACCCACACAATATATCCTGCACAAGCCAGAAGAAAGTTTCTCACACACTCTTTATTTTTCTAGGGATACAAATTACATCAGGTCAACATTTCAAATTTGAGTATAGGAAATAGTTTAATCAGCTTTATGCCTAAGTAGCGAAGCAAAGTTAAATAACTAAATCTAGCACCACGACTCACCCGATGTCTGAAAAAAACTTGTGTATAGTTGTAAGCTCTCTCATTATCAACTTGGGGGAATTATAGCTTTGAGCAATTACAGCAAATTGCACTCTAACTTGACAACTCAGGTGCTACCTGTTTTGCATTTCGTAATTCAACTTCTCTGTATGTGAATTCTGGTGGTTGGTTTGGCCGAGAACTGCTTTTCCATTAACTGGATGTGAAGTTGGTTTTCGTTGAAAACCTGATCTCTTTAGTTGAAGGAGAACTGGACAGAATACTGCTCAACAACTCACAAAGTAACATGCAAACACTACTTCATACTTGTCTGTAGAGAATATCTGTAGTTATGAGACTACGATACAACTTCACAAGATTAACATGCAAACCTAGCATAGTTAGTATAGGCAGAAGACAAGTCAAAACACACTAATAACAAAATAAAAACACTTTTATGCATGCCTTCGACTCATGAACGATTGTATTCATCCATCTGGTTAGCATGATTCCACCTGAATGGAGATGCATGAGCTATGGAAGGTTCAATCCCATGGAGTATCCAGGTGATAACGGAATTCAACAAGGAAATGATAACATGAGAAGCTTGTAATGGTGCTAAAACTGCCAATTTTTTAAAAAATAGCATGTCAGAATGACCAAAATCAACCAAAATCCTCTGCACTATGTACTTTCATTGTCATCACAGGCCAAACATTTTTTGGTTCCTTCGAGCGTGGTGGCCATGTGCGTATTAGTATCATGTTTTTGGACCTTAAAGGTATTTGGGCACGACTCTCGGGTCTGCTAATTGGAATTTTATCTGCCAAGATATATAAGAGCTGCACTGAGTAAATTGGCATAATGAAACTTCTTAGATTTTGGATTTTGAAAATACTCCAAAGCTAATAACAGATGCTTAGTCAATCAAAAAGAACAAGAGTTGGTTACACAGAATAATCAGATTTGATGGAGAAAAACTTTTAAATTGGGGGAAATATCACGATAAATGGGAATATGGAGAAAGTAATTGCAAATAGTTTGCACTATGGCATGTCTCACTTGCACTCGTTTGCATATTCCATTATCAATTACTTTCCCCATTTCCCATTTATCGAATATTTATCTTAACATGTGTCTTATCTATACACTGTAATTAGAAATGCTAAAGCCCCCCACCAAACAACACAGCTGGTTGCAACTATTTACTCTATTGCCCGGACTGTCCAGTAGACGCCATGCATACAATAAGCTACACACACTGCACCATGCTAAGTAGCCATTGTCTAACCCTATGCCGGGACAGGCCTAAAACTGGTTTGCCATATTACCTACATAAGCTTCGATAATCAGCAACACGGCAAGGAAAACCCTAAATGTACCAGGAGGCAACACACAAGCAAGACTAAAATTCACTGAGTAACACCTCATTTCAACAGAGAAAACTAAATTTACTAATGTGAGTTGTTCTATTGCAACGACATAAAAGCACTACACATGCAGCCTATTCAAGTTGTTTACGACATAAATAAATTAATACAGTAAGGTCTGTAAAGATAACAGTGCAAAGTTACAAACACAAATAAATAAACAAGAAAACTGCACATATTGTGTGGCACTGAGCAATAGATGAAGTATATAGAGAAGGAAACGCAATCACGATTGCTAGCTTGAATGAAAGCTGTTCAATATTGCAAAGTCATCGATAGGAAGAAATACAGGTAAGATAAAGAAGTCAATGAAGCTTATTCATTAATTATAGAGGATGCCGACATTGTGAGTCGATAAAATTAGAGAAAAAAAAATCAAATTAACGCAGAGAAGTGCGAACTAATGTGCACATATATTGAGTCGACCACAATTACGTAAAAGCAAAAAGAAAAAAAAAAAAAAAAAAAAAAAAAGAGAAAGAAACAGATAAAAAAAAAAAACCCCAGACACTTCAAAAAGAGTCATGAGTTCATTAATACTCAATCAGATCCCAACAATTTTAATATAACCGGATACCAACATATTCATATAATGATCATTTCAATTTAAAATAAGAACCTTATTAGAACTTCAAAAACATGATGATATAAGCCTAAATCACTGTCTTTGACCAACAAAAATCTTCATTTTTTTCAGTCACGGTCATACCTTGAATACCCAAAGATATGTCAATAATTGAATCAACAATAATTTATGCAGTAAGAGTTCTAATAGGCCAAAAAACAAAGGAATATAGCATGTTTCTTCCAATTCCCACAAAATTATAAACAGAACAATCACCCCGATATAATCGTAACACAAATGGCCAGCAAAGGAGAAATTGGAAGGACCTTGCACAAATGGTTCCAACAGAGACTAACAACCCAATGGGCATCTCATGTACCAATTATGTTCAAATAATAGTGCACCAGCATTTGTGAGTTGTGTGACAATCAACTTTTATTTATTCCAAAGCCCGCAACACTTGAAGGCGACATTTATTCATTTCTACTGATCTAATAAAATTTATCCTTGATATCAAGACATGAATGATATGAATGCAAATTTTATTCAATTTCCAAATGACCCATAAAATCATTATTTAGCCAACGACATCCCGAATCCAATTTACATGAAAACCTGTACCAAATTCACAAAGATTGATGTTCAAAACAATCCAAATAGAGTGGTAAGAACTAAAATCATCGGTACCACTCCCATTTATATCCTCTCAATGTACAAACAACCAAACAGAACAACTAAATATGAATATGCAACCAAAGAAACACATATATATATAATATATAAGCAGAATCATTTGAGTAGAACCTCATTTGAAGCTCATGTCATGCTTAAAAATGAATCTATTATACTTTGGAAAAATATACATACCCTAACAACTCACCCACCCACTAAATTCTCTAATGTCTCATATAACTCCTTCAATTACACTGTCCAAAAATAAAAATAAAAAACTCTTTCAGTTAGTAACTTCAATCAATCCAAACTGATGCTAATTTTAGTGTGAATAAAAAACGAGATATAAATTAACATGCTCAATTAGGGAAGAAAAAACAAGCGAATCAAAGCGAATGGCTCTCACCTTGGCAGAGATGGTCTCACTTTCCTCACATGAACGAATCTGGATTGATCATCCGAGCTTTGAAATCGAGAGAGACTTCGAAATCGCCGAACGAATCTGGATTGAGATCACGAGCTGAAGAAGGTGACACTCGAAATCAAGTCAATAATCAAGAGATCTTCAAATCG